>LR990859.1:17332864-17647390 GCA_905163395.2 Endotricha flammealis | reverse complement strand
ACTACGGCATTAGTAAAGTTTTACACTGAAAATTAGGAAAAAACTAAAAAGCTAACCATTTTGAAGGAACTATTCAAGAACTTAATTTTTACGTTTTGGGCCTTGTTCCCACTTTAGTAACTTGTGTTGCCGCTTCGGGCTCTGATGACAGCTTGGAGCCGGTTTGGCATGCTGAACACTAAGTTTCGGAGGCGGTGTTGGGGAATATTCACCCATTCTTCTATCAGGGCCTGTTTTAGAGCCCTGAGGGTGGCGGGGGGAGGTCTGCGTCTTCTGACTAGCCTCCCAAGCTCATCCCAGGCGTGTTCAATCGGGTTAAGATCTGGGCTTCTTGATGGCCAAGCCATCAAGCTGATGCCAACCTCCTGAATGTACTCTTGTACGAGATGAGCGGTGTGTGGCCGGGCGTTATCATGCATTAGTATAGCTCCATCACCCATATTTGCTAAATATGGCCCTGCATACTCGTTAAGGATCTCTAATGCATATCTTTCACAAGTCAGAGTGCCATTTTCTATGACCACTAGCTCTGTGCGACCCTCTGAAGAGATGCCAGCCCATACGTGTACAGAGCCTCCGCCGTATTGAACTCTTTCCGAGATGCAACCTTGAATGTATCGCTCACCAGGTCGCCTGTATACTCTCCGCCTTCCATCGGAAGTGAATAAAGAAAACCGAGACTCATCTGTGAACAAAACTCTTGTCCATTCTTCTTCGCCCCATTGTACGTGTTGACGCGCGTAGCGTAGTCTTACTACTCGATGCCCTGTCTCAAGTTTGGGGCCATTTGCTGGCCTGTACGACTTCAGGTTGGCTTCAGCAAGTCTTCTCCTCACTGTACTCTCACTAACGTAGTCTCTTCGGGTCTGAAGAAGCTGTTGCTGGACCTCAACTGCATTAAGGTGACGATTTCTTAACACAGTAGAGACAATTAAGCGGTCTTCTCGGGTACTAGTGCACCTGGGTCTGCCATTACTTGGTCTCCTTAGATGGTTTCCAGTCTCTTCGTATCTTCGCTTTACTTGCTGGATCGTTCTTAGAGTTACACCCACCGTTCTTGCAGTACGACGCATACTGATGCCTACTTCGAGAAAAGTTATGATTCTTGCACATTCTTCTGGTGTAAGAGGCATGATTAGTAAAGTTTACTCGCTGAAGACACATTTGCTTTTGAATTGCAATTGATTTATCAGCAATAAAGAAAACAATAAAAAACAAAAGTACAAGCCAACAGTTTAAAAAAATTGTGTTTTTATTTATTAAGTTTTTTTTCAGTCAATCTTTAAAAAATGATATTATGCATGAAGTTTTTATTAAATGAAATTAAATTGTCTTTTAACTTTTTTTTATTTCTAAGGTCTAGCTTCTGCAGTTTAGGAGATATTGCAATTTTAAAACTGTACTACTTATTTTTGACGCCCAGTGTAGTTGGACATAAACACTGCTTGCCTACCACTTTTATTACATTCGTAGTGCAGGTAATCCTGATTTGTGTATCGAAATGGCATTATTAAAAGCTTTTATTTTACTTGTATTTTAACCGAACCGAATCACGCGATTGACTGGTCTAAATAGGTAACACTTACTTAGTAATAAAGGAAAGGGGCTGCGCGGGGGTTGCAGGGCGCAGCACGGGCGGCCGCCGGTTGCCGGACGGCGGCGCTGCGCGGGCGTCACGGGCAGCACGCGGGGTCGCGGGCGGGACGAGGGCGGTGGCGGCGTGGTAAAACTCAACTCAAACGAGCGGCACCTTTGACCGCGGCGACAACGATTTTTTGCAAAAAATATTATTTCATTCTTTTTGCTTTTTTCTCTCGTTCTTAATTAAGTCAGACAGAGTAAACGGTTGTGTTGTGGTCATTTATCATCTTGCCGTACGTAAACAAATGACGAGTGTTTGAACATAGTGTCAATGTTGTGTACCTATGAGAGTATTCTTGGAGCGGCATTGGGACACTGGAATATTTTTCTCCCCTTGTCACTGGAGACGCGGAGAACTCCCGCTTTCGAATACCTACAGTTGGATTTAGGACTTGCTGGATTTCTTTGAGAGAATGCGAGCACTGAGGACGGAGTGATGAAGGTATACATCACTCCGAATACCTACGCAGCCTACGCTTTGCGTAACGAGTGTAGTCGATGGACTGATGGGTGCTCTTGACTTGACAGCAGTGGTCATAGTGAGTGCAGTGAGTGCTTGTTGGCACGTTAAGTCGGCGTGTTCGGTAAAGAACAACGGAGGAAGATACTTTTTTGTAAGTAACCTTGACATTTTATGCCTAGGTACCATTTTGTAAATGTATCTAATGGTCTGATGATGGAGCTGGGTGGTTGCCATAGGAACTCAGTAATCAAACGACATAACTCCATCGAGTTTGGGCTCGTTTGATCCGTCTTGATGAGTACTTTGGTGCCAGATGGTAACCAGGGTCTCATGATGGAGCTGGAAGGTGGCCATAGGAACTTAGTAATTACACGACATAACATAACCCCATCGAGTTTGGGCTCGTTTGATCCTTATTGACGAGTACTTTGATGCAGGATGGTAACCAGGATTTGATAATGTAATAGTGAAATTTGTAATACCAGTAATTGGTGTACACGTGAGAATAATACTGTATCATTACTTTAATGTACGTAATTGTGATGTGTACGTACAAACGCGGACACAGCTGTGTATCTGTTACTGTAAAAGCTCGAACCACGGTAAATCTTAAGATTTAAAAGTAAGTCTTAGGATTTACCGACATGAGTTGGTAAATGTAAGTATTTCTGAAAATGGGACGATTTTTTCTGGCTTTTACCATTCGAATTCAGTATATGCTAGGTTTTACCACTGGCAGCTGGTAGATGCTGATATTGACAGAGCTAAAACTGTTCGAAAAAGCATTATTGCAGTTGTGATAGATTTAGAGGACAATGAGTTTTACGAGGGTAAAAAACTGAAAGTTCTTGGAAAATCAAAAACTAGGCAATAATAAAAGTTATTAGTTTTATTATATCTTTTCAAAATAGTGTCCCTTTACATCAATGTATCGTTGCATACGAAGAAACCACTGAGCAAAGCAGTTTTCCCGATGTCTAAGCTTATCTGAATTTGCTGATAGGTCACTCGTTTGTCATTCTCTATCATACGCCGCACAACACTAATGTTACTTTCAGTCGTCGCCGTAGAAAGCCGTCCTTCACGCAGATCATCCGTAAGAATAGTGCGACCACGTTTGAACTCATTATATCAGTTTAAATTATATAAATTGTGGCACGGGATGGGGCTTCATTATGAAAGGCCATTCGAAGTCTATTAGAACATTCTAGTCATAAAAAATCATGGCACGAAAATTTACTCGCGCTAAATTCATGCTGACGTGATTCGGGAAATTTTCAATTTGCCGCCAAAACGTAAAACAAAAGAAAAAAAACATACTCGTTAACATTGACAAAGAGTTCTATTTTCAAAATTTAACTTATTTTTTAATTATATTGTTTACAAGTGGGCAGTTCTAAAAACTTTCAGTGTCGCCCTCGTACCAACTGTTCCTAAATTTATTAATAAAATAATATCCGAAATGAAAATAATTTAAATAGATTAGGATTAGTTATTTAATAACTATCGTTAAATACCTATACAGGGAGGAAAAAAACGACGAACACAGCCGAAAGTTTGATGATATGTACCTTACATACATGCGTTTTGTGCAAGTTTAATTTAAAAATAGTTTATTGAAAAAAAAGGCACTGACCTGCTAATTTTCTACGTGTAGGTATCCCTAATACTACAACAACAGTGCATACGGCAAAAATACCTACACGGACAGAAACTACTACGCTACGGACAGTCCGTAGGCCACGACACACACATACCTGTCTACCTATTCATTGAAATTCTTATTATCACTTAAAAAATCAAAGTTTTTACATTAAAAACCGAAGTACGTACCGGAAAGTATCTACTACACACAATGCTCGATGTGTACGAGCGCCTCTTATGCCACACAACACTCAAAACCACTAAAGAACTCGTAAAACACTAAACACCATTCAAAACGCCTAATCCATTTAACAAAATAACAAATAATACTAGACATTTTCATAATTTAGTTTTAGTATTTTACCTATTGACAGAAGTTTATTTATTTGTCACTATGGTAACCGTGACAATTACTATGCATAGCAGGTGCACGTCGAGCTTTATACAATTTTGGCTCCTATGTCATAGAACTTAAGAACGGTACAAAGTCCAATATGTAAAGGTCGACCTGCTCTTGCCTGTACGTAAGGAACAGCTGATTTAGGGATGAAAACACACAGTTATTCAAGAAATGTTTGTTAGTCAATTACTCCGAAACTATTACACTTAGAGAAAAAATCTTTCACGAGCATAAAGTAGATGTATAAACCTCCTAAGATATTTCGGGAGTGTCGGTCGCTCTCAGGGCACCCTGTATAATATAAGTACTTACCTAAGGTTTGACTCATAGTTAATTCAAATAAATGATTAAGAATTACTTATTGTTTTATTCCTAAAACCAACATCTACCAGCTGACAGTGGTAAAACCTAGCATAAACTGAATTCGAATGGTAAAATTTCAGAAATACTTACATTTACCAACTCATGTCGGTAAATCTTAAGACTTACTTTTAAATCTTAAGATTTATCGTGGTTCGAGCTTTTACAGTAACATATCCATTGAAGACGCAACTGAGAGAAAATATTACTGTTCGAAAGGGATAGAGATATTTCTGTCAATTTCAATGTAGTTTCAAGTTATCCAAAGTAATGATTCTTAATTCGGTCGTATAATAGGGATAGGGTTTTCATGAAAACGCCCCTAGTTGGCGCCACTTTGACAAGAGGTCCTATCCAAAAGTAAAAGTCAAAATGTCAATGTCGATATAGGTAGGCGCTTTAACACTTTTGACAGGTTTCTGGACCTGACGTCTCAGTGCTGCCGCCTAGTGGGTGTCTCTAAGGGGTGTCATTTCAGAAAACCATCAAAAATTCATGAATTGCCGAAGCAACAATTTATTCTATTTAGCCTTTTTAGGGTTCAATAATAAATTTTAAAAACCATGTTTACTAGATTCAAATTAGCAACGGACACCATTAACGATATTTTTGTTTAATTTAGTATTTAATGGCTATAACAACATTATTGGTTCCTAAAAACTCTTCACTATAAAAAGTTTTCCACTACCTATACTTAATTTATATCAAACAGTTCGTATATCTTTATCTGTCGTCTGACTTTAAACTCTCCACTAGAAAATTATATGCACTCAACAAGAAAACTCAAACAGAACCATATAACTATGGTTCGATACAATCTTGACTTTTATTCGAACTCTTACTTAAATAAAAACTTCATGGTTATCTCAGACAAAAAACAGAAAAAGTATATTTTCTTGTAAAACGTCAAAAATCTATATTCTGTCCTTTTTTCTGTCTAACTGACACCGGAGGATAATTTTAATACAAATTTAATAAAAAATATTGCTAAAAAAAATGCCCACACGTCTCACCCTTGCTGAAAGAATACGCATTGTTGTTCTTGGAGAAATGGGAATAAGAGTTGCCCAGATATCCCGGGAACTAAATGTGCACGTAAGTTTATCAAATTTTTCTTCTAGTGTTTTTCCGTGTTTGTCTAAGTAAGTATATGTTTAGATGATGACACACCTGGTTCTGGTTTTTAACAGCACTGATTGTGTTTTTAGAGACAGTCGGTATACGAGGACGTGTTACAATGGAGGCTGAAGAGCCATGGTCGCTAACCACTCACTGCACCCGTTATGACATCTTTGTGTATCTTGTAGTTTCTTTTTTCAATTGAGATTATACCTACTGAGTCATAATGCTTGTTACAGATTTCAATGCAGACAGTGCGTCGTCGCTTAAATGAAGGGGGCCTGCAGCGACACATACCGGCCCGAAAAAGATTACTCACCCAAGCGCATTCAATTTTGACTGGATCAATAATATAGTCATATTTGTAGACGAAAAGACTTTCAAGTCGGATAAGGATGGTCGGAAAATATTATACAGGCGGAGAAACGAACGCTATGTAAAAGATTTTTCACCCTCCGTTTGAAAAACCCGGGATCATATTAGAGGATGGAAACACGTGAGCTGGCAGCGAGTTCCACGTTGTTGAATTATTCGAAGACAAATTAGCAGATTGGCTGCTTTACCGAATGGGGCGTATTGACTTAAAATATTGTAAAACTAGCTTCTGCCCGCGGCTTCGCCCGCGTGGCCTAGTAACAATTAGCATATTTTTCTTCAGAAACAATTTCTGGTCCTGCACGGCCCGGTACGGTACGGTTCCATCCGGTCCGGTCGGTCCGGTCAGTCCGGGCCCGTCCGGTCGGTCCGGTCCTGATATGGAACCTACATGCCAATTAACATATTTTTCTACAGAAAAAAAAAACCGGTCCGGTCCAGCACGGCCCGGTACGGTGCGGTTCCTTCCGGACCGATCAGGTCTGATCCGTTCCGGTCCGGTCCGGTCCTTATATGGACCCTACATGACAAATTTGGCATCTCTAGACCCAGCGGTTTGGGCTGTGCGTCCTCTCGCAACTACGTTTGCGCATATCTCGCTTTCCCGTGGGATTTTGAAAAATCCTTTCTTAGTACATCCCTAGACGTCGTAACGAACCTACTACTAAAATACCAAATTTGATTTATCCTCGCAACCTTGTTTGCGTATATCTCGGTTTCCCGTGGGAATTTCGAAAAATCCTTTCTTTGTACACCCCTAGACGTCGCCGTCGTAAGGAACCTACAGTCCAAATTTGGAATCTCTAGACCCACCGGTTTGGGCTGTGCGTTGATATATTATGTATAGTTAAGTCAGTCAGGACTTTGAATTATATATATATATATATATATATATATATATATATATATATATACATATAGTCCGGTCCGATCAGGTCCAGTCGGTCCGCTCCTGTCCGGTCGGTCCGCTCCGGTCCGGTCGGTCCGGTCCTGATAAGGTACCTACATACCAATTAACATATATTTCTTCAGAAAAAAAAACCGGTCCGATCCGGTTCGATCCGGTCCGGCACGGACTCGGTACGGTGCGGTTCCTTCCGGACCGATCAGGTCTAATCCGTGCCGGTCCGGTCCGGTCGGTCCGGACCTTATAATGACCCTACATGCCAAATTTGGCATCTCTAGACCCAACGGTTTGGGCTGTGCGTCCTCTCGCAACTTCGTTTGCGTATATCTCGCTTTCCCGTGGGAATTTTGGAAAATCCTTTCTTAGTACATCCCTAGACATCGTAAGGAATCTACATGCCAAATTTGGAATCTCTAGACCCAGCGGTTTGGGCTGTGCGTTGATATCCCCTTGCAACTTCGTTTGCGTATATCTCGGATTTCCGTGGGAATTTTGAAAAGAAACATACATTAAATGTTAAGTTGAGCAAATCGCCACATATTAGTGAAAACCGCATCCAAATCGGTTCAGCCGTTTCTGAGATTAGCGTGTGCAAACATACATACAAACATATAAACATACAAACAGACAGACAAAAAAAAACGGTCCGGTCCGGTTCGGTCCGGTCCGGCACGGACTCGGTACGATGCGGTTCCTTCCGGACCGATCAGGTCTGATCCGTTCCGGTCCGGTCCGGTCCGGTCCGTTCCGGTCCGGTCCGGTCGGTCCGGACCATATAAGGACCCTACATGCCAAATTTGGCATCTCTAGACCCAACGGTTTGGTCTGTGCGTCCTCTTGCAACTTCGTTTGCGTATATCTCGCTTTCCCGTGGGAATTTTGAAAAATCCTTTCTTTATATATCCCTAGACGTCGTAAGTAACCTACATGCCAAATTTGGAATCTCTAGACCCAGCGGTTTGGGCTGTGCGTTGATATACCCTCGCAACTTCGTTTGCGTATATCTCGGATTCCCGTGGGAATTTTGAAAAGAAACATACACTAAATGTTTACTCTGATTGGACGTGAGTGGACGCCGCGCCGCGGCCAATCAGAGAGTTTGGCCGAGGCTTAACCGAATTTTCCCGATTCGAAAACCCGACGAAATTAAGTTAAATTACTTAGCCATTGGCTAGGATTCATAACTGTCAACGTCCAATGCGAGTCTCATTCCTGCAAATATGACCGGAGAAAATTTTATTTATTTATTTATTTATTTATTTTTATTTATTTATTTCACACATTCTACGTCACTTACAGTTGAACACCAATACTTATGTATTGGTGTTCAACTGTAAGTGTACGCGTATCATTAACACGTTCGCGGACGCACCGGCTATTGCAGTCGATTTGAGTCGATAGTAACTTTCGCAGAATGACGCGCCGGTTATAGCATTCGATGTTCTTCTTCGCAATAGAGACGCAACTGCATTAGTAGATGAATTTTCACACTGCTACAGTAAAATTCAGTATTCAGTGCCCCCATTTGGAATTCTTCAAATTTCCTGGTGTCACATAACATGTATTTTTATACCTTTGAACAAGTGACTACACTCTGGCCAATCCCTTGATATAAGTGCGCACTCATACTGACGCACCTGCAATAGCAGCGCTGATTGTATGGCGATTTGTTCAGTCGCGCAGCAATTGCGCCGCTGAGTGGAAACGTAGTAACAGTCTTGCGTGTGCGACTTGTGATCAACGTAAGTAGAAAAAAAAAAACATTTTCCTGAGTAAATATGATGTAAATTTTATTAATTTTAAGATCAAAGTAGAACATAGTGCTTTTGAATCGATTTGTGAACATAATAACGTCTATAATTACCTTATAATTTCGTTTTTATGTCGGTTTTCACGTAGGATATATCTAATATTATGCTACATAGTAATGTTCTAGTAAAGTCTAGTTAAATTATGGTCACTTACAGGAAGAGACGCATTTATTACGATACCACGATTACCAAAGACGCACGTAGAGGTCTTGACATTACGGGTATTGACATTGCACAGAGGCGTCAGACAGGGAGATGTCATATCTCCGAAACTGTTCACGACGGCTCTGGAAGATGCCTTCAAGCTTCTGGATTGGAAAGTATTTGGCATCAACGTCAACGGTGAGTATATCACTCACCGTTGATTTGCCGACGATATCGTGGTCATGGCGGAGTCGCTGGAGGATCTTAGATGCTCGAAGGCCTCAATCGAGTTTCCCAACAGGTGGGTCTAGAAATGAACATGGACAAGACGAAAATCATGTCCAATGTCCATGTCGCACCCGCCCCGGTCTCAGATGGGAGCTCGATCCTCGAAGTTGTTGACGAGTACGTATACCTTGGACAAACCATCCAATTAGGTAGGTCCAACTTCGAGAAAGAGGTCAATCGACGAATCCGACTCGTCTGGGCAGCTTTCGGAAAATTACGGCATATCTTCTCGTCCAAAATTCCTCAGTGCTTGAAACGAAGAAATTTCGAGCAATATGTGTTGACCTATGGATCCGAGACGTGGTCCCTCACTATGGGCCTCATAAGAAGGCTGACGGTCACTCAGCGAGCCATGGAGAGAGCTATGCTTCTCTACGAGAATCAGAAATGAGGAGATCCGTAGCAGAACCAAAGTAACCGACATAGCCAAACGGATCAGCAAGCTGAAATGGCAGTGGGCAGGGCACATAGCGCGCAGAACTGATGGCCGATGGGGCAAAAGGGTTCTGGAATGGCGACCACGTACCGGAAAGCGCAGCGTAGGACGCCCGCCTGCAAGTTGGTCAGACGACCTAAGAAAAGTTGCAGAAAGCCGCTGGATGCAGGCCGCTGTCAGCAGGTCGCATTGGAGGCGTTTGGGGGAGGCCTATGTCCAGCAGTGGACTTCTTGTGGCTGAGATGATGCTGATGATGATAGACGTAAACATTACTAATATGTTACTTCTGCTGTGGTTCAAAGAACAAAAAATTTTCTTTACTAGATGTAAGGATCTAACTGTTTTAGTCACAGAGTTTTAGTATTAGTAGTTTTAAAAGTGCAATTTTGATTGAGAGAATTATTAATAGAAGAAAATGTTAAAGCTGTGATTAGAATGGCTTTTTTGTTGAATAATTAATATAGGAAAACAATTTATTTTCATGTCATTCATTAAAATTAATAAAACTTATAATGTTTGCGTATTATTATTAGTAGTCACCCGAATAAGCGAACATAAGTCCTTGTTATTGTTCTCGTTTGTTCAGATTTTGATAAGCTCTTATGGGACGTCTTCAGTAAGGCGAAACCTAAATAACGAATTTCGAAGGTTAGCCATCAGACATTCGTTATTTAGATTATTATTTGAGTACCTGATACCTGCCACAAGTAAAATACCGACTAAAAACATGATAGTTATAGCCGGCGTGTCCTATTTATAAAGATTAATCACTGTTATCGGCGACAGAACGTCTACAGCCGGCGAAGGCTGTAGCCGGTGCATCCTTTTTATGTAATAAATGTCTATTAACAGCGACGGGACGTCTATAGAAGGCGAAGGGTATAGACGGCGCGTTCTATTTATGTACAAAAATTACTATTATCAGCGACGGAACGTCTATAGCAGGCGATGGCTATAGACGGCGCGTCTAATTTATGTACAAAATTGATTATTATCAGCGACGGACCGTCTATAGCAGGCGAATGCTATAGACGGCGCGTCCTATTTATGTACATCAATTACTATTGTCAGCAACAGAACGTCTATAGCAGGCGAAGGCTATAGACGGTGCGTTCATTTTTAAATACATAATAACTATTAAAAATCGACGGAACGGCTCAAGCATTTCATACAAAAATGAGGTGTCAAAGTAGGGTTACAAAATCAGACCAAGCGTCCGCGAACGTGTTAAGTATGTTGCCGTTTGTACACTGTTTATTGGTATGTCTGAATGAATAAAATAAAAATTTATGCATTTCTTTGTCGAGTTATTTTTGTGTGTATGGAAAATTGTATGAGCTTAAAAATGCATAATTGCTAATTTAGTGTGATCTATGAAACGGATACTATGGCCCACTTCATTATGCAACATATAATTTCAGAACACCCTATATAAGCGAAAAACCTAAAATTGAAACCTTTGTCACCCTCCCCTCCCTCCGGCTCACCTCTTAGACGCCTGGACTTTGTTTTAAGCACCCTATTTAAGTTTACTACGAAGAAATTTTATAAGTAACATGTTTATAGAGTAGTGTGTACCTACAAAATACCATTTTTGTACTTCTATTGTAAAAATATAAAAGTTTCTTCGTAAACACTTTCCTTTGTGGTACAGAATCTTTCATATTGGACTTCTTTCATGCATATTTCCGCGCGAAAGAAGTCGCGGGCACAGCTAGTATTCTAATATGATTAAAATAATTGTTTAGTTTATAAAGTTAACTTCCTTTAATGTAATGATTTATGTTTATGCTACTTACAAAGATAGTTCATAGTGTTGTAATATCATTGGGTACTTATCTAATTTTTACTTACAAAAATTATTTTCAAATAAAAGCCTTTTTTCTTATGACTCCCGGGATAGATTTCAAAGCGCATTGGTTTACAGACTAGTGTTACCCATACGAGCATATTGCACTATGATATCATTCTGGGCCGCACTTGGTCCAAACTCCATACAAAGACTGGCATTGTCCTTTCTTCAAAAATGCTGATTTTGAAGTTATCTGATATTGCACTTTTAATAGTTCCCGATCACTACGCACTTTTACTAATTTATGTTTTACATGACTATGAATGAAGCCTATAGGTACTACTACTTTTAAAGACTTTGTTAAAATAAAGATTTTGTCAAAATATTTAATTCAATACGAATTTGTCACTTTTTTGACAAAATCTGATCTGCAAATATCTTTTTCTCCCATGGTCATTTTAGTGGCTAGTTCTACGATCGACAACAAGTAGGTGTTAGCACATATTATTATACCTTTTTACTTGAAAGAGGGATAGCTTGGTGAAGCCGAATGGACCCAAGTGGAATGAGGAACCTTCGACACAGATATTTTTTTACGCTGGGAGGCGCTGGTGTCGCTCAAAGAAGGCTGGCCTGTACAAAATTGTACAATCAAAGTTGAAATTATTGATGTCTCCGAATTATGTTAAAATTATTAATTTGTAAAGGTGCTGCATGTTCCAAACAGTTTTGTTATGTACAAAAATGTTAGTTTTGTAGATAAAAGTTCACAAATGTGTAAGTAACTGTTTGAAATATTTAAAACGCATTATACATAAATTGTCTGAATGAATATTGTTAGTTTTAAAACTTTTTGAAGTGAAAACTTCTCTAGAGGAGCTTGGCACTTTTTTAGATGGGTAAAAAATGTTAAACTCGCGTCAGATCGTCAGATCCTGGAGGGCTACTACGAAACGTAAATCCGATATTTCGGCCGAAGTATCGGAAGAATTTTAACCGTGAATATTTTAGTAATTCCTTGAATTCTATCGATGAAATACCTTGAACTTTATAGTAATTTTTGTAGTTCATTGAATTATAATCATGAAATAACTTATATTTCACGTTTAAAATTCTTCCGATACTTCGGCCGAAGTATCGGATTAACGTTTCGTAGTAGTAGCCCTGATTGTATCGTATCGGATCGGATCCGACCCGATTCGATCCGATACTATCCGATCCGATCCGATCCCATCCAATACAATCCAGTCCATTGTATTTTATTTTATTTTTACCCATCTAAAAAAAGTGCCAAGCGCCGCTAAAGAAGTTTTCACTTCAAAAAAATATTCATAGATGGCGCTGTGCAGTTTTTGAATCGCGCTATTTTCTACGATCACGATCTGACGATCTGACGCGAGTTTAAATTTTTTTACCCATCGGATGAAATAAAATCTTAAACCGCTTATATACGGATCGGATCGAGTTGGATTAGATTAAAATAAAATAAAATATACAGGGACAATTCACACAGATTAAGCTAGCTCCAAAGTAAGTTCGAGACTTGTGTTATGGGATACTAACTCAACGATACTATATTTTTATTACAAATATATATATACATCAACACAGATAGAGGACGTTGATGTTTAAGTTTTGACTTCTCCCAGCACTCCCGGAGTGCAACCCGTCCTTTTTTTGTTACCGGACTGAATATGACTATTTGTTAAAATTAATTAATGTTTCATAACAACTGTACGAGCACCCTTATGGTACAACACGCCCTGCGAAATGCAATTTTTTAACAAATTGCAGCTCAATCTTTCATTGCACATTCATAAGAATGCGATTCCCGGCTGAATAATCATCATTTATAAATAAATTATAAATGCATTTTTTTCCTATAAACTTACATTTGTCACAAATACAAAGAGAAGAGCTACTAATAATAATGCTAATTAATTTTCTAGCGAAGCCCGCACAACTTTTTATTGGTGTATTTATTCACAGCAGCGCCATTGACTTTCCGATTTTTGACCAAATCCTACGGGAATCCCGTACTTTTCGGTATAGAAAGTACCCTATGTGTTAATCCAAGGTATCAGCTACCTACATACCAAATATCATAAAAACACAACAGGTGCGTTTTTACCGGCCGGTATTACCGCATGCGTTATTGCGGTAATGCGTTCCGATTCCTTGCACACAGATGCGTTTTTATCATCCGGTATTTCTTCGACAGAAGGCTGATTTACACGCATACACTAAATTTTAACTTAATTTTAAGTGATTAATTGCGTGTAAACACAGAATTTAACAAGTTGCAAGTTAAAATTTAGTTCTTTACAAAACAACTTAATGGATTTTTTTGTATTTTTCGGTGAAATAAGTGGGCGGGGCTTATCACTTGACACGTTGGTTGGACAGGTACAAATATAGTTAAAGACGGCCGGCCAGCGGACTCGCCGTCGGCCTACCGCCCCATCGTCCTGTTGGATGAGGCGAGCAAGCTGCTTGAAAGAGTGGTCGCGGCTCGCCTCATCCAGCATTTAGAGGAGGTAGGCCCGGACCTAAGCGACCGGCAGTTCGGCTTCCGCCGCGGCCGGTCTACGATAGACGCGGTCACGAGGCTCCGAACGTTGGCGGACGAGGCCACCTCCCGGGGTGAAGTCGTGCTGGCGGTATCGTTAGATATCGCCAACGCGTTTAACACGCTCCCCTGGGAGGTGATTCGGTCGGCGCTTGCGCATCATGGGGTGCCACGCTACTTAGAGGGGTTCCTAGCGCACTATCTCAGCGCGAGGGAGGTCGTCTTTCCGGTCCCTGGCGGATGGGGCCGTAGAGCGGTGTCTTGCGGTGTTCCACAGGGGTCGGTTCTGGGTCCACTCCTGTGGAACATCGGATATGACTGGGTGCTGCGGGGCGAGAACTTGAGGGGCGTCGGCTTGATTTGTTATGCCGACGACACCCTAGTAACGGCCCGCGGCAAATCCTACCGCGCTGCGGCCGTGCTCGCTACGGTCGAAGTAGCACACGTGGTGGCGCGGATTCGGCGGTTGGGCCTGGAGGTGGCCTTGCACAAGACCGAGGCCCTGTGCTTTCATGGGCCCCGGAAAAAGCCACCTCCAGGAGCGTATATAGTCGTCGGGGGTGTGTCCATCGCCGTCGAGCCAAGTATTAAATACCTTGGTCTTATACTTGACGGTCGGTGGACATTCGTCGAACACTTCCGGCGACTTGTGCCGCGCTTGAAGGGGGCAGCCGCCGCGCTAGGCAGCCTGCTCCCCAACGTCGGCGGACCGAGTGTCGCCTGCCGCCGCCTCTATCTAGGGGTGGTGCGGTCTATGGCCCTCTACGGAGCCCCCATATGGGCCGACGCTCTGACCCCGCGCAACATGGCCCTGCTGCGACAACCACAGCGGGCCATGGCGGTCAGAGCGGTGAGGGGATACCGCACCATCTCGGGCGAGGCAGCGTGCGTGTTGGCGGCGAGTCCGCCTTGGGAGCTAGACGCTGTGGTGCTGGCGGCAGCCTACAAGCTAACCGCCGAATCCCGTGCCGGCGGGAACCCATTCCCGGATGGGGTCCTGCGTTGGAGGGAGATTGCCCGGGAGTCCCTCATCCAGGAATGGGCACTGAGATGCGAGGAAGGGCTGGCGAGGGCCGGCAGACCGAGGCGGCGCACCGTTGGCGCCATCTGTCCGGTCCTGGAAAATTGGATAGGGAGGCGCCACGGTGCGCTTAGTTACCACGTTGTGCAGGTGCTGTCTGGCCATGGGTGTTTCGGCTGGTACCTGCACAACGTGGCTCGGAGAGAGGAAACTCCGGAGTGCCACGAGTGCGGCTGCGTGGAGGACACGGCGCAGCACACACTTGAGGAATGCCCGGCGTGGGCTGCGCCACGCGCCGCGCTCGTGGCAATTGTTGGCGATGACCTCTCGCTCCCGGCTGTTGTCAAACAAATGGTCGAGAGCGAGAGGTCGTGGGATGCGATGGCCTCCTTCTGCGGCGAAATAATGACGCAGAAGGAGGCAGCGGAGCGGGTGAGGGAAGCGGATCCAGCCGCCCCCCCGCTCCGCCGAAAAAGACCGGGCGGCAGGCGTTTGGCCCATGCCCGGCGACTGCCACCCTAACGGGGGCTTCCGGGCGGCGGGTTGGGGAACCGCTGCCCATTAGAACGGAAGTCCCCGAGTGTTGCGGCGCGGCGCGCCTAGTCGTGCGCGCGCCGCCAATCGTGCCGTAGCCCAACAAGGGGGTCTTCGGACGACCGCCGGCGGGGCAGCGGTTGTATCATTGTTCCCGCAGCCCCGCCCATCTAGGCGGATGAGGTGGCAGTCAGTCAGGTTTTTAGTCGGTATACCCCAAGTGGTTAGAGGGGAGCCCGACATACCCCCGCCGCTCCCCAAGTGGCGGGGCATGCAGCAATGCATTTTCCTGACTTAAAACAAAAAAAAAAAAAAAAAAAAAAAAAAAAGGTACAAATATAGTTAAATTCCGAAGTGAACCACATAGTACCTAGTCAATACTTGTCAGAATATTTACTATGTGCGTATGCGTATAGTACCTATTATGTATATGTAAGTTTATTATTAATATATTTATTTTATATGTATTTGTTTATAGCCATATATATTAGTTTTTAGGAAACCATTTGTTTTAAATTTTTGTCCCGCCAACAATATTTCTGCAATCCGATGGTTGACTGGTACTCCTAATCGTGCAATAAAGAATAAATAAATAAACTAAAGAAAAATACAATACATAAAAAGAATAAATCCAAATTACGTCCTTGCCATACAAGTAGGTACAAACATTATTATCGCAGGTGGGTGGCCATCCTAATACAAAATGTACTGAAAACAGATATCGCAATATCGCATGCGGTAATACCGGCCGGTAAAAACCACAGACATAACAGACTAAACATAATTTTACATACACATAGACACAAGCTGAAAATATCGCTGTCACTTTTCTTTCTTTCATCAATAGCAACACTAACGCACACTTACACAATTTGATAAACGGAACGTGCCTTGTTTTGGTAATTACGGAATTTGTAGCATACGTAAAAGTAAACGTAAGATGGCGATTCGTTTTCTTTTAAATAGTGACTTTTAAAGTTAAAATTATTGAATATAATATCAAATAGACAAAAATATGGGTGTAAAGTGCTGTGTGATACATTTTAAAAACTCTTCGTACAAAAGCAGCCAAGCAAGCAGTACAAAAGTACCGATTTGTGTCTGTGTGGCTGACATTTAATAGTGTGCGTTGTTGCCACGATTTCTGATATGGAATGTTAAGTCTGTTATGTCTGTGGTAAAAATGCACTTGTGTGGTAGAGCTTAATTCTACTACCTACATAGTGTAAAAGGCAACCGTGAAAATGAAAAGACAAGCCTCATAATAAATGGATATTGTAAGTTTTTATTTTCAAAACTGTATTTTTGGCGACTGCGAAATAGGTTTTATAGAATAGAAAATTAAGGGGTTTAAGAAAAACATGAAATACAAACAATCGATTTATTTCGTCTCTATCAAAAGAAATTCGACTCATTCTTAATAGCATCGCTCGTCGTATAAACTATAATATGTATATTATTTACAATATCGTAAAATTACTCGGTGCGGAGCTTCCGGACTCCGGAAAAATAGAACGGACACATCGCATCGTCGGACTCCAGTAACAAATATAAAAAGAGGCGGCGCTCAGTGCGGCGGCGGCGGGCGCGGCTTCGCGGTGGCGTACGCGATCTCCGAGAGGCGCACGTCGATGGGCGCGCGCTCGTCGTACAACGTGGGCGCTTGCAGGATGATGCCGGCCGAGCCCACCACCACCGCCAGCGTGAAGATCCATAGGAACAGCCGGTCGAGCACCATGGCCACGTACTTCCAGTCCTCCTTCACCTGCACCAGAAAGAAGGAACAGTGAGTCTCGCTGCGAACCGACGAGGAAAGCAGCAGTTGCAGCGACACACACCCTCGTGGACTCCTCCTCCTTGCGCGTCTGGTCGGCGATGTAGTTGATGCCGTCAATCGCTTTGTGCAGCTCCGGGCAGCGGTGCCAGCGACGCAGCGCATCACAGAGCGCGGGCGCGTCGTGCAGGCGGCAGGCGCGGCAGGCGTGGCACGCGGACGGCGGCGGCGGCGCGGGGGGGCCCCCCTCCGTCGGTGAGCCCGTGTCCCACGGCGCCGTGGGCCCGCCCGCCGACACCAGCCCCGCGCTGCAACACAACGCGCCACTCACAGCACTCGTCATGCGGCCAACGGCCGTCTAGGGGTGACGCGCGGCAGGCGTTCTACTCACAAGCGACTCCGATGCGGGTCGAGCCGGTAGTGGGGACGGCGCATGACAAGCAGCCGCGGCAGCACGTGGATGAACACCCGGCGCACCCACGGCGCCATCGTGTGCGTCTGCGGTGACCTGAAGTGGACGTTGAGTACCACTACGGTGACGCAGATGCTGTACGGAAACGTGATTATCGTGAAAATGAATTGATTTTTTTTAACCATTCTCAATTTTTTCCCCTCATTTTAAGAGTTACCTAAATGTATCGAGGATCATGGTGAAGAGCACAAACTTGCCGAGCAGTGGCACCACCAGTGACGTCGGAGGGATGATCTCAGCAAGCAGCAGGAAGAACACGGTGAGCGACAGCAGGATGGATATAGAGAGCGACACCTTCTCGCCGCTGTCCGAGGGCAGGTAGAACACTAGCACGGTCAGGAACGAGATGCCCATGCACGGGATGATCAGGTTCACTGTGTAGAAGAGCGTCTTGCGCCGCATCGTGATATTGAACGTGATGTCCAGGTAGGGCTCGTCGCAACACGTGTAAAACTTCTCGTTCCTGGACAGCGCAGAAAATGATACGAGCGTAAAGAGGAAGGTTGTGTGTGTGTGTGTTTTAATATAACAAGGGCTTTAGTCATTTTTACAGAGTTAAAAAAAGTACCATATTCTAGGGTTAAAACAAGAATTTAAAATAGGAATTTGTGCACCTGACCGCCGGCACCTCGAGGATGTCCCATTCGACGGAAGTGTAGAACTCGGAGAGGTCGACGCCGAGCTCCACCACGTTGGTGCCGCGCGCCTCGTCGATGTGCCGCAGGTCCACCTGCAACACCAGTTCACGTGTTTTTATTTTACGGAAAAGAATGGCAAACGAGCGTGGTAAGTGACCACCGCCATCCATAGAGCACAGAGACATCACGGGGCGAAATCAAAATCCTTGTCGTTGCCGATCGATAACAGCAGGAAATAAGGAGAAATGGGATAAGAAACGAGAGCATTGGTGCTTCATTATTGATTTTCTGTAAGAGGCTAATACTTCTCCGCTCGAGTTAGCCCATTTTATAAACGTTCTACGATTCTTAACAACTATTACGCGTGATATGTGTATATCCTACGCTACTCGCCTGGAAGCCGTCATACGTCCACGAGCCGAACTTCATGACACAGGTCTGCTGGTCGAACGGAAAGTACTCGACGTCGATCTCGCAGGAGGACTTGTAAATGGCGGGCGGGCGCCACTCCACGCGGCCCGTGTAGTTGAGGGTCGCCTTCGTGGCCAGCGTCACCTCGAAGTTGCCGTCGGCACTGTGCGACACAGACACGCGTATATTGAATATGGTACACGTTGCTATGGTGAATGTTAGGAGTTAGGTGAGCACGGCGCCTTTACTTGTTGTAGAGCACGATGTCCGGCCGCCAGATGTGGTCGGAGGGCACGTGCAGCATCTCCACGCCGCCGTACTCGCGCGGCTCCCACGACAGCTTGTAGTCGAACCAGCTCTGTAACGGAGCAGCGGTTACTCGCACCACGCACGCACGACACTTCGCCCTCCGCGGGGACTACCGATTTGCACTCACCTGTTCCACCCAGAGGTTCGTCGTCATTATCTGATTTTTCAAATTCTGAAACAAATACATGAAGATATTGTTGTATTAAACTCACATACTGAATACAAATCTATATAACTCAAACCTCTACTTCCACTGCTCCATCCCCTGTAAATCCTAGTTCGTAAAAAACTAATTATTAACGATGATGAAAGTAATGCTCCTCCTTGACGGTAAGGAGTTAGAGGATCAGTCTATAAATATCGAAGGCACGTTGATCCTAAATTGCATTCTTTAAGTTCGGTATCATCTTTAATTTGGGTTAGATTAGTGTTCAACCAAAAGTCGAACTAGCGGAGCAAGCGAGGCTTGAATACTCGGCGAGTGCTTACAGTTCAAAATCGGGACAAGCCCACCACACATTCCCACCGATGTGTCTCCTGTGACCTCAGATTGACAGTTCAAAATTTAACGATATTTACAACCCTTTTTGCCCGTGGTACAGTTCAGTTGTCCGGTCCGGTTGACACCGGACTACGGAAAAATAATATTTTCCATGGTTATACAACAAAAAACCAGTGTGCACACTTTGAAAAATATTTTACGTGGTCTGGCCGGTCGTGGCCCTTTAATTTTTTTATAAGTAACTCAAAGGAGGTTCAAAATTAAGACGTTAAGAATTACATTCGCCACGGTTTAGGCTATTAATAATTAATTATTTTATATTCGCTGGTGTCTCCAAAGCAAAACCTAAAACAATTTCTTCGTTTATAAGTTCCGATTGTATATGCCTTATCGCATTGTATTTTAGTATAATATCTTCCTTTTTGCGTTTAAGTTTTTTGCATCTTGTCTTTCTGATTTGTGTTTGCTTATCTATCTTAATAATAAATATTCTTGGCCGAATCACACAACGCCATCTAGTCCTAACCTAAGAAACTAAGCTGGTACTATGGGTACTACACTGGGCGTCAAAAATAAGTAGTACAGTTTTAAAATTGCAATATCTCCTAAACTACAGAAGCTAGACCTTTGAAATAAAAAAAAGTTAAAAGACAATTTAATTTCATTTAATAAAAATTTCATGCATAATATCATTTTTAAAGATTGACTGAAAAAAACGTTAATAAACAAAAACACTATTTTTTTAAACTGTTGGCTTGTACTTTTGTTTTTTATTGTTTTCTTTATTGCTGATAAATCAATTGCAATTCAAAAGCAAATGTGTCTTCAGCTAGTAAACTTTACTAATCATGCCTCTTTCACCAGAAGAATGTGCAAGAATCAAAACTTTACTCGAAGTAGGCATATCAGTATGCGTCGTACTGCAAGAACGGTGGGTGTAACTCTAAGAACGATCCAGCAAGTAAAGCGAAGGTACGAAGAGACTAAAAACCATCTAAGGAGACCAATTAATGGCAGAGTAATGGCACCCAGGTGCATTAGTACCCGAGAAGACCGCTTAATTGTCTCTACTTGTTAAGAAATCGTCACCTTAATGCAGTTGAGGTCCAGCAACAGCTTCTTCAGACCCGAAGAGACTACGTTAGTGAGAGTACAGTGAGGAGAAGACTTGCTGAAGCCAACCTGAAGTCGTACAGGCCAGCAAATGGCCCCAAGCAACATTCAGGAGGTTGGCATCAGCTTCATGACTTGGTCATCAAGAAGTCCAGATCTTAACCCGATTGAACACGCCTGGGACGAGCTTGGGGGCTAGTCAGAAGACGCAGACCACCCCCCGCCAACCTCAGAGCCCTTAAACAGGCCTTGATAGAAGAATGAGTGAATATTCCCCAACACCGCCTCCAAAACGTAAAAATTAAGTTCTTGATTGTTCCTTTAAAATGGTTAGCTTTTTAGTTTTTTCTTGATTTTTAGTGTAAAACTTTACTAATGCTAAATAAAATATTATTTTTAGAAAACTTTGTTAAATTTGCTATAAAATGTATTTTATTTCAAAACTCTAACTTCTATAATTTAAGAGTAATTGCAATTTTAAAACTGTACTACTTATTTTTGACGCCCAGTGTAGATTGCTGATAAATACATAACAATACTTTTTTTGGTAAATAAATACTTTTTATACATAGAAAACACCCAGACCAATAAAAAAAACAAGCAAACAGACATGTTCTGTTCATGCACGCAAATATTTACCATGCGCAGGGTTAGAACCCGCGGCTCTCGAGATAAAGTGACCATTGCATTGCTTACAATAATTTCCAGTCATATCTCACTATTAATACACTACCCACCCAATCCACTTTCTCTTGCTCCCACCAAGCCAGCTGCTGGTTATACTTTATATTTTTTATCTTTTATTATTACTTTTCTTTAAGTTTCAATAAATGTTTTTTTTGTCATTAATTCCGTACTCTTATTATATAAATTCCAAAAACAGGGAATCAATGAGGCCTCAGAGATACAGCATTCGTTGCTAGTTCAGAGGACTCAGGCTCCAAACCCATTGTTATCCTACTGTATTTGTTTACATGAATAGTTATAAAAAAACTCGTAAAATTATTTATCTATGTAACCCTCGATAACATCTTCACTTGGTGAACAATGTAATGTACTATTTGTTGTGTATTATAAATAAATAAATAAATAAATTGCTAGCCACTCGACCACCGGGCCTCTCAACATCTTCTCTAAATAATTTAGGAGTCGTAATTATGTTAACATTGTTTTTATTGATTGCCCGATTTAATTTGGAATTCCATCCCTCCACGCTGTTATTTGTGCCATGTCGTTTTCCAAAAACACTGATATATTGGCATATTTACTGTTTATCCACATTTTATCAAAATATTCAAAAAACTTGTCCATGTTAGTCAAGCTTCGCCACGCATCCAAAATTGTTTCACTAGGCGAAGTGGTAATTTAGCACATAATGGTAAACTGCCCAAGCAAAAAAAATACACGGCAAACCTGAGAACGGCAATGTGCAAATTTTTGATTTTATTTATTTTTCCTCAGCAAAGTAAGTACTTCTCTACCTTGACAAAAAAGTCATACCAAAATCATATCAAATACACCCAAAAAATGTTAAAGGTTATTTTATAATTACAGTGGACTATTTTAACCCAATTCGGCTCATTAAGTACCTTCTCCTGCAAATACATTCATTAAATGGATTTAAATCAATTTTGTCATCATTAAATTATAATAATATTCGATCAAATAAATCTATTTTTGTTTATTAATCTTCTTTCTCATAAATTTGATATGCAGTCAACTTTTGTCTGGAAAAAAGTTATCATTTCAGAGGACAGTATTTTAGTAGAATAGCCCCGTCAACATTGCGTTGAACCCCTCTCATCATTCCTCACTTCGGGCAAGTCCGGCTCAAGCTCTCGGCGCGAACGCACCGGTCACGTCTTGTGGTTTCCCTCCAAAAAATAAGTTTATTATTTCAGTAATACGGGGACAAAAATAGTTTCTTTTCAGTGGCCGCTATAACTCGTGCTAGATTCGATTAATTTGTTTCCAAATTGTGTATTAAATTTACACAGTCTATCATTTCGGTGGCAATTTTATTATGCAAAAATTCAAAATTTAAATAAAAAAAATTATTCAGAGAATAGGTTTTCACAAACACGTTCTCTTGTCAGAGTATGCAGTTGTAATAAATGATTTGTATAAATCAATCTACTCTATATACTACTACCATTTTGGAAACAAAAGCAAAATGACTACTGGTATAAGAAATGGCGAAAGAAAACCAGTTACGGCCTTTTTGTCATTTATAAATGTATCGTATGTTTTTTTTTACCATAAAATTTAAAACTAGGTATATACAACATTACGCACTCGGAATGTCAATAAATAGTGCTATTAATTTGTCTTAACATAAAATTAAATCTAAAATAAGAAATGCAAAATCGGTGTTAAAGATAGGAGCAGAGCAGACCCGTAAGGCAGCAACCGTTCTCGTGTATTAAACCATTTCGGTAAACACTACATTTTTATCATTTCAGTGGAGTCTTAAAAATTCATCCTTAAATATTTAGGTAAGTTTTTGATGATATTATTTGATGTCCACTCACGCACAATGTTATAAAATAGGCTAAAGTTACATTTGTCACTAAAAATAAGTAGATAGCATTGAATTTAAAAAAATCCCACCGAAGTGTTATCCCATAAAAATCTCTTGTTAAAATTCACCCATAAACGTTATTATACGTCTCTCCACTCCTGATTTGATGTTGCCCAAACTCTTAGCATTTCTCCACACGCACCCGATTATCGTTACTGTTCGAAATTCTTGAATAATGGCATTTATGGCTGCGCTTTCATATAATGGACTTTAGAAGGACTATAAATTACATCTTCGGTGGTTCGGTCAACCGGACTGTGGAAAAAAATATTTTTCCATAGTCCGGCCAACTGTGCTATGGAAAATATTATTTTTTCGTTCCGGTTGACCGGACAACGGAACTGAACCACGGGCAAAAAGAGAGTTTACACAATCACGTAAATACTTCGTAGTGCGTGAATTAATCCAAATTAAGAACTAATTAATGAGCAAAATATGCTGCGAGTATTTGGTTGAGTTTCACTAATAAAATCGAACTAGTCTGTGCTTCGGAGTCCCGTCGTGGTTCGTTGTGCGATCGGCTCCGGCTGTTGGCGTTAGTTAGAAGGAGTGTCTGATAATGTTTCGTTGAGTAAAAAGCAAATAGTGTCGCGCCACAAAGTGCACACCGACAGGCGTGCCTCATGCGAGCGGCGCCGGCGGCGGCGCACTCACCACGTCGATGAGCTGGCTCAGCTTGAGCTTGATGCGCACTGTGAGCGCATCGCTGACGTTGAGCACGGGCCGCACCAGCTTGTTGTAGTTGCTGAGCAAGTCGTCGTAGAGCCGCTTGGCGTCGGGGTTGCCGGCGCACCCTGCAACAGGCGGCGCGTTAGTGTGCTGCACACGCCACATATGGCCAAAGAGGCAGCGCCACTCACCGGCCAGCGCGAGCGTGAGCAGCAGCAGCAGTGCCGCGGGCGCGGCGCGGCGTGGCATGTCGGGCGGCGCATGGCGTCAGAGCATCGCGCCGCGACCGCGCGCCCTCTGCCTCCGCCGCCTGCCGACCGCCGCCGTCGCCTGCGCCTGCCTGCGGGTAAGCCGCCCACTGAGTCACCCTACGATGAACCACGTATTAGGTAGGCAGTTCGTCAAGAGGCGGGATTGACGCAATGATCGTTTATAGGACCGGTTGTGTCCTGTTAATAATGTTTTCGGTGGGTAGGCCTTACCTATTGCATTTACTATTTTTCTGGTATCTATTACGATATCTATATCAAAATTATTGATGCAACCGGGCAAGTACGTGTCGGGCCATGCACAATGTAGGGTTAATTGGCTAAGCATTTCTTGCTTGCAGATGAGTACAATGCCATATTCTATGACATTTGTACGTTTTCGTCAAAGAAATTTTACTTTCGGCTATAACTCGGTAACTAGTAGTGCCTACTTAACCGTTATAGTTTTCCTTGTAGGTTCACTATATGGACTATTACCATGAATTTTTTTCAAATTTCTAAACACAAGACTTTCGGAGATAGAGGGGGGGGGACCACCGTGCAAAACGAAAATTGACACGTTAAATGTAAATAATTCCGAAACGGCTCATTGTATAGTAAAATGATCTTCCCACACCCTCAATGTTTGGAAGAGACCTATGTAACAATACCACAAACAACATAAGGTTGGCGCGAAAAAAAAAATCATTTCCACTTTACATGTACGGGACCCCAAAAAATTTTTTTTTTTTAAATTTTCTTCCAGCACTTTGTTAACATTGTTAATATGTGTATACATACCAAATTACAGCTTTCTAGCATCGAGCGTCTAGGTGTTAGACCGCGGTGAGATAGACAGACGGACATGGCGAAACTATAAGGGTTCCTTGTAGTTTACTACGGAACCCTAAAAACTAAATGTTTCGCTATAAATAACAGTAATTGGTAATCTTAAGAACAAAAACTAAGTATTTTTAACGGAAACTTTGCTCCTTAAAAAAATCTCTTGAACACCTCCAGAATTTGGTTTGCTCGGCAGACGACGATTTGTAGGTGCAGCGAATACAAAAATGAAAAAATCATAGTTTCCTAAGGAAACACGACTGCTACAAAGAAAGCACGTTGGCGATTCTTCTGAGCAAATAAAAGCTAATTCACAAATTGTTGTCGTTCGTTAACAATGAGCGAGCAAACGAACACGCAGCGCTGGTCTAAAGATTTTTGCTAATATTTTTACACGTTCTACATCGCGAGGCTTGCTCTTTTTAGGGTTCCGTAGTAAACTACAAGGAACCCTTATAATTTCGCCATGTCCGTCTGTCCGTCCTCGGTCTAGCGCCTAGACGCTTGATGCTAGAAAGCTGTAATTTGGTATGTATACGCACATTAACAACGCTAACAAAGTGATAGAATAAAATTTTGAAAAATATATTTTTTTCCCTACATCTAAAGTGGGAATGATATTTTTTTCGCGCCGACCGCATGTTGTGGTGGTCTCTTAAAATCATTGAGTGAGGAAAGGTCATTTTCCGATACAATGATTCATTTGCGAATTATTTACATTTAACGTGCCAATTTTTGTTTAGCACGGTGGTCCCATCTATCTCCGAAAGTCTTGTGTTTAAAATTGGAAAAAAATCATGGTACTTAGTAGTCCATAATATAGTGAACCTACAAGGAAAACAATAACGGTTGTGTAGGCTCTACTAGTTATCGAATAATAGCCGACGAACTTATTAAATTTCTTTGACGAAAACGTACAAATGTCATAGAATATGGCATTGTACTCATCTGCAAGCAAGAAATGCGTAGCCAATACGGAACCCTCCATTGTGGGTGGTCCGACACGTACTTGCCTGGTTTTTGTTCTTAGAATAGCGAAACTGTAGAGTGCGGTGCCGCCGCCAGCACGCTTTGAGCGGCTCAATCGAAAAGCTTTTAACCCTATTCCCAAGATGCGTTTCCAAAATAGGATTATCTGAATGTTTGCGCTGAACAGTGTCCCGGTATCAGTTTCACTTATCTGCCTCTTCGTTGACGCTCGCATTATACGGAGTGTATTTCCCTTATTATAGGAATTCACTAATCACAGGCGCATTATCAAAGCCGTTGGAGAAGTGCGTGTGCGCCGTTAACCATTATTTTCAAAATCAATTAACATTTTCTGGAAGAAAATAAGTCAAGGAAGACCACTACGATACATTTTGTAGATTTGATTGACAACGCTGGGCGGTGTATGAAAGTTTGTAAAGTTACTCATGTCAAAACGAATGTATTATAATTATGTCATGGCAACCATCAGGTACAGCCGAAACCACAGAACAAAAATGTTTGGCAACAGAACGGGCGAAGGCAACGTAGTGGTCGCGCCACGTCCGGGCGTTGCAGCCGCAGCGCGCCGCCGCGCCGCACGTGTGTGCTCGCGGTTCGTGGTGTTATTTGTGTTTGCTTGTCTACACCATAGAGAAGAGGAGAACAGTTACTCTTTTGTCAAAAGGACATCGTTGTTAGAATGTTCACCTATCTTATCTCACAGAACTTCTCGATCGAGTTCAATCATAGGTTACAAGAACAAAAAAGAAGGTATACAGCGCTTTATTGTTATTTAAGAAACATCTGTGTTAACTCGTTGACGAATTGCGAACAAATTTCTGTGTGGGCTCCTTGCCTGTAATCCAAAATCTAGTGGCCCATGATAAGCATCCAGGGGGCGGCGTTCACGGCGCGCGGCGGGCACAGTACGACACACTTCGGGCGAGGACAGCACTGGACACGGCGCAGCACACCGCCGATCGGCGTCTCGGCTCCGTCAGCGGGCGGCGCGCGGCATGACAGCGGGACAGCGCGGCGGGGGCGCGGGTGCGCTGCGGGCTGGCGCGCCGTCGACTGCCGCCGCCCGCCGCGCCCGCCCCGCGCCCGCACCCACCCCGCACCCGCCCCGCACCCGCCCCGCGGCGCACGCACCCGCCCTCACACTCCCAACCAAACCAACACGCCATACATACACACGCCACGTTTCGAGCTACTTTCAAAAGTATACATTGTTGTACTTCAAACTTGTTCATATACTATTTTTTTTTCTGTAGAACATAATCACATTTTGTAAGTTTCTCATAGTTGTTATAAGGTAGATTGTACTTTCGTGATCCTGTCGTTCGCGGCTTACGCTCAAAGGTGCTTTATAAAAAGTTTAAATATACAGCTTTCCTGTCCAGCAACATATCATCGTGGGAATGGTTGTTGAGTTAGTAACAAAATTGCGACACACAATGGGTACTGATATCTTTGCTGTTGTCTATCTGTTCTCCGTATATTTTATTGTCTATTCATGTTTCGAATCGAAGGTCCGTTGGCAAAACGTAATTTTACCACCCAGGAGGTCCCGGGTTCGAATCCTGATCGGGTCGGGAAAAACGAACTTTTTCAAGATTCAAGATTCTTTATTGCATTTGTATAGGATACATCACTACATAGTATAAAACAAAGTCGCTTTTTCTGTCCCTATGTCCCTATGTCCCTATGTCCCTTTGTATGCTTAAATCTTTAAAACTACGCAACGGATTTTGATGAGGCTTTTTTTAATTGATAGAGTGATTCAAGGGGAAGGTTTTAAAGTATCATACATTCCAAAATTCCCACGGGAAAGCGGGATACACGCAAACGAAGTTGCGCGGGTTTCGCTAGTATACAATAAGTTAGATTTTATACAAACAAAATAAATACCGCCTATTCAGCCATTGAAAGTATAGGTAGCTTGCAGATGGTGTCCTATGAAGTTAAAATAGTTATGTATTTAAATTAAAACTAGCTGTTACCCGCGACTCCCCCGCGTGGTCAAGAGAAAATGTCAATAATTTTTCCCAAGGGAATCTCTTTATCCCGTGGGAAAAAGTAACCTTATGTCACTCTCCAGACCTTAAATTATCCCCATTAAAAATTATAAAAAAATAATGTTATACTTTTTTTCCCGTGAGAATGAGATGTTTTTCCCGGATAAAAAGTAGCCTATGTCAGTCTCCAGACCTTATTGAACTATCCCCAATAAAAAAAACGTATCAATCTGTTCATTACTTTGGACGTGAAGGGAGGACAAACAAACACACTTTCACATTTATTATATTAGTGTGGAGTATGGAGTATTACATTGCAAGAAAATAATACAACTATGAAGTGTGTATGTAGTGATTGAATTCCATATTGATCACTTCATCAGCCTGGGTTTTGGATGTTTATCTCTTTGTATTTGTTATTTTGTGTCGTTGAGTTGGTATCTCATAACACAAGTTTCGAACTTACTTTGGGCTAGCTCAATCTGTGTGATTTGACCCTATATATTTTAATTTTTTATTTATTTGTACATATTTGCAGCTACGCCGTAGTTCCGTAGTTCCGCTCACAATCGCGTAGCATTCCCGTAGCAACCTCGTAGCAGTTCATTAAATAAAATAAAAAATAACAATAAAGATCTTTTATTTCAGACAACTATTAAGTCCATTTAATGTTGGTAACAGAGAATTCTTAAAAACTGTGTTAGTAGTTGTTGCGATATGAAAATTCCAAATTAAATTAAGTTCCAAATTAATAATAATAAATACAAAAATAAAGCGATGATGCACCAATTCACATGTTTTAATGTAAATTGATGAATCGCT
Organism: Endotricha flammealis; assembly: GCA_905163395.2. Lineage (NCBI taxonomy): Eukaryota > Metazoa > Arthropoda > Insecta > Lepidoptera > Pyralidae > Endotricha > Endotricha flammealis. The sequence continues at coordinate 17,618,516 of LR990859.1, read as the reverse complement.
GGAGAATGTCTGAGTACATCCTCTCGGCAATCATCTTCAGAACGCCATTCTGCTACCTTTCAGGCGGCGTATGACTGATTGCAAAAAAAAAACGGCCAAGTGCGAGTCGGACTCGCGCACCAAGGGTTCCGTACAAACCTGTTAGGTATATTGCGTTGACATAGAAGTTGGTTGATTTTGTTACAGCTTAAAGGTATTAAAGACCTGAGTCTTTGATATGAATTTCAATTGAATACCTCTACGTGTTCACGAGGAAAGGAGTAGTATGTTTAAAATTTTTTAAAATATTTTTGGTATTTGATGTAACCAACTTGTTTTCGCAATTTTTCCTTTATCTATAAAACGATACCGAGAGAGGGTGACAGGTAACGCACAGCCTCAACTGTTGGATCCTTGAGTATTCTAGGGGAGCACTAAGAAGGGATTTCTTGTCTGTACTGTAAGACGTTGCTTTGTACCAAACCCTGTAGGTTTTGATTCCCCTGCGAGTGTCGAAAATGCGCCGTAAACGGCTGTATCTTTTGATTGCGTTGGCTTAGAAGTTTGATTTTTTCACTCTTAGGGACAGTAGACCTACTGAGTATTTGATTACCCACAGGCCGCTTGTATATAAACTTTGGTAATAAGCTTTAAATAGCATTTTTACTGTAACAATGCACTATACTGTCTTCATTACGACGATACCCCAGAGACTTATAAATGTATTATTAGCTATCCTCCTGGGGTCACTGTTGCCTTGATACACTTACAGGCAAGCGTGATTTGCCATTTACTTTCTTAGTACTTCTCCAAAATTTACTAAATTGTTTCCTAGCAAGCTGTGCGGAAAGAACATCCACTTTCATTTGTTCCTGATGGTTTTGACAGAACTTCAGCTTAGATTTAAAAAAATCTACTGACCTTTTTTATAAATAGGGCCAGATAGAGCTGCCATACAACACATACATTTCAAAATTCATCAAAACACATCATTGTTATTTTAAGTTTAACACGACACTATTATTTATGACACTCCGCCGTTTCTCATACTTGTATATTTCTTGTTAACATTGGTAAAAAACAGAAAAAGGCCGTAACCGGTTTTCTTTCGCCATATGTTTTACCGGTGGTCATTTTGCTTTGTTTCCGAAATGGTGGTAGTTTAAAGAGTAGCTTATATATTTTTCACTTCTCATGCTCAGAAAATCCTTATTTGCGCAGGATAAAGGCTGCACAAAATCGAATTTTGTGCACAAGGGCAAAAACGTATCTACTCATAAATGTATCTATATTAAGACAAAGGAAATGAGCCATACAGCCAAACACAATAAAAAGTTCAGATATAGAATTTGTTATTTTATAATATTTACTTTAATTTATTTGCCTTATGTGTTTTTTAAGTCATAAAAGATATTAAAATTTAAATTTAAGTACCGTAGGTTATTTAATTAATTTAAGAAAATTATTTTATTACAAAATTAATTTAATAGTAGGCTGTATAGGTCTGCAGCCCAAGCCTAAATTCGATGTCGTAAGATTTAAAAAAAAAGCGGCGGGAAACAGGTCTTCTTTTTTCGTGCGTTTATTAATTTATTTCCTCGCAATCGAAGTGAAAAGCAGAGTTTATAACTCGTCCACAAAACCATTTTTATCCTCGACATTACTATCAGCCCTCGCCGAGAAATGATTCGTTTTGTGCACTTGTTGTAAAATCTACTATATAGTTATAAATGATGTTGTAAAGAGGTGTCTAAGTGCCCTCGAGGGCCTACATTTTGATTTTGAAAATCAATCCTAGCCTGCTTATGTGCCTCCCTCACATGTTTGTTCTAATCAAGCACACATTTTGACTCGATGTTCCTGTTGACTTTAGTAGTAGTACAACTACGAAATTAAAGCCTGACTAAGAACATTTACTTTTTTATTACATAATTTGTCAATAATCTCACATTGTGATGTTTCACTACACATTTTATCGACACATGCATGTAGTTCAGAAGGAATTGGTTTTAATTGAGCATTAGAGTATTCATAATAAGTTTTATTTATTTCGTTCTTTCCTCTTAATCCCCAAATTATATTATTATTGCATTGTTTATCATTTAATGTCACAGTATTCCTAATTGCATTGAGATCACATTTAATCATGAATGGATAGTGGTCAGGCCAAAATGTGGCATACAGTACTTAACTCATTGTTATATTCATTGCCGCGCGTAGAGGTACTTGCCTCGGTCAGTCATGTCGTAGCGCATACTTGCGTAGCAGATAAATGTAGTAATGCCGTAGCTGATGCGTAGCACGTCGGTACACTGCGTAGCCGACGCGTAGAACAAACATGGTTACTGCATAGCAAATCGACCTTCCCGTCAGAACACAAGATAAATTATGTTTGAATCGCAAAGTACGGAGGAAGAGGCTTCGTAAATGAGCATGTCGTTGGGCCGCGACCGAACAGTAATCGCCACTAAGCATATCCTTAAATCAGTTCTCTCTGGGAATCCTAATTCGGGAGTTCTATTATTGGCTGGAATTCCCTGATTATGTTACTTTTGCAAACTGTTTAAACATTTTTTCCTGTTGTGGGAGTGTAGTATTCAAACTTGGCGCTCGTGTCGAATTACCTGTAAGATTTTTTATGCTAATAATGTAAGGCATCGTTATGAAATTTTGTAGTTACTTAGTGAAATATGAACTATTCATCAATAAAAATTCGAGTATATATACGCAATATTTAGAAAAGTAAAAAATACTTTATTCTGTGGGCCTCGCGGGCACTTTGACAAGTAATTTTACAAACATGTTATTATTATGTATTAAATAAATAAGCTACTCTTTAAACTACCACCATTTAGGGTAAAAAGCAAAATGACCACCGGTAAAAGAAATGGCGAAAGAAAACCGGTTACGGCCTTTTTGGTCCAAAATATATTTAACATTTTTTTGTTTTTTCAATTTTTACAAAAAAAATATGAAAATACAAATATGATAAATCGGCGGAGTGTCGTATCAATAATAATGTTGCGTAAAAACTTGAATCAATTATTTCTTACGACCCTGCTCGCCTCTCTCATTGGCTGATCAAATTCTCAACCAATAGCTCAAAGCATTAAAGTTAGCGAGTGCTATTATAATGGAATTTCATTACAGGTTGGCCTCGGACGTGACGCGATGCACCACCAAGAATGGACTTGCAGCTGGGAACAGACGCGCTTTTGCGATTGCCGGAACTTTAGAACGCAGACAGTTACTAGAATAGTGATGGGGAGCCGACGCCTCGGCGAGCGCACTCGACGCGGCCGCTCCCGGCTCCCGCGGCTTTGCAATCACAGCTCCCAGCGAGCCGAAGCACTACTTCTTGTTGATTAGCACATTGTGCCGCCACTCCAGGGGCCTGCTTGACGCCGGCTGCATCTAGTCATTTGAGCATGTTCGCATCAAGTTCAAAATAAAATACTTTGCTCTTATAAAAATCAGCCTTGCCGGGCCCAGCGGGTGCGAGTTCGTGACATTTATGCAATGAACATTGAACATTTGAGTTCTGGTTGCTTATAACACAAGCAGGAAGCAGAACCACGTGGTGTTACAATATGTGCCTCCGCGCGCGTGTGACATGGCGGTGGTGCAATGCTGTAAGTAATTTCCTCGCTCAGAATCAATTAAAACTTGCATCTGATCCCGAGGCGGCGACTTCCGCGATCCTAATCGCGCCGTCCGCGTCGGAGGTCTCCCCCCCCCCCCCCGCCCCTCCCCTTTCCGGCTCACAAATCATAAGCTGCTCGTCGCTCAACCTCTTTTCCTCCATTCATCCTTCTAAACCATCTAGAAGATTTAATCCCATCAAAAACATTAAAATGTAAACCAAAGTCGGTCTTCCGGCAAGCCTTCCAATATGAAAAGTTGTGAGATCTTGCGATAAACCAAGGCAGGTCAATTTAGATATCGCTCCTTAGATTTGTATTGCGTGTACATACCCTTTGGAAGTAGGTTTCGGAGCGGATTGTGTGCTGATATTGTGATATTGCTTTACTGTTTTTCTTAAAATTATGAAATGTATAGATGAATTTAGTATCGAATCGTTGCAAAGGATAGTCGTCTACAATTGCAACTAGTCTAAAACATAACTTGTAAGAAATTAATCGTCTAATCGCAACTCATCTGAACTTAAAAGAAATGCTAAACTTCTGAATTTTGTCAAAAATAAAATTATGTATGAACCTTTTGGCTTTCAGTCTCTTTCTGTGTTATGGAAAAGTGTAACGAAGAAAAAGATTCTTCGTAACACTTTTCCTTATATAGTTTTATAATCAGTACTTTTTGACTTGTGTTTGTAGGAACGTTTTTAAGCGATAGATTGGAAAACTACCATAGATAGAAATATTCTTCAGGTTATGAGATTTTACACAAAAAGAGGAAAAAGAACTGTTTTTCGTGTCCCCTGATTTCGGTAACATTTTAGCGGAACCAGCATTCCAGGGATCGTAGGGATTTCCTTTAGAATAACAAAACAATATTAAAAGTTAAAAGTTGTTTTCTTTCCCCAAATTATTCTCAAGCGCCATTATAATTTTGTGTATAGCCAGTCTGCTACGGTCAAATTGAAAGACAAATATTTTTATTCAAATAGGCATATTTAACTCATCGACGATCGGTGGAATGTTAGGGACGGTATTATGAAGGCGATCTCTACCAACCGCAAATAAACAAACGAGCCAATTGCAGAAACGATTTTTAATCTTAATTCCATTTTTTAAGGAACCCTTTATAGTTGCGCCATGTTAGTTTGGCAGGCTCGTGCGTCGCCGCCTCTCCGCGCGCCGTCGCTCGTCCTAATGGAGCCCGAGCCGGTTTACGAGCGGCGCTCAAATATAATAGGGATTAGTTTGATACGGCAAACGGTTTCTTCCTTATTCCCGAGTTTCTGATTTACGTTCCTCAGAATATAGTAGAACCCTTTTCGAAATCTTATATAACTCCAAGACTAATGATATTAATAATGATAACTAAGAAAGAATTTTTAAAAATTCCTACGGTCAAGCGAGAAATACGCAAACGAAGTTGCCAGGGGTCGCACAGCCCAAACCACTGGGTCTAAACATTCCAAATTTGGCATGAAGGTTCCTTATAAGGACCGGACTCCCTCCTTCCACTTGGATCCATTATTTGATCCCTCAATGGATCCTAGGCGGCTTTTTTTCCACTTGAATCCAAAATTCTTTAGGGTTCGAACTGACCGGACCGGACCGGATCGGAACGGATCGGACCTGATCAGACCGGAAGAAACCGTACCGTACCGGGCCATGCCGGACCGGACCGGAATATGTTTCTGAAGAAAAATATGCTATTTGTCAGTAGGCCACGCGGGCGAAGCCGCGGGCAGAAGCTAGTTAGTTATTCATAAAATTGCAATGAATTTTCATAGGCTAATTCATTCGAACTTCGAAAATTCATTTTAAATAATAATGACTCATTTCCATCCCTCCTTCCACTTGGCTCTATTGCTTGACACCTCGTCTGAACCAAACAGGGTAGGTACCTACCACTACTAGGAGAGGCTAATTCATTCGATCACGACAATTTTGCTGAAAAAGAAACAATTGTTTACATTATTTACTACGACAGCAATTTGATACCACATCGTCGGCGAACAAGGCTACTTTTTGTACCTACTGATAGTGGGTACAAGCACTGCTGAGGTTCACGTAACAAAACCGGCAAACTGGCATCGTGTCCCAAACAACCGTAGTGTGAGTGTCGTCGGGCGCGCGACGTGTGAGCGGTGCGGGGCGCGGGGGCGGCGCACGTGAGCGATACCGAGCGGGGCCGGTAATCGCAAGTGTCATAACATGGTCCGAGGGACGTTTATCGCCGCCGCCCGCGCCCCGCGCCCCCCCGCCCGAGATAACTTCAAGTTTTATTAAACCCGGCAAGGATCACTCCTCGCACCGCTAGTGCACAAAAATCAGCGGAATAAAGAGCTTCCCGGAGCGGTGTCGATGATAGCGAGCGAGTCTTTGTTGAGTTATGGCCGTTTGCGGGCTCCACGATAAGTTTCAGTGTTTATGTTTTCATCCATCACTACAGTAAATAGTCTTTGTTAAGCAGTATGCTGGTGATGATAAGCTAAAAGACAGGAAGAGTAAGCCAAAGAACCAGCAGGCACGATAATTTTTCATAACAGATTTTATCTTGACTGCGACTTTTGTACTGACTTAAATTAATAGGCCTCAATTGTTCTTGTCCTATTTATCAGTCAGAAACATAATAAAATAATAAAATAAATGATGCGCTCTATGGGCACGTGACGCGCTGATTTTACAGTTAGTGTATAACACGGAGTCGTCTTCTATCAGTTCCGGGTCCGCCGCGGAAGTCTCGGGCGTGCTCCCCCTCCCCCCCGCGCCGCCGCGGGCCCCCGACCCGCCCCTGACCCAGTTCGCGCGACCGCCGCCGCCCGCTGCACCGCCCGCGTGCACCGATACGAATCTGAACACCGTGGCGACACGGGCCCGTCCCTGGAGCATCATCAACGGACACGGGTGACAGCCCATTTCCAGGTTTTTAGTTACGCAACTCATTTCCCTCTGAGAACTCACTCTGACTTTGGGTGTTGTCGAAAATGTCATTCACATAGCAGATTCATGAACTAGCTGCGTTCCGTTCCCATGATGTAGACCAATAAAAAATGAATTCTATTTCCATGTCTACCTCTGCTTTTGTTTGCGACTGCCCATGTGTCCCGCCAAAATCATTCAAATATGTACTCATTTGTTTAGTTTTATCATACATAAAATGTAAAAAAACATTTAGAGTTTTTGCACGATTCCAAAGTACAATAATAATATGTATTATAGGTTACAATCGCTCACGTCTCGTGTCAATGGCACTGAAAATAGACCTAGGTTACGAGAGACAATCGTGGCGAAGTGACACTAAGCGAGAAGGGCACCTATCTCGAAGTAGGCGCCGCACGAGGAGGCTGCATTTATAAAAGAACCGAGGGAGAGGCGGCGGAGGGCCATCGACATGGCGATAAATTGAGACTCGACATCTCATGTAGTGTGCCCTTGCATAAACGGGCATTGGAGAATGCGAGGCGGAGGCACGGCGGCGACAGGTGACGGCGGGCGGAAACACAAATCGCGGGACGATTGTTGCCGACGAACGGACGCAATTCGCGCGGTACGTTTCCGATGGTTGAGAAGTTTCCTCGGGCACAACGGAAGATTATTCAAAGCGAGCTCATTGTAGCACAAAGGGCCGTCCCCTCGAGACCGGACTTTGTGTTACCTTATTGGGCATACAAGGCATGAATTCGGCGACGACAGCTCGTGTGTCAACGTGCAATTAAACCGGCGGCCACCCTGACCGGCGCCGCCGGTGTCAACTGCGGGCGCGAGCCTAAGCAAACAACCCGGTGGCGCGCTGTTTACGCAGGTCGTGCCGCTGCGGCGCGTGAACGTGGGTAGGTATTGATATATACAGTGATAGTCGATAAAATATATGATCCATAGAGAATATCACACCCTAAATGTACCTACTAATTAAACAGGAGTTAGTTTAATCATAAAGGTCGAGAAGGGCCACGAAAGAGAGGCCCGCAGGTTGCTGCCACACCTAATGTGTCGCGAGTGCAGACAACAGCCATTGCCTTCATGAGAGACTGAATGTATTTATTATTGGTGTTGCGGTAGCAGACTACAAAATTCAATTCTAAACGATTATTCAGAAAGTGGCCTATGGAGTCACTTTAAACACCAGTTTATATAAAAGGATCGCTGGTAAAAGAAATGGCGAAAGTAAACCAGGCAGCTACGGGCTTATTAGGGTTCGGAAGTAGAACCATTACAGTGTCGCCATGTGCGATTGTTATTATGTGATGAATCACTTTCTCTTTCATGAAAACGTACAAATGTCATAGAATACGACAGTGCACTCATCTGCAAGCTGCAAGCTAGTAAAGCGAGCTGCGTGCACGCGGGCCTACGCGGGCCCGCTGCGGCGTCGCGTCCGCGGAATGCGGCGCGTCTCGGACTTATGGCTTTACGCTTATAATTTCATTGTAGAATTATTATCATGTCGTAAATTTATGAATATCTCTCTCTATTTTAACATAATACTCTTACGATAGAAAATCACAATTTCTGTTGTTTTGAAAGGATTTCTTATTCTGTCTATATTAGCGAGATTCAGAAACGCATTTTGTCTAAAATGTGTTTCTGCAACTCGCTAATAACAGAGACAAACTATATCTTGTCTTAGTTTGACATCGACAGCCATATTTTATAACAGTTCATTAACTTTTATAAATATATGTAGGTATCTGTTATTTCAGGTTTTTTTTACACACGCTAAGAGGAGAATCATTTACAATAAAGTTATTCTAAAGATTAAAATGTTTAATAATTAGAGTAGAGGTACCACGCACGACGCAGCTTCGTCGACCCTTTGAGGACGACCCAACCAAACGTGTCTCTTAGTTTCTTCGTCAGCTCAATGCAATTAATTCTGTCCGCCCTATCTACAGTAGCGCCGAAGGCTGGCACACGCACACACGGGCCCGCAAAAGGTCGTTGGGCAAGTTAATGGATTTGCGACACGAATCGGACTCAGTCGTGGTAACGACGCGAGCTCGCGTACCTTCCTTTTCTCTTATCTTTTTAGGATTCCGTAAACAAGGATGACCGCCTGCCCGCTTGTCCGCAGACGTGTGCGGTCTTTCTCCGATACGCCCTAAGCACAGGAGGGCTACTACGAAACGTAAATCCGATACTTCGGCCGAAGTATCGGAAGAATTTTAACCGTGAAATACAAGTTATTTCATGATTATAATTCAATGAACTACTAAAATAACCATAAAGTACAAATTTTCCCGTATTGGTCGTGGTCCACCTGCGTGGTACACCTGGGTGGACCACGGGCATTTTTTCTTGCCCGTGGTCCACCTCTGTCCACCTAGGTGGACCACGGGCATTTTTACTTGCCCGTGGTCTACCTTTTTAATAATATATGAAATACTATTGCAAACCTTTTTGAACTTTTTAGGGTTCAGTAGTAAAATACAAGGAACCATTATAGTTTCAGAGGTAATGCTAGAAAGCTGTAATTCGGTATGTATTGTTTCCGGAAATGTATACTAGCTATGTAATTCTGTCATTGTATATGTTACGCTCAAAGACCGAAAACGCTCAGTGAACGGCAAAATAAATAGCCCACGTTGATTGAACTGTAAGAAAAATTCGCGCCTCACTCGCTTCGCTCGCTCGGCGGTGTTATGATCACAAGATAAACCTAACCTAACCCACCAATGTCTGTCTGAATACTAACCTAACCCACCAATGTTTGTTTGAATACCAACAGACATTGGTGGGTTTCGAATTTTTCTTACGGTTCAATCAACGCGTTGTGAGCTATTTTTCCGCTCACTGGGCGTTTTCTGTCTTTGAGCGTAACATATACAATTTTTAGGAAATGTGTTATTATAAAGCGCAATGCAATGGTCACAAGCTAACCCTAACCTAACCCAGTTTGTCTGATGAACAACATGTTTCAATTATTTTATTTACAGACACATACATTTCCGGTAACATATACTGATACACATATTATCAATGCTAAAAAGTAGATTTTTTTTTTGAAAATAATTTTTTTGGGATTGCCTATATGTAAAGTGGGAATTTTTTTTTTCGCGTCGACTCCATTTTATGGTCTCTTAAAAAAATGTGGTATGATGATATATGGTTGTGGTACTATAATGTTACGGTTTGCGTATGATTTTACATTTCAAAATCATCTTAGAACCATCCGAAAATCGTATGAAAATTATTTCTGAATCACCATAAAAGCATTCTAAAATAAGACTGAAAATTATTCATAACTAAATCTAAAGTCAATCTTAGTCCATCACAAAACTATTTTAATAACATAACAAAAATATCGTCAAAATTAAATGAAAATTAGAAAATTAAAAAAAATTCGAAATGAAATGAAATGAAATGAAATGAAATCGTTTATTTCAGAAATTAGACCTTCACAGGCACTTTTTCTTGTCATTTACAATTTGTATATATGTATAAAGAGAATATACTACGTTATATACTACCACCATTTCGGACACAAGCAAAATGGCCACCGGTAAAAGAAATGGCGAAAGAAACCCGGTTACGGCCTTTTTTGTCATTTAGCATTTTTTTTTTCCTTTCACTCTTTTGTTACAATGTATAAGTACATTTATAAGAATAAATAAAATACAGATCCAGGTACTACAGAAATCAAGCTAAAAACGCGGGATCTCGATCCAAATAGCGCTATGGTCAAATCCTAAATATGTCGAATATGTAGATGTTAATAAAGCGAGCAGACCAGTCCCCCAAGATGACAACCACAACTGAGAGTCGGCCCGCCAGCCTCCATCACTGAGCTCACCATCAACAATATTATGAACAATATTGGAGGGAACACAGCGACCCGACTCCCGATGCGACCGTAATCCCGGAAGAGCCCATTCACAAAAACAACCCCGTCAAAAAGAATTAAAAGTAGTATAATGAAAATGCAGCACTATTTAGATGACACCACGACGTGTGTCTATTGATATTATGAGAAAAAATATGATAACGAACATTTATTATTTATTTAATTTCGAAAATAATCATTCCTAATCCATCCTAAAAACATTGCTAAATAATCCTAAAAGCATTCCTAATCTATCCTAAAAACATTGCTAAATAATTCTAAAAGCATTTCTAATCCATCCTAAAAATATTGCTAAATAATCCTAAAAGCATTCCTAATCCATCCTAAAAACATTTCTTAATAATCCTAAAAGCATTCCTAATCCATCCCAAAAACATTGCTTAATAATCCTAAAAACATTCCTAATCCATCCTAAAAACATTGCTAAATAATCCTAAAAGCATTCCTAATCTATCCTAAAAACATTGCTAAATAACCCTAAAAGCATTCCTAATCCATCCTAAAAACATTTCTTAATAATCCTAAAGGCATTCCTAATCCATCCCAAAAACATTGCTAAATAATCCTAAAAGGATTCCTAATCCATCCTAAAAACATTTCTTAATAATCCTAAAGGCATTAGTAATCCATCCTAAAAACATTGCAAAATAATCTTAAAACCATTTCTAATCCATCCTAAAACATTGCAAAATAATCCTAATAGAATTCCTAATCCATCCAAAAAGCATTCCTAAACTACACCAAAAACATTCCAAAATAATCCTAGAAATAAACACTAACTCGGATGGAGGTGGACCATGGCCCATTGAATATTTGAATTTCTTATTACAAATCATTTAGGTGGACCACGGGCAAGAAAAAATGCCCGTGGTCCACCCAGGTGTACCACGCAGGTGGACCACGACCAATACGCGAAATTATTTCATGGATAGAATTCAAGGAATTACTAAAATAATCATGAAATACCTTGTATTTCACGGTTATTCTTCTTCTGATACTTCAGCCGAAATATCGGATTAACGTTTCGTAGTAGCCCTCCAGTCTCCTGCCTTAAACAAGGTCATATGGCATAAAGAAAAACGTCTGGAAATTACTAAAATAATCATGAAATACCTTGTATTTCACGGTTAAAATTCTTCCGATACTTCAGCCGAAATATCGGATTAACGTTTCGTAGTAGCCCTCCAGTCTCCTGCCTTAAACAAGGTCATATGGCATAAAGAAAAACGTCTGGAAACAGTGGGGAGGGTAAATTCTGTACACAATACTGTCACATTACGAAAATAATCTTTTTCCCGTTCCGTTTTCCATACAAATCACGTAGCACGTATCGTTGACCTAGAATCATGAAATTTGGCACGAAGCAAGGTTATGTTGCACAAGTAATGGCATAAGATACCTCCTGGTTTGTACGGATTCTTCAGTGCGCGAGTCCGACTCGCACTTGACCGGTTTTTAGGAGTTGACGTCACATCACCGGGTCACGTCCGATATTGGACGAAAAATCGGTTTTGTTATGCATAGATGAGCTTCCCAAACGGCGGTCTTTGATCGGTGACCGATGACGGCGACGCCCGGCCGAGCGGGTGGTGCACTCGAGCGGATCAGACATTACGCATCGAACATTTTTACACACAGTAATGGAACAAGTTAACATCCTTCATGAATCATGATTCAGGACAGCGGTTGGTAGGTAATATTTTTACAACTGTTTTTTAATGGTCACCGCTGTGAAAACGACAAAAAATTGTGTGATTTACTGCCGGGAAAATAAAAGATTTTTTGTAGTGAAGCGGCAGGTCATCGCAGACAGGGAGTGGTTATTGATGTGGCATCGCGTGTACTTCCTCGTCTCGAGCAAATAAGCCGAGCACAAAGGGGACAATGCGCCGCGGAACAAAGCGGTGGGCGGCGGCAGGAGGGTCAGCAGGAGCGCCGATGAACGAGGCGCAACTTATGTATTGTTACACAGTTTACCTTAAGGACTGCTTAAGGACAGGTGTAATGACCTTGTTTGTCCTTGTCGAAGTGTATGATGTAAATGTGGACAGTGGTGCCTTGCTACCGGGTTTCGACATCATAAGAAAAAGCTTTTCAGGCCGAGACCGATATGTTGAGACATGTTACGGAGACTTCGCTTCGGCCGCGGTGCTGGACTCACTTCTAACCTCCACTACTCAACATTAAGACCTAACAGATAAACATTTTGTGTAATAGAATGGGTAATTTATCACTTTGGCTGTAACATTATCCATATCCATACTAATATTATAAATGTGAAAGTCTGTGTGTTTGTTTGTCCTCCCTTCACGTCGAAAGTATTGAACGGATTGATATGATTCTTTATTGGGGATAGTTTAAGGTCTGGAGTGTGACATAGGCTACTTTTTATCCCGGAAAAACATCTTATTCCCACGGGAAAAAATAAAGTATATAATTTTTTGTTCTTATTTCACGTCGAAAGAAACCTAAGTACCGACATGATTTTTTTACCAGAGATAATTTAAGGTCTGGAGAGTGACATAAAGCTACTTTTTCCCACGGGTAAAGAGATTCCCATGGGAAAAACGATTGACATTTTCCCTTGCCCGCGCGGGCGGAGCCCCGGGTAACAGCTAGTACATTATAATTTATACACATAGATTAGACGTAACTACATACATATATTACTTATCTATACTAATATTGTAAAGAGGAAAGATTTGTATGTGTGTGTGTGTGTTTGTAATGAATAAACTCAAAAAGTAGTGGACCGATTTGAAAAATTCTTACCGTTGTTGGGAGGGAAGCTATAATGCACCATCCCCGAGTAACATCACCGGCTGTATTAAAATGAGGGACCCTTAGTAAAACCCGTGCGAAGCTGGGGCTCGTCATGTGTACGGAACTACGGACACAAAGACGAGTGCTGCTCACCACGTCAATATCTCAGATTCACACTACACGGGTTACGATACGAGGCGGAGCGCAGCAGGACGCTAAAGTATTGCTGTAGTGGCGATGAAGTGCGGCGGCAACCGCGAGGGAAGGTGATCTCGGGGAGTGATAGCCGCAACAGAGACGGCATCTCGCTATCTGATCTAATAACCGCTAATCGAATCAGCCAATATCCGCCGCGGGCCGCGCTTCACGCCGCGCGCCGCGCCGGCGAACGCAAATCGAATTATGCCCCAAACCGCAAACATGTGCGAACAGCAGCCGCCGAGAGCTCTGATATTATAACGCGTGTAATTGAATCAGGCGGCGGCCGCGGCCCGCGATGGCTTCACATGTTGTTTCATAACTTTTTCATTGCGGGTAAATAAGCGTGAAATGCGCTACAGCCACGAGCTGTCGACGGCTGTCGGCCCGACCAACTTAATCAGACCGTACCTTGAAATAAAAATCATTCTTATTGTATGCAGCCTGTCTGAGACATGAATAAGTAAACATCTGGACGTCGGCGATTAGTGCGAGGCTGACGCCTGGCATCGAGCGGAGCGGCGGCGGGGCGGCGGCAGCGGCGGCGGCGAGAGCGGCGCCCCGAAACGCGGTCACAGGCACGACCCACTTTCCCTATTTAAAATAGAAATCAATGATCCGAGAGACGCGAACGTTTTTTTCAATATCCTGTCTGATAGCTTGATAGTACCGTCCCCGATACCGAGTGCACCTTCGTCGGCAGGTGCGGCGAGTTGCCAACTACTCTCAAAAACTTGACCCGAAATGCGACTGCTGCTGGACATAATAATCGAATCTGTTTATTACTAAGTATAAAATAAAGGTGATACCTGTTTCTGCAGAGTTATAAATACGTATTTCTCTTGCATTACTGAAACTAAAACTATTTAACAATTTTTATTTCGAGCTCTGTGCCATGAACTTTAGTAAAACTTGAATTAAACATCCCGAACTGAATCTTTTGAGAGAGAAAAGCAAGAAACGTGTGCACGACAAAATTCATTTTGTTCGGCGCGTGCCGGAGGCGCGGCGACTGTTGCGGCAAAAAAGACAATTTTTTTGTATTATTTAGTACCATGTGATCTAATTACATCTCTACGATCATTTCTCGATCCCTCGACAGCCTACATTTCGCCACGTTGTCATTCCCACAAAGTATTTTTAATTCAGTCATACCTTTACGTTGAAATTTGTTAATTCCAAAACACGGCTCGCCTTTGCCGTGAGCGTAATAAGTATACGTAATGAGAAATTTCACGCTTTAATAAATGTAAAGCGTGCGTCTTTGGCGGGCGTTCGGCCGCGCGGCGCCCGCACGGCGCCCGCGCGTCTCCCGCCGCACCTCTTCTATTATGCAGGCGGCCCAAGACTGAGACCTGCGGCTTTCACTTACACCGCCTGTTTTATTTATTCACTGCAGCCCGCGCTCCCTTACATATTAATGCGTGTCTTGAGCGAGGCTCACGAGAGGAGCGATAACACCTGAAAAGCCATTTTCGCTCGTGTTCAGCGTAATTGTGTGCCAACGGCGGCGGGCCGCGCCTCCTCCTGGGTTGACAATGACTGATCACACTCACACACGCAGCGAACGTTCTTTAATTGTAACGAATAAATGATAGATTTTACAATCATGAACTTCTAAAGTAAAAGCAAATTTGGAAATGCAAAAGCAAGAATCGGGCTGTCCCGCTTTCCTTGTTGCCGTGGGTATTTAAACAATCTCGTCTTTCCCAGGTCTACACGTCTTGAAGTGACGGGAACTCGTTTCCAAGAGTTCCCAAGGGACGATGATCAGTCAGGCCGGATTTATCTTTTTATTATGTATACGAGTATGAAACATAGATATTTTTGCAAGTCATTGGAGACATATATAACATTAATATCTAACCATAATAGTAATAGTAGAGGAGCCCACGATGCTAAATTTGTAGTAATTCGAGCGCTCTGTAAACCTATATAGTTTCGAAGATTAGGTGAATTAGAGCAAAAAATGTTTTATGATGTTTTCCCGTTCATAGGTGTGGTGGGAGCGTCGACAGGCTTTCAGACATTTAAAAAAATCAGTGACAAAAAACTACTTACTTCTCGTCGTTTGCAGATTTACACATACACATTTGTCAGTATGTAATTAACTTACATTGCTTACAATATAGCTTGAGCATTTCAATATATGTGTGTGTATTCTTTCTCCACTCCTATTTAACATCTACACGGAGTGCATAATGAGAATTGTATTGGAGCAATGGGACAAGGGAGTTTCAGTGGGAGGCCGAAAGACATCCAACTTACGATACGCCGACGACACAACCTTTCTCGCCCAATCAGAAGAGGACATGGAGCAGCTGTTGACATGCCTAGAGACAACAAGCCTCTCCTTCGGACTCGAAATCAACATAGAAAAAACCAAGATGATGATCGTGGACCGAGCCGAACAAAATCGACCTGATATCAGCATGATTGGCAACTGCGAAGTTGTCCAAAGCTACGTATACCTCGGCTCCACGATCACGAACACTGGAGGATGCGAGGAAGAGATTCGAAGGAGATGTGCTATTACAAGATCTGCCGTGGATAAGCTGAAAAGAATCTGGAGCAACCGCAACATCACCAAAACCACGAAAGTCCGCCTGATGAAAAGTTTAGTCTTCCTCATATTTCTGTATGGCGCAGAAACGTGGACGGTTCGCCTTAAAGACCGACGCAAAATTGACGCACTCGAAATGTGGTGCTGGCGACGACTGCTAAAGATCCCTTGGACGGCGTTTCGAACTAATATCTCAATCTTGGAGGAGCTCAAAATCAAGGATAGATTATCGTCGACTGTGCAACTACGAATCATCAAATACTTTGGACACATCGTTCGAAACCAGAACTCCATGGAACGACTCGTTGTCCAGGGACAAGTGGAAGGAAAGCGGTCCAGAGGTCGATCACCAACACGTTGGACAGATTCAATAAAAGCTGCCACACAAAATACCAGCATAGTCCAATGTTCCCGGAACGCTGAAGACCGCATCGAATGGAGGCGCATCGCGAGGGCCGCGTTATCTAATGACACCATCATGAAACCACGACCACTCTGACAAGAGTGAACGACTGAGGAGGAGGATTTCAATATATAGTTTTTTCTAAACTATGGATTACACCAACCATAACATTTAAAGAGTTGAAAATATGGTGGTCATACTTAATAGGGTAGGGTATCACATATTCCTATAGGTATCTTAATCTGACGCGCTCGAGTAACTTCAAAAATCCCCTCTTGGGCTCCCCTACTATAATTGATGCGGTAACTATAATGTTCTTGTCTAGAAAGAGCGAAGCACGGGGACGGGCGGCGGCTGTTCCGCGGCATCGATCAGCGCCGGCCTTTGTTGCGGTTCATCAAACGCCGCTTTACCATTTTAATAGCGTCTTGCGTGAGGTCCGCAGAGAACGGAATCGCGAATGGGTTATTAAAGAGCCCCGACGCGGAGTTGAACGGAATGATTTGCGCCGCCACTGCACCACAGTGGGTGTGTACAGACAGCAGAGAAATCTGACCCCAAACAAAGTAAGAATTAAGTTTTGTCATATAATTCTCAACGTATTTAAAAATTTACATTTTGATTAAGTCGATCTAGTGTTCGATGTTTCATTGCAATCTCATGGTAACCTAATTCTCACTTCGTTTGCAGGGTCAGGTTTCTCCTGTCTATACATTGACACAGGGTATAGAACACCCGTTATAAAAATCAAAAAAATAAGTGTTACTTTAATTTTTTATAGCACACTAGCTATTACCTGCGGCTCCGCCCGCGTGGTCAAGCGAAAATGCCAATAATTTCGTTCCCGTGGGAATTAAAAAACGTTATCCTTTTAGATAGATAGATAAATAGAATGAGCTTTATTTGCAAAACACACAGTGATACAGTAAACAGTAAAAGTAACAAACAAAACAAGTATATATGCAACAAGGCGGCCTTATTGCTCAAAGCAATCTTTTCAAGGCAACCTTAGGGTAACGAAATTCTGTAATGGAGTGGGCAGGGCTAGCAAAACACAGTAAACAGCAGTTTTCCACATCATAAAAGGAATTTCTATTAAAAAAATCAGCTTTCTAGGTTGATCGCACCCGATAATAAACTTGTAGTCTTATTATTCCGAACCTGTTGGAATTTTAAAAAATCCCGTCTTAGTCCTTGTCTACTTTATAAAGGAAACTTCAATAAAAATTCTAGTGTTCTAGGTTGAGCGCCCACAATAACACAAGTGCAGTCCTATTTGTCCCGTTCCCGTGGGAATTAAAAAAATCCCGTCTTCATCCTTGTCAACATAATAAAAGGAACCTCTATTTAAAATTTCAGCTTTCTAGGTTGAGCGCCTGCGATAAAACACTTATAGTCCTATTACTCTCTTTCCCGTGTTAATTGTATAAAACCCCATCTTTATCCTTGTCAACATAATAAAGGGAACCTCTATACAAAATGTCAGCTTTCTAGGTTGAGCGCCTGTGATAAAACACTTACAGTCCTATTACTCCCTTTCCCGTGGGAATTGTAAAAAACCCCATCATTGTCCTTGTCAATATCATAAAGAGAACCTCTATACAAAATTTCAGCTTTCTAGGTTGAGCGCCTGCGATAAAACACTTACAGTCCTATAACAATTAAGATACGTTTGACAACAAAACAACCTATAGCGTGACTTGTGGCGCCATCTGTTGCCCAATAGCCCTTTTACAACAAAACAACCCATAGCGCGAATTGCGGCGCCACCTGTTGGCCGATACCATACCAGCCCATCATACAGCGCCCTCTATAGTAGAACAAATACTTTTTACGGATTTCTAGGATAACAACTATCCTATGTCCTTCCTCGAGTCATAAACTATCTTCATACCAAATTTCATCAAAATCGGTTCAGCCGTTTTAACGTGAAAAGACAGACAGACAGAGTTACTTTCGCATTTATAATATTAGTATGGATTCTGCTTTTATTGTTTATATATGCCACCAGAGTGTGTCGTGAAGCGTGATGATTAAGGCTTGCTACACATTGGGCCGGCGTTAAACAGCACAGCACCACATGTAGATTATTATTCGGAAAAAAGCCGTTCGACTTTGTATCCATTACATATTTTATATGAATAGACGTTATTTAGTCACAAACGTTTACATTTTCTATACTACACAACTGTTTGTATTGTTTATGAGTAAAATCGCATTTGCAACGTTTGTTCGTTTTTATGTAGATGTTTCAAACGCCATATTATTTGGAAAGTCGCCGCTGGCAACGCAGCGGTGGTCTCAGCAGACCGGCCCCCAGCCGAAGCGAAGCCGGCGCTCGCAACCAGCCCCCCCCCCCCCCCCCGAGCGGCGTCGCCTTCCGGAGCGGCGGCGCTGTAAACTCCCCCTCGTGTAATAATAGAAGCAGTGAGTGTCGTTTATCGGCGTTCAGCGGAGGTTTGTCGCGACGAGGTGCGGCGAGGTGGGGCGAGGTGCGGCGAGGTACGCGAGGCTCGTTTGCCACGTGTTATCGCGCGTTTATCGTGGCCCACATTCGTTCGCGTCGAGCCATCTGCTCCGTGCCGATAACACCGCACCGCTAACAAATTACCATATTTTTATGGCATTACACTTTTGAACGATCGTTGATGTATCACTGCAGCATATATCATCCATTTTCGATGTGTCGCACACTTTTGCAAAGCAAGAGGCCGTCGACGAATCACAGTAGTGGCGCAGCGTGATCGCGGCGCGACACGGAAACTGAATTAGTGATGCAGCGGGTCGCCGCCGCTATCAAAATACCCTCCATTATTAGTAAAGTCGACGTTTCTTAACACATTTCTATTTATCAAATATTAATATGTTATTCAGATTATAACCGAACTATCTGTACTCTTTGTATTTCATTCCATATAATGTAGCAACGTCGTAGCTGCATAGATGCAAATTAGAAACAATAAGCTACGCCGTAGTCACTACGCTGTAGCAGCTACGCCGTAGCAACCTGCGATGTAGCGTTTTGTTACGTGATTTTGTAAATATGAATGAAACTGAATGGCGGTAGATTGGTAGTGGATTGTATTGCAAAGTAAGTGCAGCCTCCGCGCGGCGGCGGCGGCGGCGGCGGCGGCGGCGGCGGCTCTATCTCCAAATGAGTAATTTGTCTCGTTTGCGCCGCGCTCGCCGCCGCTCGGGACCACTTTGCGGCAATGTTTATTTAAACAGGCCACTTCCTTCAGCGGGTTATTTATCGCGCCGCCCGCGCCCCGCGCCCCGCGCCCCGCACACTGAGAAGTGCAAACTCATTATTATGTTAAAGCAGCGCGGCGGGTGGCGGAATTTTGAAAATGTGTATCAAGTGGGAGGGAGCGGCGAAAGTCAATCACGGGTCATTAGACCTGTGGAGCGCCGAACGTGTGTGCGTTTGTGCCTCTAGCGGAAGTTGGCATGAGGTCACATTCTTTGGGTAGCATTGAATAGCAGGGTCGGTCGGGACCGCACTTTGCCGCGGATGATATTCTCCCGAGCCGCTCGGCTATAGCTAATAACTAGCACAATATTCTAGGAAGTAATGATATACCTGCCATAAACAAGAAAAGCATTCACATACTTACTTTATAACCACTTGAAATCAATCAATCATTCAACTTGAAACAGCTTTGCTTTCGGTGAATGAGAGATCCGGGAGCCCAACTCCTTTTCTATCCCTTTTCTCTCTTTATTTATCATTTTTCCCATTAAGGTCGACAACGGCTCGGGACTCTCCTAGTGCCTCTGTGCACCATGGTGGCGTCGATCACTATGGTAAATGACCAGGCAGCATTTGGTGTGTAAGTATAACATATCACATGATTTGTTGGTGTTTGCCCGCCACTGTTGAAGTCTCTGCCAATAATACTTTCGTCGACGAAGCGAGTGTCTGGGGGTTTAGGTGTACATTAGACTGAGTTGAGAGTCCCCTATATGATTGTTGTCTATACTTCGATACTAATATTATGAAGAGGAAAGATTTGATTTGAGAACGGGTCCGGGACTTCACGCGGCCGTAGTCGCGGGCAAAAAAGCTAGTTTGTACATAAATGTCACTTCTGTGTGAGTACTGAAAATGATGGGAAACTACACGTAACAACAAAATAGTATTAATAGGTACTCGCTGAGTGAACCAATATGCGAATCACGAGGTATTGTGCCGGTTAACTTTTAGAATACGCAATGGCGGCAGGTAAAGCCTTTTAGGGCTCGCCGATACATTATGCATGGCGGGCGGAGCGCGGCGCGGGTGCGGCGCGGATGCGGGTGCGACGCGGCCGCGGCGACCACGCAGATTCCTTTTCTTTTCATTCCGCCCAAACACTTCTGATTAATTCTGACAACAGACTGAATTATCCCTCTTCAATGATATAATTTAATTCAAAAAGTAAAGAAGCGGGGGCCGCCTTCTGTTTGTTTCTCAAACAGAGGAGTTTTGTTGAAGTTTGCACAGAGAATGGGGCTCGCGTGACTAATGCCCGGCTTGGGAGTGACGCCGCTCCGAGTGGCCGCGGAATAAATCAAAGGCACAATGCCTTTCCGTTCAATTAAATTCCTTTGATATGCATATACGCAGTAGTACAAAATTGTAATGTTTGGAGATCCCGATGTCGCCATTATCAATGCCGAAGATGGTTCTGCTTGTTATGTACCTAAAGCGGCACGACAGTGGAAGGTTAATATCATTTATAGAAGCCTTCCACTATCTCGCATCGTTGGCCAGTGCACATTAATCGCACGACGAAGCTGGACCTCCATGATTCCCTGTAGGAACTTGTGCAGTCTGTCAAACAATAATTTTGAAGACAGGAAGTGCTTGTCGTAGAAGAAAACGCCACGAAATTTGCGTGTGCTGCTCCAAAGTCGTACGGACATTTTGCCCACACGTAGTGAACGTTTAATTGAGCTATAGAAATACTTCCCTAACGACGCTCTCGCCGCTCGAGAGGGCACAAACTCGTAACTACTCATATTGACAGTCGCTAATTGCAGTGTGGAGTGTGTGCGACTTGGCGCGCGCCGCTGCCTCGATCACGTTGCAGCGGCCGCTATTTCCACATTCCTTCGACATTTCCAGTTAGTCACGTCTCGGCCCGAATCGCGAAATTGCCGTAACTCAATATTGTCCGACGGCGGGCGAGTCGAGGATAAGCGCCGAGGAGCATACGTGCCGAGGGCGGCCCTCCAATGAATACTTGATTGGATTCTGATTCCACGGTGCCCGAGTGCGGCCACTTGGCGCATCCTTCGGCTATTAGCACGCGTTTCCGCTTAGGCATCCTGGCATTGCGACCCGCGCTGTCTCTGCGCATGCGCTTGTGATACTGAATTGAGTGAGTCCTTCGTCAGCTTCGTTCAGTGAGTGACGGATATGGAAGCCCAACTCCTCCGCTGTTCCTTTTGTCCTCTTTTTAAAGGTCTGCAACGGCTCCCCTAGTGTCTCTGTGCTCCATGGGCGGCGGTGATCACTTACCATAGGTGATTCGTTTGTTAATTTTCAAACTTCTTCCATAAAATAACTCCACCTCGTTCGTACAAATGTAGTAAACCGAGTACCTATAGGAACCCAAGTTTTCTTTATGTGTCTTGGTAAAGTTCAATGTTGAATGTGACGGGTGGCGCGGCATGCGATCGTCAGATGGAGACACCACGATTGGCAGAATGTGGCTGCGAGACGAGGCAAACAGGGATTTAATTATTCATCTAGTATTGTTGAGGCGGAATGAGCTAACTCCACCTGAAACAGATCAAGTAGACACCCGACCGCAGCGCCCGCGACAGATTTAGTTCATTTCGGGGCAAATATGCAAACTCGTAGATTTATAATATTATATTGATGGCTGTAACCGGCGCGTGATATTATGAAAGAAACATAAACCAAAGAGCGGGTAAAAGCGACGACCCCTCCTATAAAAAGTGGTGTTCTTCTCAGGCAATAAAATCGTAACAATATGCGTACAATAAAAAGTGACGATATTATTATGTACAATCGGGAAACTTTCGTCAATTTAACGAGTTGAAAGCGTTTTGGTCGAGGGCTGAGAAGGCGACCGGAGTGCTGCGTCGGCGACACGCATGGGCCGAAAGGCGGCTCGTTAGGCGCGGGCCGTCGAGGGCCGCCGCCGAAGCGGCCTTTGACGGAGGCGGCGGCTAACCGCGGTGCCGCGACTCCGCCGCTCGATATTGTTTAACATGCGGTTTCATTACAGACGCCGAGTAATATGGAGCTGCTTTGTTTACAATCTAACCAACATCAACAAAACAGCGCCATATTGAATGTGCTGAACGCGCCTAACCTCGTGCATGCTCCTATCTATATTACGACGTGCTTACATAAACATCTATATTGTAAAGCAGTTTGGGTATTTATAATAAACTAGCGAAACCCGCGCACTGCAGTTGCGTGTATCCCGCTTTCTCATTGGATAGAAATCAGAATTAGAGAAATTGGTTCAGCTGTTCTCGAGATTTGCGCTTAGCAACACATTCAGCGATTCATTTTTATATTATATATAAACTAGCTGTTTCCCGCGGCTCCGCCCGCGTGGTCAAGCGAAAATGCCAATAAGTTCGTTCCCGTGAGAATTAAAAAAAAACGACTTTATCCTTGTCAACATCATAAAGGGAATCTCTAAAAAAAAAACGGGCAAGTAAGTGTCTGGCCACGCACAATGTAGGGTTCCGTATTGGCTATGCATTTATTGTTTGCAGATCAGTACAATGCCATTTTCTCACATTTGTACGTTTTCGTCAAAGAAATTTTACTTCATAAGTTCGTCGGCTATTACTCGGTAACTAGTAGTGCCTACTTAACCGTTATAGTTTTCCTTGTAGGTTCACTATATGGACTACTACCATGTTTTTTTTCAAATTTCTAAACTGAAGACTTTCGGAGATAGAGGGGGGGGGACCACCGTGCAAAACAAAAATTGACACATTAAATGTAAATAATTCGCAAACGGTTCATTGAATCGAAAAATAATCTTCCCACACCCTCAATATTTTTAAAAGACCTATCTAAAGATATCCTACAAGGTGGGGTAAGAGCGAAAAAAAAATTTCATTCCCACTTTATTCGTAGCGGAGGCAACCCAAAAAAAAAATTTTCAAAATGTTATTCTACCACTTTGTTAGCATTGTTAATATGAGTATACATACCAAATGACAGCTTTCTAGCATCAAGCGTCTAGGCGCTAGACCGCGGACTGACAGACGGACAGACGGACATGGCGAAACTATGAGGGTTCCTTGTAGTTTACTACGGAACCCTAAAAAACAGCTTTCTAGGTTGAGCGCTCCCGATAATACACGTGTAGTCTTATTATTCCGAATCCTGTGGGAATTTTAAAAATCCCGTCTTTATCCTTGTCTACTTTATAAAGGGAAGCTTAATACAAAATCTAGGCGTTCTAGGTTGAGCACCCACAATAACACACGTGCAGTCCTCTATACAAAATTTCAGCTTTCTTGGTTGAGCGCCTGCGATAAAATTAAATATTTTTTATGTCAAACAGTAGACAAACGAGCAAGCGGGCACCACCGACTATGGACATCAGTAACACCAGAGGCGCTACCAATGCGTTGTCCACAAAGGAGGTTGGAGGAAAGGAAGGAGGAAGAGAAGGGAAAGAAGGAGGGGGAAGGGATAGGGAAGGAGTTGGGCTTCCGGATCTCTCACTCACCGAACGAAACGCATTGCTGCTTCAATCCGGTATTCTGTGAGAGGGTGGTACTTACCCGGTCGAGCTAGCCCATTTCATAATAATTGCTCTACCACTCCAAAAATAATACACTTACAGTATTTCTTAAAACCCCATCTTTATCCTTGTCAACATCATAAAGGGAACCTCTATACAAAGTTACAGCTTTCTAGGTTGAGCGCTTGCGATAAAACACTTACAGTCCTATTACTCCCTTTCCCTTGGGAATTTTAAGAAATCCTTTCTTAGTGCTCCGCAACGTTATAAAAGGAACCCCTGTGCAAAATTTCAAGTTTCTAACCCTTATAGTTTAGGCCCTGCGTTGATAGCCAGTCAGTCAGTCAGTCAGTCAGCTTCTCATTTTATATATAGGTATAGATAGATTGGGGCAGTAAATCGTGTATGGTTATTAATGAGTAGAAGAATCCGGAGGCGCGAATGAGGCCGAATGATAGTAGTTGTTTCGGGCGACGTTGGGGAGCGAAGCGCGAGGCGGCGTCACGCTCCACGAGTCGCTCCTTTAATAGTTAATGACGCGTCAGACGACGACGCCGCGCGGAGCGACAGCCGAGCGCTGCTGAATTATTCAAATGAAGGCTGTGCGACAACCCGGTGTCAGACACAAAGCCAGCAGCGGACGCGCCCGGCCGAGGCGGCAGAGAACAAACGCGACGAAACGACCAAAGAACCCTAAAGTAAGAATCGGAGGGGTACAGCCGCCATTCTGGTATTCATGTGATTTCGGGGTACAATAGTAAAGAGTGTGTAGGGTTTTCATTAGTTATAAACAACCAACAGCACAAACGAGTAATGGTGCCCGCGATGTGGTGGTGCGTCTGGTTGAGTCGGAAGACCGGCTCTTGAAAACGCACCGAGCGCTGACCGCGGCATCGCGAACAATGAAGAAGAAGGCGGTAAAGCAATTAATCAAACACTTTGCAGTGCAAAACGGGGGCGAAACTCCAGTCAAACTGTAATGTCGAGCAAAAAGCCTCATTTAAAAGTTTCCCCAAGTTAATCGCTTTACTGGGGCCGCAGGTGAGTCGCGCGTAGCTGCCGCGCACCCGCCTCGCGCCGCGCCACGCCGCGCCGCGCGGAGCGGGCAGCGGAGTACACGCGCCCTTAAGCGAAATCAATGTTGGTACTGTAAGGAATGTAAATATGAGGAGCACGTGTAAATGAGTTTTTTATGGAACATACTTCATCGATATTGCCCTATCTTTGGATCAAATGGTGGCGGAGGATCATTCCATATTCATTACATTCACTTTGTAACGTGCACACACGTCTCCCTGCGCGGCTGCGACTCGCGGGCATCGATGAACTTATGTTTTATTTAGTAGATTCATAACTTTTCTTCTTCTTCCTCCCAGCTTAGCTCATCCTTTTTCCTAATCGTTAGGGGTTAGGATGGCGGAATCCGCCACTTGAACCGTATCGATGACAATTCGGATCTTCTCGGGAAGCGACTGCCACCAGATCAGCATTCCACAGTCCAGAGGTGAATCTAAACCTATCGTAAGTTAGTCTTTTAAAATTTAATTTCTTGAGCGTGTGGGCTGAACTTCTTCGGTGTTTTCTTTCATCGCCTCGGGAGATAATATTTATGTACATAAATCCGAAAAATCGAGTTTAGTACACTACAGTATTTAGTACAATACTTGAACCACGCGGATTTGAATTGAATACGGTGTTTGTTAGTCAACTGGGCCTTCAAACTAACAATAGAAAAGTACAGCTTAATAAGCGTACTCTGTTACATAGGCGTCTATTATGTTATGTTTTATAAAAAGTTTGGAACAATTGTCTCCGACCGTGACGACGCGGCGCAGCCGGAACGGCGCTCGCCGCGTTGCGTTCCGCTATGCTTTTCTCATCGATCATGGCCTTTCTAATAAGCATGTGTATGAAACCTTTTTTTAGGGTTTCGTACCTGAAAAGGAAAAACGGAACCCTTATTATATCACTTTGTTGTCCGTCTGTCTGTCTGTCAAGACCCTTTTTCTCGGGTATGCGTGGAGGTATCATTTTATCTGTGTACCAGGTCTACGATCTAATTTCTAAGTTTACATAAAAAAAGATACGGCGGTTTATTCAGCAAAACAACGCATATTTCAACATTCTGAAGGAAATCAAAATGGGGCAACTATGAAATGAAATTCCGACCATACGGACTGACATTTCGTTGAGTTCTAACCAGTTTTGAACCCTATTCTAACGTAAGTAATGTCGTCTTTGACAGGTCTACGTCTTTCGTGGTTTCGGATGGACACTAGTCAATGTCATATTAAGTGCTTCTTTTTCTCTTTTGTTGCATATGTATTATCTTTGCGACTGTCGAGTGAAAAACCTTTTTCTTAATTCTTGAAAATAAATAATTTAATGCTACAAATTGATATAGTGCCCATTTGTGTTGCCATGTGTGCCCTGCCCATGTTACCGTTAGAATGCAGAATACGTTAATGTGTACATTAACTAGGTAACCTGCAGATTTTCTGATACGATCCGTTAATGTGTAAAATTTTCATTAAAAAAGCTCATATTTGCACTTTACCGAGATAGTTTGCATAGTAACAAATTGCAGAAGACAGTGACCTCCCCACCTAGTAATTACGCTAGATCAACGGATTCCCTTTTGCCGCAGTTTGAATAGGAAAACGCGTTTCTCTGAAGTACCTATAGACAACAACGACACTACGCTAAAACGGAATGTGTGACAGTAAGTTCGTTAGGTTTACCTTGTGAAGTTGTGACCCCACACCCAGGAATAGGATTATTAGGATGCAAACAAGAATCTATTTTATGGAATTTACCGCCTTATTCTGCAGATTATCTAGTTGATGTAAGAAATGAATCAGTTTTTTTCCTCTTTCACTGACTCAGCCAGATATTCAGCGTAAATACCTTGTTAATCTGCACTCTAACTGATACTGATATGCACTTGATTATTTATAATAATAATTTAATAATAAATTTATTTTTTTGTTCCACAAACATAATATACAGTTTAGTTTCTACAAAAATTTACAATACAATCATTTAGCCAATATATAAAGTAACTTCTTAAAAACTAAAATATATGTAAAGTACAGAGTATTTGCTTTTGCAGCTGTGCTAGTATATTTGGCTATCTGATTTTATACATACTAATATTGTAGTTTTAGGGTTTAGTACCTCAAAAGGAAAAACACCACAAGTACAAGAAAAAATCTCAAAGCTATACATTTGTAAAAACTGCGCGAGTCGATTCCTGCATTATTTATAATTTCTCTGGAACCCTCGATGGGCGAGGCTGATTCCGCACTTGTCTGAATTTATTTGTAATTGTCGCCACACATCATTATTGCGGCTGCATTATTGTAATTTAAGTAATCAAGCGTAGTCCTAGTCCTAGTAACCGCATCGCGTCGCCCCATTAAGTATATTATGATCACTCAAATGGATTACTACACAACACACACATGTTTAAAAAGAGGCATAGGCGCTTCATTTTTTACCGCTCGCGATCACCTGCGTTACACTACAGATCAGCAAATAGATATTGGCATGTTTTATAGGCTCGGCAAAAAGACATAAATCCCCTTGACACATAAAAGCGTACGCGCCGGGACGGGCTGGGATCACGCGGAGGGCGCGGATCCGGCGCGGCCGCGATAAAACACCTTTTTATGCATGCAGGCGGCGCACCGCCCGCGGCGCGCGGCTCTATAAATCACTACACTGAGCGCTCACTTCTGAAATTCGCTAATAGCGCGCCGCCCGGCGCCGGCCGCCGCAAATAAACGAACACATCGCGGCCGGCAGTAATTAATTTATGGCCGTCGAGGAGCGCTTCATAAATAAGGCATGTTTAAGAGTTTATACTTCATAAAGCGGTTCCCAAACTGCCTGTTTTACTGTTGTTGCCGCAACGAGTGAGCGCACCCGACCAAGTGAACTGCGCGCCGACTCTCGAGCCCGTTCGAGGACTATTCGGATGCGTACTCTAATCTAACTCTGTGTAGCGACATTTTACGGAAGAACAGTTTTATTCGTAACTAGCTTCCGCCCGCGGCTTCGCCCGCGTGGCCTAGTAACATTAGCATATCTTTCTTCAGAAACAAATCCCGGTACGATACGGTTCCATCCGGTCCGATCAGGTCCGGTCGATCCGGTCCGGTCCGGTCCGGTCCGGTCGGTTCGGTCTTTATAAGGACCCTACATGACAAATTTGGCATCTCTAGACCCAGCGGTTTAGGCTGTGCGTCCCCTCTCAACTTCGTTTGCGTATATCTCGCTTTTCCGTGGGAATTTTGAAAAATCGTTTCTTAGTACATCCCTAGACGTCGTAAGGAACCTACATGCCAAATTTGATATACCCTCGCAACTTCGTTTGCGTATATCTCAGTTTCCCGTAGGAATTTTGAAAAATCCTTTCTTAATACACCCCTAGACGTAAGGAACCTACAGTCCAAATTTGAAATCTCTAGACCCATTGGTTTGGGCTGTGCGTTGATATATAGTTAAGTCAGTCAGTCAGTCAGTCAGGACTTTGAATTTTATCTATGAAAAAAAATCCGGTTCGGTCCGGTTCGATCCGGTCCGGCACGGCCCGGTACGGTGCGGTTCCTTCCAGACCGATCAGGTCTGATCCGTTCCGGTCCGGCCCGGTCCGGTCGGTCTGGACCTTATAAGGACCCTACATGTCAAATTTGGCATCTCTAGACCCAGCGGTTTGGGCTGTGCGTCCCCTCGCAACTTCGTATGCGTATATATCGCTTTCCCGTGGGAATTTTGAAAAATCCTTTCTTAGTACATTCCTAGACGTCGTAAGGAACCTTCATGCCAAATTTGGAATCTCTAGACCCAGCGGTTTGGGCTGTGCGTTGATATGCCCTCGCAACTTCGTTTGCGTATATCTCGGTTTCCCGTAGGAATTTTGAAAAATCCTTTCTTAGTACACCCCTAGACGTCGTAAGGAACCTACAGTCCAAATTTGGAATCTCTAGACCCACCGGTTTGGGCTGTGCGTTGATATATAGTTAAGTCAGTCAGTCAGTCAGTCAGGACTTTGAATTTTAAATATATAGATACTACTTGTGTTCTCACTGATCTGATCGCCGCGCACCGAAATGACTGAGAAAAGACGGCGGGCGCAATATTTCAGGGCGTTTTCCCTCTTAATAGGTGAGATTAAAGGCGTCGTGATAAAGAGGCCCGGCTGAGCCGTGCCGCAGAGACACCATTATTCACCGAGGAGAGGGCGCTCAAAAGAGCAGGCCAGCCCGCGGACGCCGCCCGGCCGCACTCGCTTCAATATTTATCATCTTACGACAGCTTCGACAGGCCCGCGCGCGACGCCATACGATTGAAATGTACCTAAGTAATAGACACATCATATTACGATGAAACTAGAGCAATACCTACTTTTGGGGCCACGTCTCCAGCCGGCGGCATCGCAAGGCATTTTCATCGATACATGCTGCTTCGTCGGCCGAATAACAAACTCAATTGGTGAACGGGTCTAACTCGCAAACTGAGTTATGACCGTTTCGTTGAAAGTTGTTCCTCGTCGAGTGGGCTTGATTGGTCTCTTGTGCTGCGCGGCGCGGGTCGACGCGGAGCGCGGAGCTGCCGCCGCCGCGCCCGCCGTCCGTCGCCCGCTAATTGTTGGGCATTTGTATTCAGTGCGGACACGATTCGTTAGGAACAGATACTTGGAACAATGATGAGCGCGCTTCCCTAATGAGAGCCCGGAGGAGGCGGCGCAGCGCAATCCTTTGAGCGACCAGACGGCGGAACAGCAAACATGAGTATTTAATTAACCTGATTTTTACAACATGGTCCACACAAAGAACCATTAATCATGTCCAAGTAATTTTTCGGGTTCCGTACCTCAAAAGGAAAAACGGAACCCATATAAGATCACTTTGTTGTGCGTCCGTCTGTCTGTCAAGACAAGACCCTTTATTTTAAGTTGAAATTTTAACCGTATACTCAGGTTTACGGCCCATGAAGTTGTGAAAACATCAAACTAAAGTTAAAAAAAGATACAGCCGTTTATTCAGCAAGAAAAAAACGAATATTTCAATAATCAAAATTCATAGGATACTTCCCGTTGACCAAGAACTATGAAACTTGGCAAGTGACATCGTAATAGACGACAAGTACCTACCTACAAGAAAAAATCTCAAAACTGGAAAAAATGGGCCCGGGAAAAGCTCGGATAAAACTGCGCAATTCTATTCCTGCATTATTTATAATTACTACGTACGGAAGCCTCGTGGGCGACCTGACTCGCACTTGTCCGGTTTTATTTTTAAATTGAAGTGTGTAAGAAAATCATAAGCAACGTAAAATGTGGCTATAACTGGCGCGTTGTCGAAATAGCACCCGCCGGCTGCCTGCACTCGCAACGGCCACCCGATGAACTCTCATGAATATCGTGTTTTAAGCTCGCCAAAACTACGAGTAGTTAAGCGGAACGAGAAGTACATGTAATTCATAACGCAACACATGTCCGCCCGAGGAGAGACACCCGCCGACATGTCGCCGCAACACGCGCCGCTAATGCGTTTTTGTGTGTCCTCCGGCGCCCGTCTTGCCAGCGAGACGCAGCAGCCATTGTAGACCACCAGCCGATATTCGGAAGGCCACGAATATGAAGCGCATTAGGCTCCACAGCACCGGCGCGCCGAACGAAACACATTGCTGCTTCACACCGATATTCTGTAAGATAAGTAAAATATAATAAATGCTTCACCACACCAAAAATTCTTTAAATATACGTTCACTTTAAACGTTTATCGACAAATTGTCATTGGACGATTTATTCGGGTATCCCGTAATGACATATTTTTATTGCAGTCGGGTCTCCGGAGCCGCCATGAATTATAATGAGTTTTATTACCGAAGTGGAGTTTGAAGTCGAACGCTGACCCGCCGGCCGACAGCGCGGCAGCAGCGGCGCGACCATCATCCGGCTAGAATAAAATTACCTTCACCTGTAAAGTGACAAGTTATTGTTTCCAATAAAATTTATATCCGTGTAAATGTATCACATGTTAAGTTTGTATCTAACGGTCCTTATTGGTTTCCCTCATTCCACTTGAATCCATTATTTGATCCATCAATGGATCCTAGGCGACTTTTTTATTCCCCTTGAATCCATCAATTTGTAGTCCATTTGTTTAGTTTTGTCGATATTATCATCGGGCCATGTTACTAACAAACTAACCAAGATCTCTTCGTAAACATGTAGCTATTCGCCGTTCGGCCGAGCAGTCTAGCCGCGCCGCCTGCGTCACTCAACGACGCTCATCTGAAATTAGCGTCACCGCGGTCGCAGCCGGCTCCGTCGCGTCGGCGCCGCTTATCTCGGGGCAGCTCGTGCTCGCTCCATAACGTAAAGAAGTTTCGTTGATGGAGGTTTGATCTGACAACAATCTACAGAACATTAAGTCTAAAGTAATTCTGTCGGTGTTGAGTATCGTCACATCTGGAGGCACGGTAGTGCCCCCGCCAAGACGATCCAAGCGAAGCGCAAGGGCACTACCGTCTACCTACCTTTTCCCGAAGCGTTTCGTCGTTTATTGAACTCTCGTAACTTGAGTTTGGATTATACTAGATAAACAACATTTTCAGGATATGTTGTCAACAGCGGTCGCGGTCTTATTAAACAACATACACAGTTTTAATTAAATACTTTATCGATATCTAAAAATCCTAATTTCGTCACTGACTCACTCATTATCATCAAAATTCAAGGCTTTATTAATAGTACTTAGACTGAAATTGGTATGTAAGCTAGTAGGTACATATTAAAAAATTCAAAATTCAAAACTTTTATTCAGACAATAGGTTTTCACAAACACGTTCTCTCGTCAGAGTATACAGTAATAAATGATTTGTATAAATTAATCTACTCTATAAAGTAAAAGAAATGGAGAAAGAAAACCAGTTACGGCCTTTTTTAGGGTTCCGTAGTAAACTACAAGGAACCCTTATAATTTCGCCATGTCCGTCTGTCTGTCTGTCTGTCCGTGGTCTAGCGCCTTGCTAGAAAGCTGTAATTTGGTATGTAATACACATATTAACAATGCTAACAAAGTGCTGGAACCAGTGGAACAAAATTTTTAAAATGAATTTTTTGAGGTGCCAAAAAAAATCATTTCCATTTTACATATAGGGGATGTAAAATGGAAATGATTTTTTTTTCGAGCCCACCCCATGTTGTGGGGTATTGTTAGATAGGTCTTTTCAAAACATCAGCCTTCTCATGTCAAAAAAAAAGTTGTGCATGGGCAGTGGTGATTGTTT
This sequence comes from Endotricha flammealis, assembly GCA_905163395.2. Lineage (NCBI taxonomy): Eukaryota > Metazoa > Arthropoda > Insecta > Lepidoptera > Pyralidae > Endotricha > Endotricha flammealis. The sequence goes on along the minus strand of LR990859.1, from coordinate 17,586,103 downwards.
ACCATCAGGTGATCCTCTATCTCGTCGTGGAGGACAAATGAGCTAGCGAGTCACCGGATGGTAAGCAATCACTGCTGCCCATAGACATCCACGACTACAAAACCTTGGATGCGTTGCCCACCTCTGACGGAATGAAAAAGGAAGGACCGGGGAATGAAAGTTAATAAGGCAGTAGGAAACAGGAGGGGTCCGGCTCTCTCACTCATCCTACGAAACACGGGGGACATACGAGGTACTGCCCCGGTCGAACCTGCCCATTTACGAGCTACTACTAGTTCATAGTAGTGGCTACGCTCTACCACTCTTCACCTACAAGGTCTTGGATGCGTTGCCCACCTATGAAGAATGAAAAAGGAAGAACGGATGCTGATAATGATGAAGAGAAAAGTTAACGTTTCTACCTGCCTTATGTAAATCATCCCACTCTATGTTTCGTAACATTTTTTTGATTTATTTTCATTATAGTATTTTTGTCAAAAATTGTCAATTTCATGTAGAATGTACGAAAAAGACTACTTAGAAAAAAATAAACTATGCAAATTACATACCATTCGAAAGGGCATGAACTAGAGCTGTTTTTCTAAAATTAGAACTGCTGTATCACTTTTAGTTTTTTTGTTACAGCAGGCCAAAGTTGAACGCTCGGCATGGACTTTTTGATATTTGAGGGCTCATATCATTTTTTCTGGTAACTCTAACCAACAAATATCAATTTAAAAGTAAGCTACATACATACATAAGAATAAAAAAATAAGCTGGCCGATTGATTAAATAAAAAAAAGTTATATTCAAGTTCACCAAGGAAAAAAGTTTGGTGAAAATAAAAAAAAAAAATAAAAAAAGTGTGGGCCCTACCTAGGTCAAAAAAATTTCGCTCAGCATGTAGCAGACCATCTCACCTTTCTGCCATTATCCCATGTTCAATCCTCTACCAAACACCCTGTATATCGTACATTTGCCGAAAGTTTTTTTTTAACATGTAATTCAAAATTAGGTACATATTCGGAATGTCAATAAATAGTGGCATTCATTTGTCTTAACATAAAATTAAATCACTCTGTGAAAGTGGGATATATAAATATAAAATAATATATGATATATAAAATAACAAAATATATCTCCACGGGTTTATTTAATTGGACAGAGATCGTCGCTCAGGAACATCCTTCCACTTAAGTCTGACCTCTAATATTGTGGGAGGTCATTGAGATGGTCGAGTAATCGACGTTTTCATATAAATTTTTTGGTCGTCCAGTTAACATAGAACAGGCCGTAAGTGTATTATAATAAAAAAATATAGAAAGCTGAAATTTTGAATAGAGGTTCCCTTTATGACGTTGACAAGGATAAAGATGGGGTTTTATAGAATTCCCACGGGAATGGGAGTAATAGGACTGTCATTCTATTATCGCAGGCGCTCAACCTTGAAAGCTGAAATTTTGTATAGAGGTTCCCTTTAAGATGTCGACAAGGATAAAGGGAGTAATAGGACTGTACGTGTCGTTTATTATCGCAGGCGCCAGAGTACGCATGAATACGCCACAGTCCGCAAGAGTAAGTCAGAGTACGCAAGTGTACGCCAGAGTACGCAACAGTACGCAAAAGTACACCACAGTACACAAGAGTACGCCACAGTAAGTAAGAGTACGTCATAGTACGCAAGAAAACGCATGAGTACAACACAGTACGCCAGAGTACGCAAGAGTACGCCATAGTAAGCAAGAATCGCATGATTACGCAACAGTACGCCGGAGTACGCAAGAGTACGCCAGAGTAATGAAGAGTACGCAAGGCTACTCAAGTCGCGGGTACCAGCTACCCACGCGGGCAAAGCCGCGGGTACAGCTAGTAAAATTCAAACTATCAAAAAATTATGCTTCCAGCCTGATGGCTAGTTCGTAACAGTACACAAACAACAATAAAATCATAAAACTAGGAACTTTCATCCCCCAACCCTTTAACTTAGGGGATAGATAGATAGATAGATAAAGTTTATTTGCGTAAAATGAGGTACATTATCTATTTATATAAAATGCTTTGTCCTGACTGACTGACTGAAAATCAACGCACAGCCTAAACCGCTCATCGTAAAAATCTGAAATTTGGCAGGTGGACCAATTATATGACGTAGGCGTCAGATAAGAAAGGATATTTCGAAATTCGAACTCTAAGGGGGTGAAAAGGGGGGGTAAAGTTACTATGGGACAACTTGATTCCTTGCTCCAATCTACTTCAAATTTTGCATAAAAATTGTTTAAGAGAATTGATGGAAGACGTAATTCTTATTTTATTGAAATTCTTGTAAAATATGTATTTTGTGGGTAATTTTCTTCGATTTGATATCAATACTCATACTCCTTAGTGCTTTTGATTTCAATTACATTTCATTGTGACACATTCGTGAAGTGAAGTATGTCATCTGTCATCATCGAAATAATATTACTACGTATAGAACGGACACCGCGAACAAAATTTTTGTCCCCATACGTTGAGGCCAATAGACATCAACTCGTTTAGAAACTTGCCGACGCTCATCGTGATTGGTCCTCGGATTTATGTCAAAAAAAATATTGGAAAATGCCGTCATGTTCAATGAAAACTTGTAAAAACCGTTCAACAGTAAGGAAGAAAGATAGCGGCGTAACTTATCATCGCTAAGTATACAAAAAATTAAGTAAAACCAACCAAAACAATTTTTTTTCATTATTTTCTAATGCATCATGATTGCATCCGCCATTTCTATGTGAACATCATAGATTATCAAAAATTAATCGTACAGATGGGATACGTAGGTACTAAGCGTCAGTCAATTTTATAATATAATTTAGGTATTTCTGAATTTTTTGTAGCTTTTTTTTTAACCGACTTCAAAAAAGGAGGAGGTTCTATGTTTTTTTTTTGGAGGTCCGCCGATTACTCCTTCAATTTTGGACCGATTTTAATCATTCTTTTTTAAAAATAATATGTAATTTAAATATTGATTTTTTAAACTATATTTCCAAAATATTTTTATATACTAGGTAAAATACGTAAATGTGGATAAAGTTACTAACTAAGTAAAAAAAATAAGTTTCTAGAAAACAAAAAGATGGAAAACGAAACAGCATTTTAAATTTCGACCAACCATTTTCGAACAAATGAAATTCGGGCAAACAAGATTCGGAGTAAAGGTACGTTACCATTCTTGAAATTCAACACAACTCCTCTTGTCTGGCACGCGACCGTCTCCTGGTTATTGCATATATTACAAAATACTACAATATATAAATAGCTTCACTATAAAGTTAGTTTTGATTTAATCTCAGTTTATTTTTGACTAATATTAAGTTAAGAACAAAAATGTAATGTAGCTTCCTACCTATAAAGCTAATATTATACCTATTTTCTATTAAATTTATCTATTATGTAAAATAAAATATTGTAATAAAATAAAATAATCAGTTGGATGTCCAATAGGCAGAATATAAACAAAGTGTCGCCCCTGCGTAGTAATGTCATATTCTATGACTCGGTTGGGGGCGGGGCCAGGGAGGGGCGCGCCCCTCACGGCCGAACGCGGCGCCAAAATTTGAAGGCGCTGTCATTTCTATACGTAGTAATATTATTTCGATGTCTGTCATGTAATATTTTTATAAATTGTGAATATATAAACAAAAATGATTTCATAATGTCGTCGTAGGTTGTCGTACTATTTATTCTGTTTGTGATCTCGGAAAAACAGCTAAAATTCTAACTATATATAAAGCCGACTGAATCATATTCATCGATAATAAACAGTAAGTAATTAAATATTAAATTTTATAATATTTGACAGGGTTCAAGTTAAATTGGTCAATGGTTAAATAGGATATTCATATTGTCTCTTTCTCACTTATAGGAAATGTCATTACGTCGACTCGCTCTATTATTTCGTAGTGTTGTTGTAGGGATGGTTGCAGGCTGAGGTTGTAGGTATTGAAATACCCATATACTTATACATTTTTTTACGGAAGTGGTTGGAAAACAAGCTCAGGAATATGGATCATTTGATATTAGGTGATTACCGTCGACCATGGAGCACATAGATTCTAGGATCCTGATCCCACGGGAAAGCGGGATAAACGCAAACGAAGTTGCGCGGGTTTCTCTAGTAGATTATAATATTCTGCCCGATTTTGGGCGTGCAAATATAATAATTGTGTACAATACAATTTTCATTAATTATCATTATTATACGATACATATAATAAAACTGTAAAAGGGCAAATTCTGTACATAGAAAAAAAAAATACCTCCACTCCTCAAGGGGTCTCCAGGGGTTTAAAGGTAACAGGTGTCGAAAATGTAATTTTTGAAATTGTTTGTCTGTCTGTCTGTTGTCCGCTTTCCACGCAAAAACTACTGCACGGATTTAGATAAAACTCTTTTGTTAAATAGCTGTTGGTTCTCGGCAACATATAGGCTTTAATTTATTTTGAAGATCGGAATACCTGATGTGGAACCCTAGCAGCCCAGCTAAACTATAAGAGATACAAATATAGCGCCTTAGGAAAAGTTGTTCAGCGTAATCAAAAAAAAAAAAAAAAATCAAAAATGTTTATTTTTCTATAGAGTTACATAAGATTGGGGTTTGGATTTGCCTTTTAAGCATATTAAATGCTTGTGTTAGGCCTATCCGCTCCTTCACAAACATGGAAGCTTATAATTACTATTAATACTTAATACCTTAATATTATGTATAAGCAATTCAAACATGCAACGTGTGAGTGCGGTCTAATAGTGTCAAAATTTTCAATTAAATAAAAACCTATATTATTATTTTCTTTTTATTTTTACCTAATGTCTTTATTCAAGAAATCAAATACTTTGTATACTGTCACAAATTAGACTTTTTCGAATAATAGTGCAAAATTTATTTATTAATTATTATTATTTTATTTTTATTTTTATTTATTTATTATTATTATTATTATTCAATCTATCAGATTTTTGAAAATAATTATCTTTGTTATATTAAATTCGCCAATGTCCATCAGCATTCTATGATTAAGTACAATGATGCGGAACAAATCAATAGAATCAAGTGACCACAATCTATTACCAGTACTCTGTAACCTAAGTTAGATACATGAAGTTTTTCATTCGCCATGGTTATACACACAAATTATTAGGCACATAATAAATATAATAGAATACATCTGTCATAATAATATATAAGTTATAAATCAAAAGGTATTTGTAAATATATAAATTATAAAGTATTAGTAAGTATGTCCTAAAGTCTCGAGTAGTGTTACAACAGCAGTGTCTCCGTGTCATCATAATTTAGTTTTAAAAGCCAAATTAGTAACACCTTTTTGCATTCACGATTGTTAAGGTGATAAATATTTAGAACATCATTAATTTTATTGTAAAGGTGCGCTGATTGTGAATTATAGTGTCGCATAGTTGCTTTTGTTTTCGTCTTACACCTCTGAGCCGCTGGAAGTTTTCTTCTTTTTGATGTGTCATGAATTTTGTATGGAAGTTTTTTATGTAATTTTAAGACTGTTTGTAGAATGTATAGTTTTCTAACAGATAGCAATTCACAAATCTTGTATAATTCGTCAGTCGGGAATCTATAAGGTTTAATGTACATTACTTTGAGCAGACAACGCTGACCTCTCTCAAGCTGTAGAAATTTTATTTTAGTAGCACCGCCCCTAATGGGTATACAATAACTTATCACTGACTGTACCAACGCAATATAAATTTGATTAATTAATTTTGTAGTCGTGATGTGTCTTAAAGTTTTAAAAATCCAAATTAGTTTTCTAATACGTTTATTTAGGAATTCTACGTGCGGATGCCACGATAGTCGTTGGTCGATTATAACACCGAGATATTTAGTTTTTTTTATTTTTGTTTTTTTTTTGTTTATAGTCAGGAAAATGCATTACTGCATGTCCCGCCGCTGGGGAAGCGACGGGGGTCTGTCGGGCTCCCCCTAAATGCCACTTGGGTATACCGACTAAAAACCTGACTGACTGCCACCTCACCCGCCTAGATGGGCGGGGCCACGGGAACTAAGATACTTCCGTGACCCCGCCGGCGGTTGTCCGAAGACCCACTTGTTGGGCAACACTCGGGGACTTCCGTTCCAATGGCCGGCGGTTTCCCCAAACCGCCGCCCGGAAGCCCCCATTAGGGTGGCAGTCGCCGGGCATAGGCCAAACGCCTGCCGCCCGGTCTTTTCCGGCGGAGCGGGGGGGCGGATGGATCCACTTCCCTCACCCGCTCCGCGGCCTCCTTCTGCGTCATTACTTCGCCGCAAAAGGAGGCCATCGCATCCCACGACCTCTCGCTCTCGACCATCTGTTTGACAACAGCCGGGAGCGAGAGGTCGTCACCAACAACCGCCACGAGCGCGGCGCGTGGCACAGCCCACGCCGGACAATCCTCGAGCGTGTGCTGCGCCGTATCTTCCGCGCAGCCGCACTCGTGGCACTCCGCTCGTTCCTTTCTTCTAGCCACGTTGTGCAGGTACCAGCCAAAACACCCATGGCCGGACAGCACCTGCACAACGTGGTAATCAAGCGCACCGTGGCGCCTCCCTATCCAATTTTTTAGGACCGGACAGATGGCGCCAACGGTGCGCCGCCTCGGCCCGCCGGCCCTCGCCGACCCATCCTCCAACCTCATTGCCCATTCCCGGATGAGGGACTCCCGTGCATCCTCCCTCCAACGGAGGACTCCATCCGGGAATGGGTTTCCGCCGTCGCGGGATTCGGCGGTTAGCCTGTAGGCCGCCGCCAGCACCTCAGCGTCCAACTCCCACGGCGGACTCGCCGCCAGCACGCGCGCCGCCTCGCACGAGATGGTGCGGTACCCTCTCACCGCTCTGACCGCCATGGCCCGCTGCGGTCGTTGCAGCAGGGCCGTTATGCGTGGGGTCAGAGCGTCGGCCCATACGGGAGCTCCGTATAGGGCCATTGACCGCACCACCCCTAAATAGAGGCGGCGGCAGGCGACACTCGGTCCGCCGACGTTGGGGAGCAGGCTGCCTAGCGCAGCGGCGGCCCCCATCAGGCGCGGCACAAGTCGCCGGAAATGTTCGGCGAATGTCCACCGACCGTCGAGTACAAGGTCGAGGTACTTGATACTCGGCTCGACGGCGATGGACACACCTCCGACGACAATGTGCGCTCCCGGAGGTGGCTTGTTCCGGGGCCCATGGAAACACAGGGCCTCGGTCTTGTGCAAGGCCACCTCCAGGCCTAACCGCCGAATCCTCGCCACGACGTGCGCCACTCCGGCCGTGGCCAGCACGGCCGCATCGCGGTACGTTTTGCCGCGGGACGTTACCAGGGTGTCGTCGGCATAACAGATCAAGCCGACGCCCCATAGGTTCGCGCCCCGCAGCACCCAGTCGTAGCCGATGTTCCACAAGAGGGGACCCAGTACCGACCCCTGTGGAACACCGCACGACACCGCTCTACGGCCCCACCCGCCAGGGACCGAGATATTTAGTTGACTCAACTTCTTTGATGTCAGGGCAACTACAGTTTGTTCTGATTAAGTTGTTACATCGATGAATTTTAAGATTATGATTTCCTTTTGGCAGAGATCTTTTATTTAGAGCAAAACAGATATAGTTGGTTTTGTCAGTATTTAGGGTAAGTAGATTAGCAGCGAGCCAATTGGCGGTTTTCTTTAGACCCGATTCCGCGGATTTATAAACTGAGTTCCAGGTGTCACCAGTGAAAGTTAAAGCAGTATCGTCTGCATAAAAATAAACGCGTCCTTTGTCAATCCTCATAAGCTCCGTAAGCTCATTAATATGCTTAGGCTTTATGTCCCTTATATATCTACAAACTATAGGCGGAACTCTTATGTTGTGCGGGTGAGCAGATATATCAATGCGATTTGCAGGAAGACTGATTTAGATGTTTTTACAATTGGTGTCACAGCGCTCAGGCGGTGCTTAAGCCGTGATTTTTTTTTTGTCGATAGTAGTTAAATTAATATTTAAGTAGGTGGTCGGGTAGTTTATTTATTATTATATAGAGGTGTTACTAAGTATATTTAATTCTTTTTGTGCTCAGTGTTCACACTTTGGTTATACTCTGCTTCATACTCGTGAAAACCTTTAATTGGCTTTCTGTTTTTATACTGTTTTTCTAAACTGTTTTAGATTGTAAGCTGTTGGTTTTCCAATAAATAAATAAATAAATAAATAAATAAATATAAATGAGAAAAAGGGTCGGCCCCAAGATGCTGCCCTGAGGAATTCCATAGGTCATTTCCAGGTTACGGCTTGTATAATCCCCGATTTTTACCATCTGTTGACGCCCGCTAAGGTAATTACGAAACAGTGTTAGTGGTGTACCTCTTATGCCATTTCGTTCCAGTTTCTGTAACAGGATGGAGTGAGAGACGCTGTCAAAAGCCTTCTTTAGGTCCAAAAAGACCGTTAAACACTTATTACCTGCGTCCATATGTTGAGATGAAAGATGTGAGCGACTCAACTGCGTCCTCTGTTGATTTTTGTTTCCTAAAACCGAATTGAGATTCTGATAGAATATTAAATTTGTCAAAGAATTTTTGAATCCTGGAATTAAGTATTTTTTCAATAATTTTGGAGATGGCTGGTAAAACTGATATTGGCCGGTAATTATTAACATCGTCTCTCTCTCCGCCCTTGTGTATTGGTGTAACTATGGATTGTTTTAGTGGTGCAGGAAAAATACCTGATTCAAAGCAGAGGTTTGTTAAATGACTGATAACAGGTACAACGAGTTGTGCAATATGTTTGAGAAATTTTGTTGAAATGCTATCCCAGCCTGGGGCGCTATTGGATTTACAATTCATTAATGTATTGTAAACTTCTTGAGGATCCGTCTTGTATAGTACAAAAGAAGTTGGCTGTTGATATGTTAATTGATTACAATTCAATGACTGAACAACATTAGGATGGATAGATTCTGCAAGCTTCACTCCTACAGAAACAAAGAAATCATTGACAGAATCAATAGAATCTTCAGGAGTGTCCTTCATGTGGAGTAATTCTGTATTAGGTGGTTTCGTAGTTTTTAAGTGTGTTATAGTTTTAATTGAATTCCATAGTTGTTTAGTATTTTTAAACGATTGGTTAAGTTGTTTACTTTCATATTTACGCTTTACGCGTAATGAGCATACAACGAACTATTTTCCATCATGTTTGCAATAGTGCTAACATTTCTTTTCGTGAAATTCTTTTCCTGGATGCACCTGGTGGCACTGTGAACACGTTTCTTCCTAAAGTAATTCTTGCTTAATTGCGACACGACGGCAAAATGGCACTTGCAGTTGCATCTTCTGGAATAGCTGCTACACTTTTACCCGGGGGTAAAACGGCACACACAATCAAGATCCCCCTACAATTAAATATAACCGAGCAACCAGTTTGCAGTCTGTCACGAAATAGTGATAAAGCGAGATTACTACACAATGGCACATCGCAGGACAGTTGAAGCTGTAGACAGGACGCTTCGGGATATTCGTCAAAGTGAAAATGCCATGGGTGGCTTTACAGTTCTATTTTGTGGAGATTTTAGGCAGACTTTACCCGTAGTACCACGGGGAACGAGGGTTGATAAAATAAGTGCCTGTCTCAAGGGTTCGACACTTTGGCTACACATCACAAAACTGCGGCTTACAATTTAACATGGGGGTGCGCAGAGGAGGAAGTCAAAATGCACAAGAATTTTCCGTTATGCTTTTAAAAATAATTGGTGACGGTTCCTATCCCAAAGAAGAAGGGCTGATAAGATTGCGAGACGAATTGTGCCAGGTTGTAACTTCATTTAAGCAACTAATTTCATCAGTGTATGACGATCCAGCTAATATTATAACTCAGGCGTACTTTTGGCTTTGTGAGCGTGCAATTTTGTCACCTAGCAACCAAGAGGTCACTGAAATAAATCATATTATTATGGAACGTGTTGAAGGGTAACAATTAGAGTACACAGCAATTAACAATGTTGTTGACACAGATGAAGCAACAACTTACCCTGCTGAGTTTTTAAATTCTTTGTCTGCACCTGGTGTTCCGGCACATATTATTAAATTAAAAGTAGGTATAATTTTACTCGGAAATTTAGGCCCTCGAAAGTTATGTAACAGCACACGTTTAAAAGTCATTTCGTTTCAACGGAACGTCTTAAAGGCACAAATTTTAACAGGATGTGGTGCAGATGAGCGTGTTTTCATCCCTCGGATACCGGTTATACCAAACAACTATCCGTTCCGGTTTAAACGTGTGCAGTTCCCAATAAGTGTGAGTTTCTGTATGACTATTAATAAAACTCAGGGACAGAAGCGTTCATATTGGACTTCTTTGGTGCACAGCAGTCTATCTATCTATCATAAAGCATGAAATCGTCTGGTCCACACGAACGAAGTCGCGGGCACAGCTAGTTATAAATAAATTCATTAAATACAAAGTTAAATTCATGAAATGAAAAAGTTTTACTATTACAAAATTACATTTACGATACAATATTACCACCATAAGGTTGCCTTGAAAAGATTGCTTTCAGCAATAAGGCCGCCTTGTTGCATATACACTGTGTGTAACTGTTACTGTTTTCTGTATCCCTTGTTTGTGTATTGCAAATAAAGCGTATTCTATTCTATTCTATTCTACTACTACTAAAAAAACATAAAAAAAATCATTCATATATTCTCATACTTGATAATAACATTTATTCAAAAGAAAAGCATACAATTAATTTTTAAACAGTGTGAGTCTCATTGCATTAATATATTCTGGTAAATGATTGTACATGACTGTGGGGAGTCGGGTTACTGTTGTTCCCTACAATATTGTTCATAATATCGTGATGGTGAGCCCAGTAATGGTGGCTGGAAGGCCGACTTTCACGTCAACTCGAAAATACACGAGTACGGTTGCTGCCTTTATTTTTTATTTATATAACTTTATTGACCACAATACACAAAGTACTGATACAATAGGCTATTTGACTGATTTTGAAAAACTGTTTTAAATTATTCGTTGGTATTTGATTAATACACCACATGTATATTTCTGCGAAATTTGCAGTATTTTCCGTAAAATATCGGTTTAAAATTTCAATTACAATATTCGCGCTAAAAACGCTTTTTCTGTAATGGCGGACGCCGTGACGTCACAGGCAAGTAAACTTGTACCAAAGTGTACATTCAGCGTGTTTAGAATATTTTTTATGTTATTTTACTGGAAAAAATGGTTTATAAATGGTGTAATTGTGCCACAATGTACAAATACTTCTATAAAAACTCCATAAAAACTGTTTGTTTCTGTGTTAGCTCGAAGAGACCCAAACAGCATTTTATCTCATACAAATGTTTTTATGTGTGAAGATCACTTTGATGTAAGTATGCCAGTAATATTTGATTCGAATAGTAATAGATAAAATGATAAAACCACACAAAATGTCGTAACAATGAACAATATTGACTTGCGTGTGACGTCACGCGAGGCATAGCCAATCACAGAGCGTTCTTGTGGCTGAAGAAATTTAAAAAATTATTTGGATTTATTTTGTTTATTTTGAAAAATCTATAAATATGTTCATGGTTCGATACAGGCCATATATATTATTGTTTGCTTTTCTATTTGTCTGTCAAAAATATACTTGTCTTTTTACCCTGTCATGGAGTGTATATTATTTTCCCGATTTTTTTGTTAAAACAATAAAAGAAACCAGCCTGAACCAGCAAACCAACCCTGGACCGTGCACATGGTCCGTAACGAGACGGATACCATTGTTTTGTTACCATCGAGGGAAATAATAACTTCATACCATATTCTACCTACCATATCTTGTCGGCGCTACCCAACGAGAACTGTTTAGTTCTGTTTACCATTTACCTACCGAGTTTTTACCAGTTGGAGACGTCAGACGGAGTAATCTACCTACCTACCAAGTACCTACCTACCTAATAGTTGAAAATAGTCGAAATGGAAACGGCTATTAAAGTCCAAGAGGATCTCGAGCAGCAGCTCGCGAGATCGATCAGTAATTTCAAGAAAAGTCCGAAATCTCGCCTCACTAAGACTTATATTGAAACGAGATTAGAGTCGCTGGAAGATTTATGGGAAGATATAAGGAAATCGCACACAACTATTGTTACCATGGCAACCGCAGAGAGTAAGCTGAAAGAAAAATATTTTGTGGATGGTACCTTGGAATTGATGAAGGAAGAATATCTCGATCATAAGTCTACCTTAAAATTAGAATTGTTGAAGAAGAAATTGAAAGAAATTGAAGAATTGTTGTCAGATTTAAGTAGTAAGTCTATTAATACCAAACCAAGTGCTGATTTTGGTAAGCAAACATTTAAATTACCTGATATAAAGCTTCCGACATTTTGTGGTAGATTTACTGAATGGCCGACATTCAGGGATTTGTTCTTATCTCTTGTGCATGGGAACAAGTCGCTGGATGATGTGCAAAAACTGCACTATTTGAAGGTGTATACCACAGGCGAAGCAGAACAACTGTTACGTCATATACTTACCACAGATGCAAATTATAAAAAATGTTGGGACAAATTGGAACATAGATTTAATAATAAAAGGTTTTTGTCAAATTCGTTACCTAAGCGGTTTTTTAATCAAAAAACTTTAGTATGTCAATCAGCTAATGGTTTAAAAGAATTGTTAGATACAACAATTAATGATGTGATGAGTGCACTACTCAGTCTGGGTGTTTCTGTTCTTGAATCTCGGGATTTAATTATTATTCATGTTGTCAGCTCAAAACTAGATGCCGATACCCGACAGCAGTGGGAGATCAAGGTTTGTGAAAGCAGTGATGAGCTTCCCACGTTTTCACAGTTTGAAGCCTTCTTGATGAGTAGATTCCGTGCATTAGAAAATTTAGAACCTGTCAAGGTGACACCCGGCGGTGGTGGCAGGAGCAATACCGCTAGAGTTCATCATACCACCAGTGCTCCTGGCATCAGTGACTGTAAGTTCTGTTCAGAGAAACACAAAATTTATCAATGCCCAAAGTTTAACAGTTCAGATTACGATACTCGTCATAAGTTTATAACCGATAACCGTTTATGTTTCAATTGTTTCGGATCAAACCATACCATTAAGACTTGTTTTTTAAAAACATCTTGCCATGTTTGTCGACGTAAACACCATACATTGCTTCACCCACCGAAACTGACAACTTCAGATAGTGTTGACCATAAAGTTGAGTCAAACCATAGTGTAGAACCAACCACTAATACCACAACCATGACAACTAGGGTAAACCCACCAAATGTAGTAACGAGTTGCTTTTCCCATGGAAAGTCACCAAGTCAAATTCTGTTAGCCACTGCCTTAGTTAAAGTTGAATCTAGAGATGGTAACTGCCAAATACTGCGTGCATTGATAGACCAAGGTTCGCAAACCTCTTTTGTTACCGAGTCAGCGGTACAATTGCTTGGACTCAAAAGAATTGCTCTAAAAAACAATATTAATATTACTGGTGTGGGTGATTCTAAAACCTTATTTTCCAAACATATAGTAGAATTCAAAATGTCTTCAGTTCATGATGATTATTTCTCAGTGCAGGTCCAGGCACTTGTACTATCTAAGTTGACACACGTGTTACCAGCCAGAAATCTTAAAATTCAAGACTGGCCAGAAATTGAGAATCTTAACTTAGCGGATCCTAACTACTACATTCCTAATAAGATTGACATTTTGTTGGGCAATGATGTTTTTGGGAAAATCATTTTGGAAGGTCTCATTAAATCCCCTAGTGGTGACCTTATCGCACAGAAATCCAATTTAGGATGGATTTTATCAGGAGTCGTAGAGCTCAACTCAATTTCTTGTAATTCCATAGTTGTGTCAATGGTTGCTCATGTTGATTATGATGAGGCTCTCAGGAGGTTCTGGGAGCTAGAATCGGAGCCATGTAACCTTAAACCTAAATACCTTACCGAAGAGGAAGAGCGTTGTGAGAAGTTATTTGTCTCTACCACACGTAGAGATAGTGAAGGGCGTTACATAGTTAAGTTACCATTTAGAGATGAAGAACCTGCATCAAAATATGGTGAATCACGGGATTCAGCCATCCGACGCTTTAAGTCTCAGGAAGTGAGATTAATGAAGCAACCAAAGCTTAAGCAACAATATGATGCTGCTATCAAAGATTACTTACAGACGGGTCACATGACTATGATTATCGAAGATAAAGATGTAAAAAATCCTAGTTCTGTTTATTTACCTCACCATGCAGTTGTTAGAGAAAGTGCGTTGACTACCAAGGTGAGACCAGTGTTCGATGCTTCCTGTAAAGGATCAAATGGAGTATCACTCAATAATGACTTGATGGTAGGCCCACGCCTTCAACCAGACCTGCGGCATTTAGTCATGCGATTCCGTAGAGGTTCCGTATGTCTTGTTGCTGATATTGTGAAAATGTACCGAATGGTGAAAGTGAACGATGAAGACTGTGACTTTCAAAGAATCGTGTGGCGGGAAGAACCTGAAAAAGAAATAAACCATTATAAGTTACTTCGTGTTACCTTTGGAGTTTCTTCTTCTCCTTACCTGGCAGTGAAGTCATTACAGCAACTGGCGTTAGATGATAGTGTCGAGATCCCTCTCGCAGCAAGTAGAATCTTGAATGACTTCTACATGGACGATCTGATGACAACCTGCGAAAATAAAGAAGAAGCGTTACAAACATACAGGGAGGAAAAAAACGACGAACACAGCCGAAAGTTTGATGATATGTACCTTACATACATGCGTTTTGTGCAAGTTTAATTCAAAAATAGTTTATTGAAAAAAAAGGCACTGACCTGCTAATTTTCTACGTGTAGGTATCCCTAATACTACAACAACAGTGCATACGGCGAAAATACCTACACGGACAGAAACTACTACGCTACGGACAGTCCGTAGGCCACGACACACACATACCTGCCTACCTATTCATTGAAATTCTTATTATCACTTAAAAAATCAAAGTTTTTACATTAAAAACCGAAGTACGTACCGGAACGTACCTACTACACACAATGCTCGATGTGTACGAGCGCCTCTTATGCCACACAACACTCAAAACCACTAAAGAACTCGTAAAACACTAAACACCATTCAAAACGCCTAATCCATTTAACAAATAACAAATAAAACTAGAAATTTTCATAATTTAGTTTTAGTATTTTACCTATTGACAGAAGTTTATTTATTTGTCACTATGGTAACCGTGACAATTACTATGCATAGCAGGTGCACGTCGAGCTTTATACAATTTTGGCTCCTACGTCATAGAACTTAAGAACGGTACAAAGTCCAATATGTAAAGGTCGACCTGCTCTTGCCTGTACGTAAGGAACAGCTGATTTAGGGATGAAAACACACAGTTATTCAAGGAATGTTTGTTAGTCAATTACTCCGAAACTATTACACTTAGAGAAAAAATCTTTCACGAGCATAAAGTAGATGTTTAAACCTCCTAAGATATTTCGGGAGTGTCGGTCGCTCTCAGGGCACCCTGTATAGTCAGTTAAATAGTTTAATAAAGAAAGGAGGTTTTATTCTGCAAAAGTGGTCTAGTAATTGTAAAGAAGTCATGAAGAATATAAATGAAGATAATCTTACCTTACCTGATGACTCTATACCCATTGTAATAAAGGACGATGTGATGAAAATCTTGGGATTAACCTGGAAGAAATCTACCGATACTTTTACTTATGCAGTGTCCTTACCACCGTTGATAACACCAGTAACCAAGCGTAGAGTTGTGTCAGACATTTCTCGTTTATTCGATCCACTAGGATGGATTTCACCTTGTATAGTTACCGCAAAGATAATGATCCAGAAGTTGTGGTTATCAGGAATTTCCTGGGATGAAGAGCTACCATCAGACCTGTTGCAGGAATGGATTGCCTGTAGAGACCAACTGAAGAGTTTGAGTGACTTCCAGGTGCAGAGATGGACAGGAGAAAGTACACAAACCAAAACAGAGATTCATGGATTCTCTGATGCATCTGTCTCGGCCTATGCTGCTGTCATATATCTTCGTGTCACCGATGTTGATGGTAATATAAATGTGAATCTTTTCACTTCCAAAACCAAAGTCGCACCGGTTAAACAAGTTTCCATACCGCGTTTAGAGTTGTGTGGAGCGACTTTATTGTCTAAACTGCTCAAGGAAGTTTCCCACATTTTGGAAGTGCCCAACTCTCAAGTATTTGCCTGGACCGATTCCACAATTGTGTTGGCATGGTTGCGAAGCCATCCAAGCAAATGGAAAACTTTTGTAGCGAATCGTGTGTCAGAAATTATAACCAACCATCCTAGCAATCAGTGGTCACATGTTATTTCTGCTGATAACCCTGCAGATGCAGCCTCTAGAGGTCTGAATCCTGCAGATTTAATTGATAATGATTTGTGGTTGCATGGACCACATTGGCTTCGGAAACCTGATATAAAGTTCACCAGACCCGACGTAGATACCAATCTGGAAATCAAGTCTTTAGCAGCCACCGTAGAAGAACCGATATGGACTAGATTTTCTTCATTGACCAGAATGCTTAGAGTTATTGCTTATTGTAGAAGAGTGTTGAATTACAAAAAAACCTAAAGAGAGAATACCAAATCAGACCTATCTTACCAGTGAAGAGTTATACCAGTCTTTGCAGACAGACTCAGTATCAGGCAGACTCAGCAAGAAGAGTTTATGTCTGTAATACAGGATTTGAAATTTGGAAGAGTGAAGAAGAGTAGCAGCTTGTATTCATTAACACCATTTAGGCATGATGAGGGACGAGGACGAATTGATCATGCTGGAGTACCCGATTCTACAAAGTATCCAATTATACTCTCAGGAAAGTCTCATCTTTCTACATTGTTAATGTCTGAAGCTCATATTAAAACCATGCATGGCGGTCCACAGCTTATGTTGACATATTTGCGCGTCAAATATTGGATAACATATATATAAGGATAAGGTGTCAAGAATCTTGCTAAGAACCAGTACCGCAAATGTGTCACATGTATCAGATACAAGGCCGCAGGATCCAGTCAATTCATGGGTCAACTACCAGCTTCAAGAACTAAAGTAAAAGTTCTTTTCCGCTCTGCTAGTGCGGATTTTATTGTACCAGAATTGGCAGAGTGGTTGGCAACCAATGGTACCACTTGGCATTTCATTCCCCCTCATGCACCGAATCACGGAGGACTATGGGAGGCGGGAGTGAAATCTGTCAAATACCATTTGAAGCGAGTCATAGGTGACAGTAAATTGACATATTATGAGGAGATGTCCACCGTATTAGCGCAGGTAGAGGCCTGTCTAAACTCCAGACCGATTGCTTCAATGAGTGACAATCCTCAGGACCCAATACCTTTGACTCCGGGTCACTTCCTGGTGAGCGAACCTTTAGTACTACCTCCGGAGCGCAACGTGGAAGGTTCCAACATTAGTTTATTGAACCGATGGCAAATGACTCAGCGTATGGTTCAACACTTCTGGAGACGTTGGTCTCAGGAATATTTGACCCAATTGTGCCAACGGCATAAGTGGGCTAAGGTTGTTCCAGAGCCGGGTATCGGTGCTGTAGTTTTAATCAAGGAGGACAATTTGCCCCCAGCTAGGTGGTTGTTCGGTTTGATAGTGGAGAAACACCCAGGCTCAGATGGTCTAACCAGGGTAGTGACACTCAAATGTGGAAGTAGTTTAGTTAAAAGACCTATAAGCAAACTATGTTTTTTACCAGTCAAGTAAGAAGTGAAGTGTATGTACTTATAAGATTTTTTTTTGTTTTTGTAATTTAAGTTTTTCCTTTGCTGTGTATGAACCATAATAATTTGCTTACCTTACCTATTTTATATACCTTATACAGTCCACTGCTAGAACCTCCCAATCTGATATTTCGTATATAGTTTGTTAGTATTAAGAACTTCGTTCTTGGGAGGCGGCATGTTCATGGTTCGATACAGGCCATATATATTATTGTTTGCTTTTCTATTTGTCTGTCAAAAATATACTTGTCTTTTTACCCTGTCATGGAGTGTATATTATTTTCCCGATTTTTTTGTTAAAACAATAAAAGAAACCAGCCTGAACCAGCAAACCAACCCTGGACCGTGCACAAAATATTTTGGGATATAACAGAGATAAATATGTTTTTTTATGTTATTACCTAATAGGATGACCACATTTCGTAGCATATTTTTAATAGTGTCAAATAGCCTATTGGCGGACTTAATGCTAATTGCATTCTCTACCAGTCAACCATTGGGAGTGCAGAAATTCACGATTGCGGCTTAAATTAAACGAATAAGATATTAATAAAACAATAAATGCAAAGAAAATAAAATGAATAGATAATAAATACAATAATAAAATACATAAATAATAAATATAATACATAATAGATACAACTTACATACAAATAATTGATGATTCTTGTATTACTTTTATAAGCAATGTATTGTAAATTAAAAGACAAATATTAAGTACTTAAATTAAGAGCACTGAAAAAATGAGCACGTACTCTTTTTTTAAAGATGAAAGAATTGTGGGAATCCCTGATAGGGCCAGGCAGCGCATTCCAGAGTCGTGAAGCATGAAGAGTGAAGGAATTAGACATAAATCCAGAATGAAAAAGAGGAGTGAAAAGTTTGAGAGAATCATTAGAGCGAAGTTGTCTGTTATGTGAGTCGCAGAGATATCGAAATTTTTCTTTGAGGTATACTGGAGAATTTGGGTTAAATAATATGGAGAAGAGTGAACATAATATCCTCTGCTGTCTGCGCTGGCGAATAGGTAGCCATCCAAGTTTTGATCTAAATGACGAGATGTGGTCATATTTGCGCAGACAGAAGATGAAGCGAATGGCATTATTAATTACTCTATCCAGTTTATTGAGAAGGTCTTCGTTAAGATCAGGATAACACACATCACAATAATCAATAAGTGGAAGTATAAGGGATTGAACTAAAGTCACCTTGGTAGCAATAGGTAGAAAATGCCTATACCGATTCAGGGAACGTAGTGAAAACGTAACTGATCGACTAACCTCAGCAATTTGCGTGGTCCAGCTTAACGTAGCGTCTATGTGCAACCCGAGATTCTTACTGGAGCTAAATGGTATAGTTTTGCTTTCAAACGTGAGAGGTGGAATCACAGTATAATCTATTCGAGCAGATTGGTTATGGCTACCGACGATTATTGCCTGGCACTTTATAGGGTTCACTGGTATCCCAAATGATTTGGACCAGTTGCTGATGCTACATAGATTTTTATTTAATTCGTTGACAGCACTATTTATTTTATCTATAGGTTTTTGTACATAAATTTGCAAATCATCAGCGTAGAAGTGGTAAGAACAACTGAGCGAAGAAGACAAAAGATTTATAAAAATAGAAAATAATAAAGGAGATAATATACCACCCTGCGGAACGCCAGCAGTCAGACCATTCCAATCCGACAATTCACGCCCAACACGCACAGCCTGCTGACGACCGCGAAGATATGAGGAGAACCAATCCAAAGCAGAGGGGGAAAAATTCAGATGATCAAGGATGGCAAGAAGTATATCATGGTCAACCATGTTAAAAGCATTGGAGAAATCAATAAGAACGAAAATGGTGACCAATTTGCCTTCCATACCTTCACGAATATCTTCGGTTACCTTCAGGAGAGCAGTGGCAGTGCTATGCCCAGGGCGAAAACCAGACTGAAAGGGGGAAAGGAGGTTATTAGAAAAAATAAAAGCCGACACTTGCTTATGAGCAACAGCTTCTAGGACTTTGGAGAGAAAGGGTAAAATGGAAATAGGCCTGTAATTGGATAGTACTAGAGGAGAGGCAATTTTGGGAAGAGGTATGACAAGCGCCTTACGCCAAAGGGAAGGAAATGTGCCAAGCCACTGGACAGTCCGTTGTCAATATATTGACAAATGCCCAACAGTCCATGGCTATATATTGCCATTGCAAAAATGGCGCGGTTTGTCTATACATTTTATTTTTTTAAATAAAAATGGTACGGCTCTCGCGTACGAGTATTTTTGGTGTTGCCCGGAATAAAATGAGAAGTAGCGTAGCGTTCTTAACTTGTACCACTCCAGTAGCAAAAAATTTAGAAAAAAAATGCCAAAGTCAAAAGTCATCAGTCAGTCGTCCAGCAACCGGAATTGCTCGGACTGTCGAGACTATTTTATTCTAAAATGTGGACATTTCTTATAATTTATACATGCAAACTGCATACAAACGATCGTTATTAAATAAGCTTTCATATTTATAAATAATGAGAAATAAAGTTCTTTAGACCGAAATATCGGTGTTAAAGATAGGAGCAGACCGCCCGCAAGGCATTCATGCGCCTTTAAGAGCTGTCAAGGTGAAGCGGCCACCCGCTCCCTGGATTTGTAGGAATATACGTATGGCCATGACACGACGGGATCGGGCGTTTCGTGTCTTCAAGCGTGAGAGGTCGGATGTGAACTGGGAGTCTTATAAATCGGCACGTAATAAATGCAACACTATGGTAAGAGCAGCTAAACGAAAATATTTCCACGATAACGTTAGTAATTCATCTTCAGCCAACATTTGGAAGTTTCTTCATTCTCTTGGTTTGGGTAAGTCTCTTGCCGAATCACAGAGTTTATCCTTTTCTCTCAATGAGCTCAATAACCACTTCTCTTCTGCGCCTTCTCTTGGCAATAGTATGAAATCTAACACTGTCTCGAAGATAGCTTCCATGGTAAAATCTCCAAATGAATCTTTCTCATTTTCTTCTTCTTCTGAAGATGACATTCGTAAAAATATTATTTCTATTAAATCCAAAGCGGTTGGTTGCGACGATGTGAGTAGGGATATGATCGTCGCCGTCATGGAAAACATTCTACCTGTCATCGCTCACCTTATTAAGTTTTCCTTCTTAGCATTTTATATTTTAGGCTTAATTTTATGTTGAGACAAATTAATGGCACTATTTATTGACATTCCGCGTACGTAATGTTGTATGTATTATATGTACCTAGTTTTAAATTTTATGTTAAAAAAGAAAAGAAAAAAGAAAAGTACGATATATTTTTAAATGACAAAAAAGGTACGGCCTTTTTTGTCATTTTAAAATATATCGTTTTCTTTCGTTTTATTACTGGTTTTCTTTCGCCATTTCTTTTTACCAGTGGTCATTTTGCTTTTGTTTCCGAAATGGTAGTAGTTTATAGAGTAGATTAATTTATACAAATCTAAATTTAAATCATTTATTACTGTATACTCTGACAAGAGAACGTGTGAAAACCTATCCTCTGAATTAAAGTTTTGAATTTTTGAATTTTTTTTATTTTATTTTTTTACACTTTAATTGCCATGCAGTATACGTTCCCAGAATATAATGTCAATTTCTGAGGCGGTGCCACGAGTCTGTTCTGATGTCTGGTTCAGGGATGGGAGTTTGTATGAGATTTCCGCTTCCTAATATCCTAGAAAGCTGTTTGGTATGTATGCTAGTATTAGTACACACACAACAAAAATATCATAAAACTTGGAAATTCACCACAAAAAAGAAAATAATATAGTTATAAGCAACTTACAAATAGTTATTTGTTATGCAAGGCTGCAAAGTTGTTTTTTGGCGCGAGTACTTAAATTGAAACCTGAGCTAGCGAAGGATTCTAGGATTGAACCACGAGCGAAGCGAGTGGTTCAAATATAGAATCCTGAGCGTAGCGAGGGTTTCAAAGGTACGAGACGCAGAATAACTTTGCTGCCGAGCGAAACACAAAATTTTTCACCTCACTACAGCGAGGAAAATCCTAGGTGCAAGAAAAACGCAAATAATATATTAAATAAGTGGTTTTTTTTTCATGCGGTGTCGTGCTGGCCAGTCCGATTATTCTAAAAATAAGGTTGGCACACTGGCATGAAATAAGTATTAATGCATTTTCAGAGGACTAGCGGTATAAAAAATTATAGAATAGAAAGGTTCGAATTTTAAAAATTCTTTCCACGCTAGAGCGCAAAAAGCACTTTTGCGCTCAGATTTCGAATGACAAACAGATTCTTTCCGAGCTTGTGAGGTGAAAAAGAAATTATCCCACACATTCACGTGGGACACATACATTCACATAGGCGTAAGGCGAACAATTTATAAACTATTCATCACACCTTTCTGTTGTAATTAGTTCTTGTAAGTAGTATGTAACGAAACGGCCAGGATACATATTTTGATTAAGGTCTAGAGTTTGTGAAGTTAGGCCTTGTATAGATAGGGCGTGTAGAGTTAGAAGCTTGGCTGTACATGAGATCTGATAACTTTTTGAGAGTGCGAGTCATATGGTCTCGTCTTGGCAACATTTTACATGAAAATGTTTTTGGTGGGATAACATTTCTTTTTGTAAGTTGCTTATAACAATATTTCCTCTATGACTATTATTAATGTCGGATGTGTAAAACAGCAATTTTACAGGAGAGTTATGCTAAGAGTAATTTTTTTCTTTTTTTGGTGTGAAACTTAAAATTTAAGTATCTAATTTATAAGTAGTACAATTATCTGATTACATAAGAAATAATGAAGTATGTTAAAAGAGTGTTTTAGTCAGTATTGAAGTGTGAATGCGCGTGTGTGATGTGTTGATGAGGCATTTGTGTGAGGTGTGTGTGTGTGTGTTATATAAGAAAATGGCTGACATAATAAAGTTTATTGTCACTATTGGTGCGCTAAGAAAAGTTAGTTAGGAGGGAATTATGAGTAGTTTTTCTGTTTCTTCATAATCGAGAGTTCTTAAACAGGTAGAAGTCGTTTTTTTGCAGTTATACATATTTAGTAAGGCTATATATTGGGGTACTTTTATTTATTTTGTTGTATAAATACCGTCCGAGAAAACCAAAGAACCTTCCGGACAGGGTTGTGTTCCAGGATTTACTGCGCTGGACAATCTTGTGTTTTAGTCGTTTGGTTCTGTTGATTATGGGATCAAAAATATAACCACAAGTAAGGTAGTGGTTAGGAATAACGTTTATTAGATAACAGCAAGGATACAAAAGGAATGGACAAGAGTAACAAGTCGCCAGAGTCGCAGAGGCACAGGAGGGAGCGACGAGCCGCCTGCGGCCATCAGCGGCGGCGGCGCTCGCGATGCTTTTAATTATCTGTAACGGCAACGGGGTATAAAAGGCCCCCATTTTCCACTCCCGCGAGATATGGCTTTTATTTCGCCGTAAATAGCCGCCCGCAGCTCTCCGAGCGTGCTCTTCCGTTTGGAATAATACAAATACCCTCTACACACACACAACAAAGGCAGGTGGCGGCGAGGCGCAGCGGCTCTAAAATAGAGCAATCGATGGATGGTAGGATTGGATTGAAACCGCATATCGCTGCACCTGACAATTTCATACCAGATAAAGAATTAGTTCGCTCCGGTCGCGCCGCCCGACGGGAATTTATAATAGGATTCTATTTGATTCAGCTTCTCAATAACTCGTTTAAACTTATTGGAAATGGAAAACGTATTCGCGTCGTATTGCACCTCCGCCTGTCTTACAGTGGGGCGCTGGTCGCGGGGATGTTCGCGGCCGCCCGACTGACACCGAAAACTAGGCACGTCAGCGTAAGAGCAGGAGAATGTATCTCAATGTCAAAGTTCAGTCCGCGCCCGGAATGCGAGGCAGTGGATCAAGGATACCCGTGTGCGTGCACCGCGGCGGGCTCCGTTGGCGCGCCGCCAGCGTCGCCGCGCTCGTGAAACCGACACATGCCAGCGCGATTTCCCGCTGCATATTTATTGGCATACCAATATATACTTACTATATACTATTTTAAAGGTTCTGCCTTTAGCGGACAAAACATTTCACTGGTGTGGTTGCGACTGATCGTTGTCAGTAAGCGTCGCTTTCGAACTCGTGCGAGCGAAAGCGTTCGGATTACTTCGAAACTGGGTGAAATAGTTTAGAGCGTGGTGCGTATATAGTGGGGCGGCGGCGGTCCCGCGGGGCGGCATCACTTACGAGCGCTCCCAGCGGCCGTGCGCTCCGCATACTTACGCGCCCTTAGAGACGCTATGCATACACTCTCTTTAGACATTTGACGTTGTTACAGTTACTGTTTTACTTCCTGACATGAGTTTCCACTACTCCAGAAACAAACATTGCGTTGTAGAACAAAGCGACATGGACTAAGGAGGAAAGTGCGCGAACCATTCGTGCTCGCGACGCCGTCCGAGTCACACGTCCGGTGCCCGGTGCCTCCGCGCTACGCTGCTCCCGCGTGCTACGCACGCCCCCCGCCCCCCGCCGCCCGCGCTACGCTACCGCCGCTCCGACACACGTGTCTCCCTGTCTTTTTTAAGACAAGGAGGCATTATCGTGATTTTTAGAGTTTCTTCGGTTTTTCGCGCGTTTTTTGCCGATTAAAACCACAGTTTCGTGGTCTGGCTGTGTGATACCTCACGGTGCCAACTTTGCACAGCCAGGAGTGCGACCCGGGCACTCGCCGATCCCCTTCAGGGTGAAGCAGTTACCCGGACGGGGCTAGAACCACCGGCCTAGGGGGCTCCCCTGACCGACACTAGCTATCGCCCCCTCCCGCCCACCCCTTCCTCCTTCCTATCCTTAGGGAACGGCTTGGGCGCCTAGGGCTCCGGCTCGAAGCTACCCTCCGAACCTTAAGCAGTTAGGGACCCTCTGACACATTGAGATTGGTCAGAGGCATACAAGCTTAGGGCACACCCTAGAAGCACCCCCCTCGCCTCACCCGGCGCGGGGGACTAGGACTACACACCTCGGGTTCTCCCCCCGAGCGCTCCCAAATTAGGCACGACTGCCGCAAGGTTTCTTCGCAGCTCTTCCTTGCGGAACGTGACGCGACGAACTGCGATAATTTCGTTTTAGCTGTAGGTTCCCTTACTAGGCCGGTCGCCATGGCGACCGACCCGAAAAATCGCGCCCTCGAAGAGGTCTTGTCGCCCCTAGTCAACTTTGCTAGGGAAAATCCGGACCTCGTGCCCGCAATTGGCCTTCACCTGAAGGCAATCTTCTTCCCCACGGCCCCTCAGGCCGCAGCTCCATCGGCCCCTCAGGCCGCAGCCCTCTCGGCCCCTCTGGCCACCTCCCGCCCGGCCCCTCAGGCCACCAAACCCTCGGCCACCAAGCCCTCCGCCGCCGCGACTTCCATCGCCGCGCCCTCCGCCACCGTTGCGCCCGCCGTCGCGTCCCCCGTTGCCGCGCCCCCCGCCACCGTGCACCCCGCCGTAGCGACTTCCGCCGCCGCGCCCTCCACCACCGCACCCTCCTCCTCGATCTCCGATGACGAGATGGAGATCATCCCGGAATCTTCAGATTCCAGTTCCGCCCCCTCGTCCGACTCGGACGATTTCATTGTGGCCTCAGGCCGCAAGCGCACAAGGCGCAACAAGGGCGCTGCCAACAAGGCCGCCAAATTAGCCGCCGAGTCAAATCCGGCCGCCCCTCTCTCCGACTCGCCCGCTTCGCCCCCCGCGGCTGAACAGGGTGCCGAGGGAGCTTCTCTCCCCACCCCTCCCAAGCGCTCCCAGCGCCCACCGGCGGTCGTTATCACGAACCGCCATAGGTGGATGGCCATCAAGGCCCGTTGTGATGCCAATGGCATCTTCTTCATTGCGGAGACCCGAACTGAGGGTATCCGCCTAAAAACGGAGTCCATCACGGACTACCGAAACCTCACCCGCCTTCTCGACGCCATGTCGATCACATTCCACACGTGGAGTCTAGAGGAGGACCGGCGCCTTCGCGCAGTCATCCGCGGAATCCCGAAAGAACTCGAGTGCAATGACGAACTCGAGGACCTTCGCGCCCAAAAACTGCCCATCCTCGAAGTGCACCGCATGCACCGTGGGCCTTCCACCCCCTTCAACATGGTCCTTGTCATTTTGGACAGGACTAACCTTAAAGAGGCGAAAGCCATCTTTAATATCAATAAAGTCTGCGGACTGTCCGGGGTCGTCGTCGAGACCCCTCACCATAAAAGCACTGTGGGTCAATGCCACAGATGCCAATTGTACGGCCACTCCGCCCGAAATTGCCACAACACACCCAGGTGTGTCAAATGCCTCGGGGCCCACTCAACACCGGAGTGTCCACGCCCCAAAGACCGCGCGCTATGCTTGGAACCTCCGAGCTGCGTAAATTGCGGGGAGGTGGGGCACCCGGCTAATTACAGAGGGTGCTCAAAAGCGCCCAAAGGAAAGAGCCGGAGGCCTACTCCCTCCTCATCCAGAGTCCTCGCTCCTCCTCCTCCTCAGTCCCAAACTGCCGAGGCCGCCCCGGCAACAGCTAAGGCACCGGTGCCACCACTCAATCTGTCGCCCTCGTGGCGCTACAAGACCAACAAGGTCCCACCCCCACAGTCCAGCCCCTCAGGCACGCCTGCACCCGCGGCGGTGGAAGTCGCAACACCTCCACCCCCCCCAGTAAAGGCATCGCTGCCACCTTCCAACGGGACCGAAGGGCTCTACAAGCTCGCAGCCGTCCTAGACATAGATAGGGTTCTTGCCATGGCCGCGTTGGTCAATGAACACGCGAACAGTCCCAACGCTCTCCTAATGGCCGTCTGTCAATTCACAGACGTGTTCGTTGCCCTTAAAAATTTCAATAAATAATTATGGACTTACACCATACGAGTAGAGTCAAACCGACCTCCCTTAAAATCGGCTACTTCAACGCAAATGGGCTTCGCACCCAGAGGTCTGAGGTAGCCGACTTCCTCTACACCCATCAGTTGGACGTCCTCCTCATCCAGGAGACGTTCCTTAAACCATCAATTCGCGATCCCAAAATCGCGAATTATAAAATCATACGTAATGATCGCACAGTCTCTGCCCTCGGTGGCACTCTCATCTACTACAAAGCGACATTACACTGCACGCCTGTGGATACACCCAATCTCGTGCACATTGAGGCCTCTGTCTGTAGATTAGGAATGACAGGTCACCAATCCATATTTTTAGTGTCAGCTTATCTAGCTCCCACTAACTCCAACTCCTCAAACCCCAGATCACTACTCGATAGTGACATACAAAACCTTCTAGATCTTGGCCCGTCTGTTATCATAGCGGGTGATCTAAACGCCAAGCACCCTGCCTGGTGTAGCCTAACCACAAACCAACGTGGTAGACAGCTCGAGCGACTCTCAGAGAGTCTCAATTTCGACATTGTAGCACCCATGTCCCCTACTCATTACCCGGACAATGTTGATCATCGTCCGGACGTCCTAGACGTAGCCCTCCTAAAGAACATCAATCTTAGATTGAGTTCAATAGAAGTGCACTCCGAACTCACCTCAGACCATAGGCCTGTCATCATTTCTCTCTCTCCCAGAGTGAGTATTCCCAATGTGGCAGCCACAGATCCCACTATGATCAAGACCGACTGGGTCAGGTTAGGCGAAAGCCTCAAATCCATTTCGTCCCCCTTGTTAGATCCAATTCCAGACGAAATTGTCTCAATTCCCGATGCAGTAGGTGCTATTGACTCGTTAACAGCGCACGTGCAGAAAGTCGTTAGCGACTGCTCGCGGCGTGTCCTAGTGAACGCTCATCGTCGCTGGACACTTCCGCCGGATGCGCGCGCTCTGTTAACAGAGAAAAACCGAGCCCAAAGGGCCTACTTCTCCGCTCCCACTGAGCCTAACCGCGTCCGCATGCGCGCTGCTCAATCAGCGGTTAAGCGTCGTATCAGACAGCTTAGAAACGACCAGTGGGACGAGACTCTCTCCAATCTGGTCCCATCTCACCAAGCCTTCTGGAAACTTGCCAGAGCCCTTAAGGCAGATACAGTGGCTGCCACCCCTCCGTTAGTACAGTCAGATCCCTCCCTCCCCCTCGCCTTCGAGGACGAGGAAAAAGCTGAATGCTTAGCATCCAGTCTTGAGGCACAATGTGCACCTAGCACACTCCCCGTTGATCCAGATCACCTACTCGAGGTCGATACTGTGGTAGCAAATAGACTCGCGAGCCCACTTACAGATGCCGACCCCCCGTTAGAGCCGGTAACCCCTGATGAGGTAGAGTCCCTTATCAAAGACCTACATAATAGGAAGGCCCCGGGGCCTGACGGGATTTCTAACAGAGTCATCAAGCTCTTTCCCGCCCATCTTATACTACTCCTGACTGCTATCTTTAACGCAGCCCTCAAAAATAGCATTTTCCCCCAAACTTGGAAGGAAGCCACCGTCATCGGCATTCCAAAACCCGGCAAGCCCAAGGATCAGCCCTCGAGCTATCGCCCTATCAGTCTTCTTAGTTCAATAGGAAAAATCTATGAGCGCATAGTTCTCGCACGTCTCAAAGATTTTTCCCTTGCCAACAATCTCTTACCTAACGCGCAGTTTGGTTTTAGAGCCAAACACTCTTGTGTCCAACAAGTGCATCGCATAGTCGAACACGTGTTGGACCGGAGAGCGAACAGATCCCGCCCGCATAAAACGGGCGCTCTCTTCTTTGACGTGGCAAAGGCGTTCGACAAAGTTTGGCACAACGGGCTTATTTATAAGCTCTACAAACTCAATACGCCAAATTGTCTTGTGCTCATCATTCAAGACTACTTGTCGAACCGCTCTTTCCGCTATAGGGTGGATGGGGCACTATCCCCCCCTCACACCATTAGAGCCGGAGTACCACAAGGGTCCGTGCTTTCGCCTCTCCTTTACACGCTTTACACAAGCGACTTCCCCGAATTTAAACCCAGTCCACTAGCGACCCATACCGCTCTCTTCGCAGACGATACTGCCATCTACTGTTCAGCCCGTAGTATTCCCCCAATTATAGACTCACTCCAAACTGCCGCCAATACTCTTGGCGACTGGTTTAGGAAATGGCGCATCGAAGTCAATCCTCAAAAAAGCGCCGCTATCCTCTTCGCTAGAGGTAGCACCCCAAATCCCTCCTCCAGAGTCGAAATGTTCGGACAACCGATCCCTTGGGAAAGGAAAGTCCGCTACCTAGGCGTCACACTCGATAGGGGACTCACCTTCCGCGATCATATTAAGATTGTCCGCAACCGCGCCGCTTTCGCGCTAGGCCGACTATATTATCTGCTCAATGGGCGTAGTAAACTCTCTCTTAGAAATAAGGTGAGAATTTACACAACGTGCATTAGGCCAATAATGACTTACGCGAGTCCAGTTTTCGCCCACGCCGCGCCCTCCCATATCCACAGGCTGCAAACCATCCAGAATAGGTTTTTGCGCAAAGCCATCGGTGGGCTTTGGTTCATTCGGAACAAAAACCTCCACATTGACTTAGGTGTGCCGACCATCTCGCACCACCTAAAGCAATGCTCAGTCAGATTTTTCGACTCTCTCGACCATCACCCCAATCCATTGGTGAAAGCCGCAGGGGATTATCCCGCTCCGGCTGACACCATTAGGTCCAAACGTCGTCCGCGGCACGTCCTCAACGACCCGGACGACGCCATTACAGTCGCCATCGAGGCGTACAAACAATTAGAATCCGCGACACAAAGCAGACACACACGTCCGTCATATCGGCCCCGCCGGCGGGGCCGCGCGTCGCGCCACCCTCCTGTAGGGACTCGGTTTTCGCGGTACCGGCATGTGCCCGGCCGCTTCTCTCCGATCCGTTCGCCTTCCCGTGTCGCCATAGGCCGAGGTTCGAGCCCCCCTCTGGGGCGCCCCTAGGCAGACACTGTAAATTTTTGGCGGTGAGAGCCCTACGCTCCCGCAACAGTCCGGTGTCTCAGTAAAGGGTGTCAGTACACCCGAACTGATTAGTCCATTCAAAAAAAAAAAAAAAAAAAAAAAAAAAAAAAAAAAAAAAAAAAAAAAAAAAAAAAGGAAAGTGCGCGTGGATGGCCAATTTCTAAACTGTTAGTGACAACATAAAATACTGAAAGGAGTCTCGAGAGAGATGTGAGAGTTCACTCTGTTGTTCAGTATGTCCACACTACGTTGAAGGCCTGCGCCTAATATTGGACAGATAACAACTCAGGGAGTCCTGAATAAATAATAGGCGCATAAACCTAAAGCAAGATTCGATTCAAATCCAATTTCCATTCTGTTAATACAAACACAACACGTGCAGCCCCCGACCGCCCTCGCCCGAGCGACGCCGCGCGCCGGGACTAATCGAAGCGGGGTCCGCGACTTACTTGTCGAGCGAAAGCCGAAGAGATTCACCTCCTCGCCGAGTATCTGTTTGAGATGGTCTGCAGCCCAGATGTAGGTACCTTCTCATACTGGAAAGAATTTTTTCGCGTTCAGCACATTATGTGGCTTTTCGTATCTACCTTTAAAGTGCAATGAATTCAAAAGGAAACTAACGCGGTCAAGTAGGTTTAACTAGTTACGGATTAATAGTCGATGAAAACACACAAATAGAATTTATGATTGCACTCATCTGCAAATAAGCAAAGTGTAGCAAATGCAAAACACCTTGCGTAGACAAACACTTACCCAGTTGTTAGTTTTTGCAAAGTTCAGTTACAATTTTCCAGCAGTTGCAAGTGCCTTTCGGGACGATGCCTTCCTAAGCGCAGATCATGCCAAGGGCGCCCACTGTGTATCGGCCTCTCTATTACGTGGGAGCGAACAAAATAAAGGTCGTAATACGTGTGCGTGTGACGTCATCAATCCCTTCGGATCGGATCCTTCGTATGTAATACAGGGCCATCTTTGTAATCGCCGCTCCGGTTTGATTGACGACCGACCAGTCCTCCCCCCGGCGCCCCCTCTCCGCGCCCCTGCCACACCCCGCCTCCGGAAATAATAGGATTGTAATTTGTGAACAATAACAGATTGATTCATTACTTTTTTTCTGACATTTATTAAAACGGGTTTGAAAAATAACGTCACGTGATAAATGCTATCATCCGTACTTAAATATAAATTCTCTGAGCTTCGAAATGCTAAATCCCTAACTAAGAGATCAGCCATTAAATAACAGTGATTTCCACTGGCAATCTATGATTGTTTTTCGAGGCAAATGACAATAATGACTGTAGCTGTAATATTGATCAATTATATAAAATGCAATTTTGCAGGGAGGAGGGAGGGGCGCGAGCGGCCGCTGCCGGCCAGCACCGAGGGCGTCCTGGGTTATCTTTCAACTTTACTTACTTTTATATAAAGTTTCCATCTCAAGAGACGAAATGTTTCGCTACCAAAGTTTTATAAGTGGAGTTGTGTTTTGTCCATGTTGTACATATTTTATGAGTTAAATGCTGTGTTTAACAATGCATCATGCGCAGACACCACAGCGGTCCCGTTTAAACATTTTTTAATTTTAGGATTCCGTAGAAAACTACAAGGAACCTTTATAGTTTCGCCATGTCTGTTCGCGGTCTAGCGCCAAGACACTTAATGCTAGATAGCTGTAATTACACACATTAACAATGCTAACAAAATTTTGATTTTTTTGTCGTGTCGTGCCTCCTCTACATGTAAAGTAGGAATTCGTTTTTTTTTCGCACCCATCTCTTAAAATCGTCAATTTTCGTTTGGCACGGTGAATATCTCCGAAAGTATTATGTTTAGAAAGAAAAAAAAACATGGTAGTAGTCCATATGCTGAAACTTCAAAGACGACGAACTTGTAAAATAAAATTTATTTGATGATACAAATGTGATAGAATTTGATATTAGACACATCTGCAGACAATCAAAGCACAGCAAATACGGAACCCTACCCTGTGCGTGTCCCGACACGCACTTGACCGGTTTTTATGTCATACCTAAGGCAAAACGTGGGCATTTGACGGAAATCAGCGTTTGCTTTCTAAGCAATCTCTAACGCTGAGTTATTGCCTTTTTGTATTGTTGTTAATGTAAATGTGTATTTGTATGTTTGTGCCTCAGTCACAGGTAAGCAAATAAATATACTATACGATACTGATGGAGAGTGGTTACCGCCATCGAGCATCAGGGATACCGGGAGGGGCGCTACCAATCCGTTTCCAGATCTCCAACTCAACGAACGAGGCCTGCCCCGATATTCTGTGAGAGAGTGGTGCTTGCTTCCCCGGTCAAGGCTAGCCCATTTCATGCACATCCCCACTAAATCTTAGCAGTAGGAGTAAAGACTGATGTAGGTGGGTGGTTACTGTCCGCGCATTTAACACGTCTGCGTCGCCAATCGGGGTTGAACAACAGCGCCGCAACGCGAGCACCGGCCGCCGCCCCGAGCCCGCATTCTCGTCAGGGAGCGCATTACCTTCGACCCGATTTGCTCAATCGGGACATCGATTCCCCGAGTAACGAGATTACCGCTCGTTTCGGTAGATTGTAACGACGTAAACAAACCCACATAGATCCGTGTAGGCGACGCTAAAAAGCTGCACACCCACGATAAAACCACAACAAGAAGTTACAGCTGTTATAACATTCACCAGGTTTCATTACCTACTGCACAAAGCTACCGACGAAACCTGTTTCTATGTAGTTTGACTTTTATGCGAACCGATGCCAACTGCCTGATACTTCAAGATGAAGAAAAACCTTTATTATTCAGTACAAGACCTACAAATGTTCTCAACAGAACACAACCACGATGTTAGTACGTTTATAAATGCGTTTATGAATGTTTTCACTTACCTCTGTAAACAGAGTAATCAGCCCCGGCACGAGGCGCGCCCGCCCGCGACCGTAATTACAAACAATGCAAACAAACTCTTTGCGCGAAACAACACACATTATTTGGAACAATAACAACAAAACGTGCAATGTACTGCTATGTAATACACGTATTCAAATATGAAAATGCTCACAGGCAAAGCTGAATAAGAATCTATAAGTATGTGATATAAAATTCAAAGTCAAGAATGACTGATTTCACCCAGCCTAACCCTTTCGAGCGAGCGACTTATTTACATCTATAATATGTATTGTCACTGATGTTATACATAAATAGGTACTGGAATAAAATGTGAGCGTAATGGAAACAGAACGGTGAGGGCACTAGACTGGGCCGGTGCGGGCCGCCCCGCCGCGGCCCCGGCCCGGCCCCGGCCCGGCGCTCACGACACGGCGCGGCCACAATTTTTGTTTGATCCTCAATTTGAATGCAGATGGAAGGCCGTCAGGCGTAATTTTCATTTAAATGACAAGCGGCTCAAACATTGATTGGATTTCGCACAAACCAGCGCGCCTTCCCGCCCGAGCGCGCGATGCCGCCCTTTGCCCTCCCTGTTGTGGTTCCGAAAGGCGGCCTTATCGCTCGCCAATTTCTGGCACACTTTACATACACAGCAAGTACCTACATTAAAAGTAAGTAATGGTAAACACTTGCAAACACTAGGGCGCATTGCAGATAGTCGACACTGCAGGCGCCCCCGAGCGGACGACGCGGCGTGTGATGGTAGTCACTGGCACTGTGCATGATTCGTATAATAGAAATTAAATCCAATGGAATTACTCGACAACAAACAAATTTTGTTTCAATGTTATTATAATATTTTAATTGTTGTGATATGCAAATGTCAATTCATCGAGCTGAGCGAGTTTGGCAGATTAGTCCCCGAGGCGCGGCCCGTTTGGCGGCGCGGGGCTGGCGACGCTGTAACTATATCCATCCATCGGCCATCGATCGGATAATCCCAAATTGACGATTTTTGATTTTTAAAAAAACAAGCTTCGTATCTTGAAAATGAGTATGCACACCAGCTCTTGGACCAGTGGTGTAGCGGCCGGAAATAGCGAACTACACACTCTCAGAATTACTACATATATATCGATGCTCAGAATTATAGAAATTTTCACAAATCTAGATCAACGGGAAATGTCTATAAAAAACCTATTAGGGTTTTTGGTGCCTTGCAATTTTTATGGAAAACGAAACACAAGTCAATTGTTTTCGTAATAAATATAGGTAATTTACTAGTTTCCAGATTTTTCCCTTACTTGATGGCACTTGGCTTTTGCTTCTTGCCAAGTTTCACGTTTCTACTTTCTATCTGGGTCAACCCTGTCTTCGATGCCTTGCAATTTGTATAAAAATCTTTTAATTGATGGACACTCAAAAATATTGTTCTTCCATTTTGTTAGATAAAATTAGTGAATGTGTTAACACATTCATTCACATGCTAAATTACAGTTTTTTAGTATTAGGGCGATTAACACACGGCAGCGCGCACCGCTGCGCAGGGCGGTGACGTTAAAGCGCCGCTCGACCGCACGGTCGGCCGGTGTACGTGTGTTAAGGCTTAATATATTAATTATTTTAGGCGCCAATACGGACATGAGGTCCGCTTCACCGCGTACGTGTGTTAAGCACCTAAGAGTCTCAGAAATGGACGGCCCCCCTATTCTCATTCAAACTCACTCGCCGTCCCGTTCAATTCCTATTTTGTACGAGTGAGACAGTGATTGAATTTGAAGCAAAATTGAAACAGCCTTTGTTACGAGAATAGGGTGGCTGATGAACAGACGGACATGGCAAAACTATTCCTTTAAGATAAGATAAGATAATTTATTTGCGAAAATAAGGTAGGTACATAATGGTGTTACATAAAAACAAATATCACTTATTCTACCCTCAAAAGGGCGTGCAAATATTTCAACAAATCCATTAGTTACAAATTATTTGACGATAATAAAATAAAATGTTAAATTTACATATAATTAACATTAATTACATTTTAACAATATACATTTATTAAATTTTAACAATATCAAAATTCAAGTTAGGCATTTATTTAATTTATTACATTTTTACAATAGAAATTTATTTTTATTTGATTAATAAAAGTCTGTCTTCCACATATTCCTTGACGGTATAATATTTTTTCTTTAAGAGCCATTCAAACACTGTTTTTTTAAATAAGTCATTCGCAAGGTCTTAAAACCATCAGGAAGATGGTTAAAACATTTTATTGCCATGCAGTGAACATTCTGTGAATACAACGCAAGTCTCTGTTTAGGTACTATTAATCTATCTTTGTGCCTGCTTCTGGAAGATATATAATCGCCATGTCTAACAAACAGATGTTGGTATTCATGTACAAAAACACACAGCTTATATATATACAGGCAAGGTAATGGTAAAATATTTAATGTTTCAAACAGAGTCCTACAGCTAACCATTGAGTCAATGTTATAAATGGCACGAATACATTTTTTCTGTGCCACAAAAGCTTGAGATGTCCACAGAGTTTCCCCATAAAATAATCCCGTATCCAAGTAGTGACGATACGTATCCGTGGTAAGCCGTAATAGCGGCGTGCATCGATGCTATTTATGTGATCTTTCCAATTGTGTATGTACTAAGTACTAACCACGGAACTCTGAGCAAGCCCATTTGAAAAAATAAACGAGCTCAAAAAGGGAAGCTTTTCAATAAGAACAAAATGCTTTCACAACGTTAAACTCCAATTACGCTGAACGCGATCCGGAAATTGGACGGAATAAATATAGACTCATATCGTCACAGAAACAATGTCCCTGAAATGCAATGAAAACTACGGCCGGCGCCCCGTGGCACATTGTGTTTGCATGAATAACGCTTACTTACATTTTATGGTCGAATGCGTAACCTAGTTTAATTGTTGTATTGTAACTGTCTTGTCGGCGCAGCGGGCGCCGGCTCAGTGAGGGCTCCATGGCGGCAAGGGATGCCACCTATTGCTGTGCATTGCCAATAAAGCATAATTATTATATCTAATTGTTCATAAAGTCGCATCCGATCAAATGTTAAAGCGAGAGAATGGCAAACTACAAGGCGGAAGGTCGCATTATCAGCCACAAGGAAAGCAATCAATGCGGCGCGCTAACAGTCGCCGCGCCCGCCCGCGCGCTAGCGGCGTCCCGCTCGCGCCGCGCAGTACGCGCCCGCCTCGGCTCGTGTGGCCTTTGGCTAATGGGCCGCATCACATCGCGTTGTTTTCCTCGCACTTGTCTCGTGCGGAGTCCAACGCCACTAACTAACCAATCGTATGCCTATTTTTGTAATGAAAATTAATTATGTCTTACTAATTATTATTTTAAATACAATTAATAGTTATTGGTTTGTAGTGTATTTTGAGTAAGTTAAGAGTCTTCAAACTATATATTTAAATTCAAAGTCCTGACTGTCTGACTGACTGACTAACTTAACTATACGTATATCAACGCACAGCCCAAACCGCTCGACTAGACTAGAGATTCCAAATTTGGCATGTAGGTTCCTTATAAGGACCGAACGGACCGGACCGGAACGGATCGGACATGATCGAACCCTCAGAACACAGAAAGAAGAGAAATGTAATAAGACAGTTTTTGTACCGGAACCGATGTCGCCACTTACACACACAGTTACATTTTAACACATTCATAGAATAATCTCCGACAGTCACACTCACACAAATCGTAAGCCCGTGATTTGCAGTTCGATTACGAACACAGATGTAAGAAGTGTATTATAGTGACGGGCACCTAATGAAAAAGGGCGACAAGCATTATCGATAACTACCTCTCGATATTTTACAATAACAATTTATTACGGACTACAACTATGAACTATAATACCTATTTAATTTTAAAATAATTAAAAAAGAAAAAAAAATTACCAAAGTTTTTAGTTTTTATTTATTTTATTTTTGGAAAATAGTAATTTTTATACAACCAATTAAAAGAAAGAACTTTAAAAAAATTAGTACATAATAACAAGCGATTTTTTTTAAACTAATCAAATAGGTGAGCTACTTTCCCCTTGAGTTTGATCCAATACTTATGGGACTAGGACACCCTGTACAAGGAATGCACTGTAGTAAAAGTTTCAAATTATTATACTTTCAAAAATTAGAAATACAAAATTATCGATACTAAAATATTCTACTTTTGGCAGCACTACATGGCTTGTGCGACGGCCATTATCACTTTGACAGATCGCGGAAGCTACAAGCGGCGGTACCACGATATTTTCACAACATTGTAATTATCGTTACGTTTGCATTCCATTGTACATGCATACCGCAAAACATTGAAAAACGCGTATCCAAAACAAGCAATGGACAATATTTTTAACGGAAGTATCGACTATGCCGTATATTGTTTAATGATTTCTATGCCTCAAAAATATTTCGTTAATTTGTCATTTATATAGAAAAATATTAAATAAATGACTTACCTATGATAAGTAACACCACTATTACTTGAATTTACCGTATCACTGCGATTTTTGCACGTAATTAAAGCACAAGCCGGCATTTTTGTTGACATTCACGGACGTGTGTTCACGGAAGCGTTGTTTTGTGAATGACTTCGAACAATCAAGTTCCTGCACATTTGTGCAGAAAATGGCGTCATGTGCCCCGCCCACAAACCATATCTCTTGTATTGTGATATCTGTGATCGAACCCATCGAAATAATATAGAACTACGTATAGAACGGACACCGCGAACAAAATTTTTGTCCCCATACGTTGAGGCCAATAGACATCAACTCGTTTAGAAACTTGCCGACGCTCATCGTGATTGGTCCTCGGATTTATGTCAAAAAAAAAATTTTAAAATGCCGTCATGTTCAATAAAAACTTGTAAAAACCGTTCAACAGTAAGGAAGAAAAATAGTGGCATGACTTAGCATCGGTAAGTATACAAAAAATTAAGTAAAACCAACCAAAACAATTTTTTTTCATTATTTTCTATTGCATCATAATTGCATCCGCCATTTCTATGTGAAAATCATAGATTATCAAAAAGTAATCGTACAGATGGGATACGTAGGTACTAAGCGTAGGTCAATTTTATAATATAATTTAGGTACTTATTTCTGAAAAAAATTTTGCTTTTTTTTAACCGACTTCGAAAAAGGAGGAGGTTTAAGGTTTAAATAATTTATTCTCAAAAAAGATTACAAAATTAATCCACTTACATGAGAACAGAAAATTACTTATTATAAGCTAAGTCTAGTTCACACTTCTACGATAATTTAATAATTTTCAAATATATATTTAATTAGCTGTGACTTGAAGCTCCTTATAGAGTCCGCATCTTTAATTTGGGAAGGTAATTTATTGTAAAATAGTGCTCCCTCAAAGGTGATACTTCTTTTTCCTAAGTTACTGCGTATCTTAGGTAATACAAGCAAATTGGGTCGGCGAAGACTGCGTTTTGTAATTTGTGTTTTTTTTGTGAAGGACAAATTGGTTTGGATGGTTTTACTTATGATCTTCCTAATCAAGGTACAAGTGCTGTATACATAAAGTTGTCGAATGTTCATTATTTTTGTGTCTTTGTAAATTTTGTTAGTCGATGTTCGATATGGGTAACCGAAAAGTGCTTTTATAGCTTTATTTTGGGACCTTTGCAGTTCCTGTAATCTTGTCTTAGCAGCGCTGCCCCATATTTCTATCAAATATAATAAATGTGATTTGACAAGCGAATTGTAAATGTTGAATCGAATCTTTCCAGGTATGCATTGATTAACATTGCGTATAGAACCTATAAACGACGATAATTTGTTTTTTATATATTCTAATTGTTTGTTCCATGTTAAATAACTATCCATTCTGAGACCAAGGTATTTTTCGCATGTCTTTTGTTCGAGTGGGATGTTGTCAATTGTTAGAGGATCATAAGAAGAAATTTTTTTATTTTTAGACTTGAAGATGATATAGCATGTTTTGGAAATATTAATTGTTAATAAATTGTACTGGAACCATTCAAACAATAGATTAAGATCGTCTTGAGCTTTAGAGATAACTTCGTTTATATTAGTACCGAAATAGAATAGGCATGTATCATCCGCATACAGTGTTCATAGAAAAAGGTGTGAAAAAGGAGGAGGTTCTATGTTTCATTGTTTTTTTTTGGAGGTCCGCCGATTACTCCTTCAATTTTGGACCGATTTTCATAATTCTTTTTTTAAAATAATATGTAATTTAAATATTGATTTTTTAAACTATATTTCCAAATTTTTTTTATATAGTAGGTAAAAAATACGTAAATGTGGATAAAGTTACTAAGTAAAAAAAATAGTTTCTAGAAAACAAAAAGATGGAAAACGAAACAGCATTTTAAATTTCGACCAACCATTTTCGAACAAATGAAATTCGGGCAAACAAGTTTCGGAGTAAAGATACGTTACCATTCAACAAGAGGAGTTGTCTTGTCTGGCAGGCGACCGTCGCCTAGTATTTGCATATATTACAAAATACTTCAATATATAAATAGCTTCATTATAAAGTTTTGATTTAATCTCAGTTTATTTTTGACTAATATTAAGTTAAGAACAAAAATGTAATGTAGCTTCCTACCTATAAAGCTAATATTATACCTATTTTCTATTAAGTTTATTCTATTAAGTAAAATAAAATATTGTAATAAAATAAAATAATCAGTTAGATGTCCAATAGGCAGAATATAAACAAAGTGTCGCCCCTGCGTAATGCATATTCTATGACTCGGTTGGGGGCGGGGCCAGGGAGGGGCGCGCCCCGCACGGCCGAACGCGGCGCCAAAATTTGAAGGCGCTGTCATTTCTATACGTAGTAATATTATTTCGATGATCGAACCGGAATTTGTTTCTGAAGAAAACTTTGCTAATTGTCAGTAGGTCACGCGGGCTAAGCCGCCGGCATAAGCTAGTTTGATATAAATTAAGTTTGGCGCCTACACCTCCTCCCACTTGGATCCATTGCTTGATTATAAACGACAAATTTTGAGATTTCTGACAAGTGCTTCATTTTAGATTACAATATCAGCATCAAAAACTTGTAAATAAATACTGGATTCGGATAGCATTTTTGCGGAAATTGAATGAAGACATAAGTTAAGCAAAGACTCGACCAGTATTTAGATATAAGTTCTCTTTTCCATCTCTGAGGGCTAGGTTAGGTACAGCCGACGTGGCTTGTCGGATAGGTATAATGCATACTTTAGTATACGCTCATCTCCACTACTCCGGCATCCGGTTTTATGACTAAAGTATGAATTTCTACATCGAACCGGCAATTACCGGACCGATAAAAATCGGATGCCGGAGTAGTGGAAAAACGCCGTAATGATACTTATTACTATGATATGAATGATTCATTAAACCGATAATATCCGGTTATACAGCTACTGTCACCGAACCACAACACCGCAAAGCTGCAGCTGCTACGAGGCGGCGCGCTACGCGGTCACATGTCTACGCTACGAATGCTACGGTGCTACGGGCCTCTACGCGTCACATTCATTCCACTTCCATGTGCTATTTTGTTATTATTTATTTGTTAATATTTAGGCTGGCATACACTACTAGAAAGCATCCTGTTTTTTAAGAGGATGGCAAACAAGCATGCGGGTTACATGGTGATAAGTCATTACCGCTGCCAATGGAACTTAGGGTCACCAAGAGGAAATAAAAAAACTACTGGTAAGCTCCAAGGACAGATGTAATCCGCATGCTTGTTTGCCATCCTCTTTTAAAAAATCTATTATACCAGGAGGAAAAAATATATTCTTAATTTACAAATGCTGGAATGATTTTGTCTTGTTTCATTTAGTTTTCCCAATGAATAGATTTGGTTTACGATCGCAGCCTGCGTTTTTGCGAAACCCCGCTTCAAAGAGTACTACAAGGTCACTACGAAACTGTGGAAATACATTTGTTTACAAAGATGTCGACGCCATAACGCCCGTGAGCGCCCGTGCATGTAATACGTCATAACTCAAAGATTCATAAAGTATTTTTTTAATAAAATAAACAAATCTATACATATGATAAAGCAGTAGACCCCGATATGTCTGTACATTGAACATATTTGGCAAAAATGGAGAGGGAACAGTTAGAGCACGTTAGAGTAAAGCAAAAAATCGTCATTTTGATTTACGTGTAGATTTGATAGTTTTGATGTTCCTTCGTTTTAAGTTAATTTAGATTTTTATTATTATTACTTTTAAGTTATTACCTAGTTATAATTTTCGTTTACTTTTGCATTTTGATTTTCGTTAGTATTAGTAAGTACCTAGATAGTTTAGATCAGTATTTTGATTATTATTAGTATTTTTGTATTTTGATTTTCGTGTAGATTAGATAGTTGTGATGTTCCTTCGTAGGTATTAATTACAGCATTATTATTAAGAGCAGTAGTAATAGGAGACTGATAAATCCGTCTATGCTATAATAGTCACAAGTCGAATTCCACGCGGGCGAAGCCGCGGACGCAGCTAGTAATACATAAATGGTAGAGTCGTCTCTAGTTTTATTTTATGTCTTTTGTCATGTGATCGCGGTGCTGCTTCGTTCGCCATTGCACTTGAAATGTGTCAGTGTCAAAGTTTTATTTCTATAAGTTTGGACGTTCGATACTCAATCATTATTTATCCCTTGTAAAGGCCGCTCACCTGCCGAGCGGGCTTCCCGCGGGAGCGCGGTCCTAGAGCCGCGGCGCCGCCGCTACTTTGCGCGATAAGTATTTGTCAAGTTTTATTATCGATGTTCAAAACGTCTCCACGTCCTTCCATTACTACATTAGATTCGGGCCTCGGCCGGTCGCCGCTTTGTGTCGGACGCGGGGCGCAGCGACACAATGCCGCGCGCCCTTTGTCGCGCGGCATTGTGTCGCGCAGCGTACAGGTAGCGGAACACACCACAGGCGTGCAGTGCCACCCCGCGACCCGCCCGCCTCCACCACGCGTCGGCCCCGATGTGTGCGATATTTCCCAAATTAAAGGATACGAACAAAAAGTTTTGTTACGAATATAACAAAAAGATTAGCATACCTACCCCGCGGCGGGTGGCGCGGCGGGTGGCCGAGGGCCGTCGTTAACTTCTTTCTTACGTTGGTCCTGGTTAAGGTCGAGAGATTTCATTTTTTGCCGGTTTACCAAATCTTTGTATAACACAAATATTTCTTGATTTATTTACTGGTTCGATGTTTGATTAAATAGACTGCTTCGTGTCACCATTCCTCGTAGTTCATCGAATTGTGTTCAGCAACTGTAGTCGCCGCAAACGGGCGCGCGGCGATCGCTGGCGCAACGAATCTCGTTTTCATTTGCTTCCTAAAAATAATATTTTATCCAATTTGCTTCAAACTGGCCGCGGCGACCTTTTTTCCGCAGTACGTGGAGCAGCGGAAAGAGGTCATCGCGGATTGAACGTGATTTTTATAGACAAAGCTCGAGCGCAAACATAAGTTTCCCGAAAAAAATTGTTTCAAACGCGGCCGCATTCGATTAAAAATATACATTTGATATTAATTTTACGTTTGTGAGAACAATCTGCCGTCCACAGCTGAGCGAAACTCGAGTCGCTACACACCTACTGTGCATCTCCCTAGGGGGCGGACAATTACATCTCCAAATTAAGATAACGTTAACTTGTCAAGGTAAAGTACTGCCGCCACCTCTCATCTTCCGAAAGGAAACAAGGGCACGTGCAAACGAAATTAAACCCTGCTGAGCATATACTTATACAGAGGTATACTTTCGATTTAAATAATTAATGAGTTCGCGATACAATGGAGCGCCCGCGATGAGTCCAGTGCAGCCCGAGCGGCCGCACTACACGATTATGCAATATCAGGCAATAACAGAGAGTATCCCATTGTCGACAACATAAAAGCCACTGTCGCCAGCAGCGGCTCTTTGCATGTTTATTAACCAAAATTAATTCTGAATTCATACACACTTAATAATATTAAAAAAAAATAAGTGCGGAAGAAAGTGCGGTTACCGCCATCGCCGTGTCTCACTGAATCAATGTAATGTAACTGCACATAATGGAATCTATGAAACACGTAGCACCGTGAGGGATTGGAAACGAAAAGTTGATCGGCGAAGAGACAGGTCTCAACTGCATAACTGCGGCGACGAGGAAGGCGGGTCGCAGGCTCATCGATGGAGAATGGCGCCATCTATCTAATCGTTGCTACTTTTGGCGTAACTCGTGGTAAACATCCCTTAGTTTTGTAAAAAAAATGTTTACAAGAAACAAGAGATATGAAAAAGGCACAAAGTTTGCTGAAACGTTTTCTTGGCTCGAAACGCACCCGAATCAGCTTGCAAGGCAACTCTCCATCCCAGAAACAATACGTCGCTAAAGAAACGACGTGACATATTTTGATGAGGACAACAACAGTCAATCAAACAGACTGACTATAAAATCAAGGACTGGCTCCGATTGGAATAGCATCCTCCATGTCACAAATAAATCAAAGTCAATAAGACTGATCACATGATGAAAACAGAAATGAAAAAAAGCTAAGTTAGTTCGACTTGTCTGCTCATTATTCTAACTTTGTTACTTATAGGTAATTGTAATTTTTTTGTTACATAAGTCATCGGTGTAAAAATGTTGGTGAACCTTATAAATAAATAAACGAATCTCAATTATTAGATTTTATCATACTCTTTACTGTTAGTTTTACATTGTCTTTACACTGTAATGTCGTTCGCTCGCTTTTAGTTCTTCCGTGCTCCGTACTGTCTTTCCTTTTGTTTGAAAATGAATATCTCTGTTCGGTGATAATTTGAGACCCCGGATATAAAACTTGTAGGATATTTTGACATTGGAAATGTCTTTTCGTTCGCTTCAGTATAGGCTTCGATTTCACGAAAAAGTGCGATCCCCTTATATCTCGGAGAGTTGTGAAGATATGATATTCATAAAAGGCGCGTATTCACGAGAGCTGTAAGGTGCAAAAAGAATTATTTGAGAAAGTCAAAAACGAAAAAGTTATGGCCGAAAATGTGAAAATAAATATCATTTCTTTCCGAATTTTTGATTTTGGCGCTCGATATTTTGGAAACGAAGAATGATATCAAAAATTTGAGAAAAACTCGTCTGGATAATTTAGTCAGCTATAATTTGAGCCTAAAACAAAGATGATCGGGTTAAGGATTGGCCCTGTAGCTTAACCTTTTTGAACAAAGTCAAAAACGTTATAGTTTTATTTTGTAACCTTTTCCTTATCCCGACTTTATCGTCGCTCATCATCATCATCATATCAACTCATAATCATCCCATTGCTGGGATACGGGTCTCTCTTCAGTCGAAGGCGATTAGAGTGTACTCTGCCACGCTGCTCCAATGAGGATTGGCAGAGGCCGGTGTTTTCAAACCGCCCTAAGGCCACCGACTTGGCCTAACGACTGTCATCCATTGATAACAGCCGGGACCGATGGCTTAACCCTTTATAGGACATAAGCATCTAGGGTAGATAAAAAAACTATGTTTTTAGATTGTTTTTTTTATGTTTTATGTAATGTAAACACGGTGGTAAAAATATTCCCTCTGCCCGTGTGGCTTGAGGTTCTGAAGTCTGCTGAGTACCAGATATATTGGGTAAAATTTCAAATCTTGCTGCCCGCCTAGAACGATCGCGTTAGGATGGGACGACGGAGGACGGAGGGCTAGATGAAAAATCAACAGAAGAACTGCTAGGTTCGACTTTCGAGAGGTATTATGCTGCTAGGTGGATCAGGTGTCGGTGCCATAGGCCCGTCATTAGGCTCGTCATAGTTTTTTAGGATCGTTCAATACAGTATCAAAACCATCATCAGATACATCGGGAAGACAAAATATGTCTTCCAATTCGTTGACTATTTGTAAATCTATATACATTATAATAAAACAATAGACCCCGATATGTCTGAACATATTTAGCAAAAATAGAGAGGGAACAGTTAGAGAAAGGTAACAAAACCTAATAAAAAAAATTTTTTGTCTGTCTGTTTGTCTGTCTGTTTGAACGCGCACATCTTCTAAATTACTGAATGGATTTTAATGCTGTTTTAACTTAAGGAAGATAGAGCTCGGCTTTTTTTTTTTTTTTGGTCAATTTTTCATCTGCGATCGGTCTTCTGACCATAAGCGGATTGCTTGTGTGATTCGAGTGGCTTTAAGAGTGAAGAGGCCAGTGCCCTTTCTCCTCTCATAGGATATTCCTTCTTTTCAGTCTCCGCACTGTGCGGGTAGTGTCTAGTAGTTGAGTGGCAAGTTCGTTTGGATGGTGAGCCAGGCGCTTGATGTACTGCTCC
Organism: Endotricha flammealis; assembly: GCA_905163395.2. Classification (NCBI taxonomy): domain Eukaryota; kingdom Metazoa; phylum Arthropoda; class Insecta; order Lepidoptera; family Pyralidae; genus Endotricha; species Endotricha flammealis. Next base: position 17,541,198 of record LR990859.1, on the reverse strand, counting down.
TTTATTTGCTCTATTTCTGCTGCCACAGTTGGCATGTTGAGGTAGTCGTGTATTTCGTCGTTCTTGGCATACCAGGGTGCGTTGGCGATCGTTCGCAGTATGTTGTTTTGAACTCTTTGAATACGGAGTATGTTGCTTTTACTAGCCGTGCCCCACAACTGGGCACCGTAGGTCCATATTGGCTTTAGGATACTCTTGTAAATCAGTATCTTGTTGTCGACGGAGAGCACAGCGTTCCTACCCATAAGCCAGAGAAGGGATTTGAACTTGTGGTTGATGGTCCCTCTTTCGTGTAATGTGTTCTTTCCAGGTCAGTCTTCTATCCAGGAGAAAGCCAAGGTATTTGACGCAGTCGGTATGGGGAAGGGTGTCACTCCCGAGTGTTACTGGTGGACAGTTACCTTTTCTTAGGGTGAATGTAATGTGGTTTCATTTTGACGCACTAGCCCGTATGTGCCACTTTTGTAGCCAGTCGTTGATATTTGTTAGAATATTCTGAAGTTTCGCACTAGCTTGCACCGGATCAACGTCTCTGGACAGGTAGGCTATATCATCCGCGTAGGTTGCCACGGTTACATCATCTGACGTTGGAAGGTCATGGGTGAAGATGTTGTAAAGGACGGGACCCAAAACAGAGCCTTGAGGTACGCCCACTTCTATGCTGTACAGTTTTGATCTAGAGTTATTCTGCTTCACTAGGAACGCTCTGTCGGATAGGTATGACAATATTATCATGTAGAACGAGTGCGGAAGCGTTTTCTTAATTTTGTACAGAAGGCCTTTGTGCCACACTTTGTCAAAAGCTTGTTGAACGTCCAAAAAGGCCGAGCTGCAGTATTGCTTTTGCTCAAAGCTTTGTCTAATTGTGTGGTATACTCTATGCATCTGCTCAGTTGTGGAGTGTGATTTGCGGAACCCGAACTGGTGTGAGGGTATGATGTCATGTTGTTCCATGCTGCATTTCAGTTGTATCAGAAACACTTTTTCCCACAGCTTAGAAAGCGCTGGTGTTAAGCTTATCGGTCTGTATGATGCCGCTTCATACGGGGGCTTCCCCTCCTTGTGTATAAGTATTATCTCAGAAACCTTCCATAGTTTTGAGAAGTAGGAGGTTCTTAGTATGGCGTTGAACAGGCTCGCCAGATAGGTAACACATTTTTTAGGTAGTGTTTATAGAATTTTGGGTGTTATAAGATCAAATCCGGGAGCCTTGTTAGGGTCTAGGAGCTGGATTTCTCTCGCTATTTCTCTTGGTGATGTTGGTTTGAGAGGAGTGCACAGCTGCAAGTCTTGGTTTAGAACATTGTCTATCTCGGTTTCATCTGCGGAGCCATTGTTTGGTTTAAATACGTTAGCAAGGTGGGCGGCAAAGACTTCAGCTTTCTCTAGGTCTGTTCTTGCCCAAGATGAGCCTGTTCTTAGTGGAGGGTAGGACTGCTGAGGTTTGCCTGAAATTTGAGTGGCTTTCCAGAGAGAGTGAGCGCCCTTAGCTTGCGGTGAAATATTGGTCAGTAGTTTTTCCATTTCCTGGTTGGCGGATTCCTCTAGGAGTGTCTTTAGTTTTCTTGCAGCGTTGTTGAAAGCTGTTTTATCTGCAGGATGTCTGGATTGGTGCCAGATTCTTCTAAGTCAAGAGCTCGGCTTGGAGCAGAATATAGGTTTTGTCGCATTTAAATCGGATGTCAGGAAAATAAGTTATGGTCATTTAAAGGTCTCTACCCTGTCTATGTAAGAAAAAAAATATTTCTCGCACTTACAAACTTGAGACTTGGTACACCATAACTACCGACAACAGACTAAGCCGGACCGGACCGAACCGGACCGAACCGAACCGAACCGGACCGAAACGAATCGAACCGGATGTCAGGAATAGAAGTTACCCTCATTTAAATTTTCAACAGCCTAAGAATTTTAAAATTGTCACTCACTGCAGAGTCGGAATCGCCCGATATCTCATAACGACAATTTTTAAATTCTTATTCTAGAAAGTTTTTTTTTACTTGAGTTAACCATTTAAAAATTTGTTTCTCTCAAATTCACTAGATGGCACTGTTTGATTCTGAATCGCATTATGAAAGTATTTTAGTATAACTGAGATGACGATTTCAATTTTAATATAATTTTAATTTTTCATACTGATTTTACATTAGGTATTTTGATTAGGTACGATAATATTAAATAAAACACAGCGGCGAGTAAATAGACAATGAGCAATAAAGAACACTGACGTCTCGGGGAAAAACTATAGCAGTAGTAATAGGAGACTGTTAAATCAGTCTATACTATTATAGTCATAAGCCCAATTCCACTCGGGCGAAGCCGCGGGCACAGCTAGTCGTTAAGTATTTTTCTACTCCTACTCATTTGCCAGATAGTCTGTAATAAGCAAAAAAGGAAATAGGATTAACGTGGTCCGAGAGTCTCTTCGCGAGTTTTTCAAAAGCACTAATATTCTCACGGTGGCATCACAGTGCATTCTTGACAGCATCATGTTTGTTCGTAAAAGCATTTATGACTATAACTAGGTGTGGATATTCATAAATTCAATACGCGTCACAGAAATAAATTAGCTGTTCCTAAATTCAGGCTTAGGATAGCGGACAAGTTATTTATGATTCAAAGTTTGCATTATGTATAATAAAATTCCAGAGTATATAAAAAAACATGCCCAATAATCGATTAAAATAAAATGTCAAAAATTCTTAACCAGTAAAGCGTACTATACTATCAACGAGTATCTAAATGAAAGGTCTCCCTGGCCCCCTTGCGAAGGTGAAATGCTAAAACTTGTCGTGAAAAGCCAGTCAATGTTCAATAAATTACATAAATAAAAAATTGTGTTCAATATTGTAATATGTACACGCGTCGTAGTGTCATCCAAATGAGGCTGTTTTTTATATTATTTACATTTTAATATAATTTAGATTAAATAATTGGTGACAAGGATGTTAATGTGTACGGGCACGTCATACTCGCAAATTGTCCAAACTGGCGGTGGCGTTGTGGTTCGGGTTACTGTTGTTCCCTTCAATATTGTTCATAATATTGTTGATGGTGAGCCCAGTAATGGGGGCTGGCAGGCTGACTCTCACGTCAACTCGAAAATACACGAGAACGGTTGCTGCCTTGCGGGCCTGGTCTGCTCCTATCTTTAACACCGATTTAGCATTTTCTATTTTAGATTTAATTTTATGTTAAGACAAATTAATGGCACTATTTATTGACGTAATGTTGCATGTACCTAGTTTTAAATTATTACTTACTCACTTACTTACTCCGCTGGCTCAGTGACCCGAAGTGGATCTTGGCCTCTGATACTAGAGTGCGCCAGAGTTCTCTGCTCTGCACGAAGTCCCGCCAGTTCACTGCTTCCATCTCGTGCAGATCAGCCAGCACTGCATCGCTCCAGCGATACCTGGGGCGGCCAACCGGACGCCTGCCCGACACCCTCCCCACATATGCTGCCTTGACGCTCCGACCCTCCTCCATTCTTTCAAGATGACCGAGCCAGCGGAGGCGCATGGATTTGTATACACCAATTATGTTTGGTTCTTTCACCAGTGCCTCTAACTCCGCGTTCTTTCGGACTCTCCAGCTTCCGTCCATATTTGTCGTCGGTCCAAGGATTTTCCGGAAGATTTTACGCTCCGCTACCAAAAGCTGGTTCTCCTCCTTAAGTGTCAACGTCCAAGCCTCACAGCCGTATGTTAATATAGGCCGTATTACTGTTTTATAAATCAGAAGCTTGGTTCTTCTACTAAGAAGCTTGGACGTCAATACCTTATGTAACGCCGCACTGCATCTTAGGGCGTTTTGGATGCGGATGTTTACTTCCTCTTCACGCGTATTAGTATCGGTGACAGTGCAACCAAGATACTTAAATCTTTCCACACCTTTATACACCGTTTCTTCTACGTGAAGGTTAGAGCGGCTTGAGCGAACGTCTTTGTACCGTTTCATATGAAGGTATTCGGTTTTTTCATGATTAATCCTCAGACCGACTCTTCCGGCTTCCTTTCCCAGGACTTTAACTGCTTCCGTTACAGCTTCGCGATTCTCACCCAGCAAGGCCAGGTCATCTGCGTATCCTATAATCCTGTGCCTTTCTCCTAGTTGGACTCCTGTATTCAGCGTGAGAAGCTTTCTTAAGGCGTATTCCAGAGCTAAGTTGAAAAGCACCGGAGACAGAGCATCGCCTTGTTTAAGTCCGGTATTCACCGCGAAGTCCTGAGTGCTGGTGTCCCCCACTTTCACCCGCATTCTACTTTCCTCTGTAGCTACTTTGAGCATATCCACCAGTTTCTTTGGGATTCGAAAATAGCGCAGAATGTTGTACAGAGAATTCCTGTCTATACTGTCGTATGCCTTAGCAAAGTCCACAAATAGCACGTGGATGCTCTGGGCGTATTCCCACTTTTTCTCCATGAGTTGTCTAAGGAGAAAAATCTGATCTGTCGTACTGCGATTCCTTCTGAACCCACCCTGATAATCGCCAAGGATTTTTTCCGCGTGCAGTTCCAGACGCTTTAGGAGCACGTACGACAGTATTTTATACGCTGTTGATAGAAGGGCTATTCCTCGGTAGTTAGAGCATTTCTTCTTGCTACCTTTTTTGTGGACTGGGCAGACGATACCAGTATTCCATTCCTGAGGCTGTCTCTCTTCTTTCCAGATTTTGGCTATTAGCTGTACTAGTACATCACGAACAACTTCGCCCCCGTGTTTCCATAACTCAGACGGAATTCCATCAACCCCCGGCGCCTTGTTGTTTCTAAGTCTACATATGGCCCTTTCGACCTCCTCCGAAGTTGGTGGTGGCTCCTCCGTCACGTTATCCTCAGAGTTGTTTGGAATGTGTTCGTCTAGCAGCGGGCAATTAAGGAGGTTTGCAAAGTATTCCATCCACGCTCCCTTGATATCCTCTGGTGATGTTAAGATGTTGCCATTGTCATCCTCTAGAAGTTGGAGTGAAGGTTGATAGCCTTTCCTAGCGGACCTGATTTCTTGGTAGAAGTGACGCGAAGCATTGGATCTAATGAGAGTTTCCATTTCTTGTACGATGTTGTCCAGGTGTTTCCTCTTTGCTGTTCTAATCGTTTCTCGTGCTCTTGTCTGCAGTTCTTTGTGCTTTTCCGTCCAGCGGTCATCCTGATCAGCCAGCATTTTGTACTTGCGTCTCTCTTCGATGGCTTTTTCACACTCACTATTCCACCATTTATTCCGCTTAGGTCTTTTCTTTTTTCCCGCCACCCTAAAGCCAACGTCTCTGACGATATCCCTTATTGTATCCCATGTTTTATCTATGTCCTCCTCCAAATTTAAGCCTTCAAATTGGTTTTTAAGTTCTATTTGAAACTGTTTCCTAACCTTAACGTCATTTAGACTGTCCACGTTAAATTTATCCTCTTTATTAGATATATATTTATCTATAATAAAGAGGATAAATAAAGTTTTAAATTATATGGTAAAAAAACACGATATTTTATAAATGCCAAAAAAGGCCGTAACAGGTTTTCTTTCGCCATTTCTGTCATTTTGCTTTTGTTTCCGAAATAGTAGTAGTATATAGAGTAGATTAATCCCACCAAAAACATTTTCATGTAAAATGTTGCCAAGACGAGACCATAATGACTCGCATAGTCAAAAAGTTATCAGATCTCATGTAGAGCCAAGCTTCTAACTCTACACGCCCTACCTCTACAAGGCCTAACTTCACAAACTCTACACTTGCAAGTGACGAAATCGGGGGTTTTAAGACATTAATAAAATCTAAAGTATAATAGCTACGACATTCAAACTTTATGTTTAATGATTGTACTGGTGTCATTATATCTTGAAATTTTTAACTATTAAGCATCATCCAAAACAAAGTTATTAGATTCAAAAAAACGACGAAACGTTTCGAGAAAAGGTAGGTAGTGCCCTAGCGCTCCGCTTGGCTCGTCTCGTGCGAGATTTATAAAAATCATTTATTACAACTGTATACTCTGACAAGAGAACGTGTTTGTGAAAGCTTATTCTCTAAATAAAAGTTTTGAATTTGAATTTGGTCACCCCACGGGCAAAGGGAATATTTTTACACCACAAAAAAAAGCGTGTAAGAAAAGCCTCGTAATGAAAAATTTAACTTATTCCAAATGCAATATACATTAGACATTAAGTTTAATAACAACTTATCTTTCGAAAGTCGCAAAATGAAGATGCATAAAGATTTAACAGCAGTGTAACAGTGTCGAAATTCAGTTGTTTTTAAACTTGTAACTGTCACAGATAAAAAAAATATTATGACGTCCGTTCTTAACTCCTAGATAAAAAAAATAAATATGAAATCCACAATCCGAAAGCAGCACGGAGAAGCTCTAGATAACAAAACCCATCCAAACGCTGGCTAGGGTCGATGTCGCTTAACTTGCGTGTTCATATTAGAGTGCGACACACCACACAGCGACGCCATCGAGCTCCTCCGACGCCATCGAGCTCCTCGTCGCTCAGCGACAATTTTTTTCGAATTCCGTAGATTCATTTCCAATGTGCACGATAGTCGTGTGAAGCACGAAATCTTTGAATTTTTGAACCCGGAAATCGGGCCGGGAACGGGATCACACCGGCAAACTTATGTACCAACACTCTGCTCGCAGCTCACCCAGCTGCGAGCCGACGCCAGTGTGCGCCAGCGCGCGATTTCGCGAGCGGAAGATTTCCCGGGGGCGCGGTTATGCGCGAGGAGGGCTCTATAAATCTCGGCAATTAATTAGCGAACACTAATTAAGTAGTCAGTTTCAATTCAAAGTTAATAACATAACGACAACGCGTTAGCGAGCGAGCGAGGTGCGCATTTACAATTCAATTAGAGCTCAGCGGACGATAACAAGAGCGCGGGGCGGCGAGGCCTTTGGCAGCCTCCTTGTTTAGGGGAACAAAGTTGGAAAACCCGTAGTGCTCATGTATGCACATCAACAAGTGACAAGTTGCCGGCTAACGGCGCTCGTGAATTAAATATGGACGCGCGTCTACCTGCCGACGCGGCGAGCGGCGCGCCGGGACTCGAACAGTGCGCTCCCGGGGCACCGGCCCACGCCCGCTTCGCTCCCGGGGCCCCGGCTCACGCCCGCTCAACACATTGTGGCTGAATTATCACGTAACATTAAGAAGTAGTGGGCCACGTGCCAAAACAAACCAAATCAATAAATATGTTAGGACACAAACTAAATATTTGCGGCGGAGACGCACTCGCGCCCGCAGCAGCGCCACCGCCGACGGCATAGCTGCTTTATTTACATTTACAAACTTAAACATTTGTAAATTAAAACTAAAGTAATATTACGATTGACGACCTCCGTGGCGTAATGGTTACCACGCCAGACCGCCACCCAGGAGGTCCCGGGTTCGATCCCCGGTCGGGTCATGATGAAAAACGAACTTTTTCTGATTGGCCTCGGGTCTTGGTTTATCTATATATGTATTTGTTATAAAATATAATATCGTTGAGTTAGATCCCATAACACAAGTTTCGAACTTACTTTGGGGCTAGCTCAATCTGTATGAATTGTCCCTATAAATTTATTTATTATTATTACGTTTACGGTTTCCGCTTTTCCCGAATCACCCACTTTGCCTTTGCTAGACGTGGAATTCGTGGAAACGCAAAATGAAACAGCAATATTTATATTGACAACATAATCTTACACCACACATTCACACATTGGTCTGTACGACGTAATTATCCCCAACAAACGGGAAGATGCCTATTGTTGATCTTTTTGTATGCCCGCTCTGAGTTTTGAAAGCAACAACTCGAACAATTTCGTCGGGACTTTTGTAATGCTTACAAGTTTTTTATTACCTTGCAATGTATCAATTATTTCGGCAAATCTTGCAATTGAATTTTAAAGCAGTTGTATTTATATCGGTTTACAACATAACAGAGATAAGATAGCTATGGTAAGACGAAAATGTAATAAATCGACGCAACACATTGTTTCGGCTTGTCATACAGCCGCGTGGTGGTTTGATGAAATGAAAGCCCCATTAAAGGAGTTGAACCCGAATCCGGGGCCCCGCGCCGGGCCGAGCCGATCGCCGGTTGAATGATAAATGAGCTGTTAAAGCTTTTTTCTTTGAGCGTCGACTCGCGGAACTGACCCGCTCGGTCCGCGCGCGGCGCCCGCTGCGAACGTTTACTTTTCACTCCATTTAGTTGTTTCAGGCGGCTCGCCTCGTGCAACGGCCGCTTTAATCTTTCAGGGGCTTAGTTATATTGGCAAACCCATTTATTCGTACGCTTAATTTCATATTAATAAGTTGGTATTCAGCAGCAATCAGCAAACAAAGCCGGCTTTAGCGGCGAAGGTGCTATTAGATAGGACACTAATCCCGCTGGCCTCGCTACGATACCCGAATATAATCGCGCCGATGGGGCCCGCGCGTGGCGCCACCTGCGGGCGAGCGGAGTCAAGTGCTGTGAGCACTACAGTAGGGCTCGTTAAACAAGGCGAGAGGGTAAAGGTCAAAGCGTTCTATAACGACCCAAAAGTTCACGATTAAATTTTAAAGTGATTCCACGAGAAGGGTCCTCAAAATTAGATAAAACGTTCCGAATAAAGTACGGACTAAATAAGTAATTATTGCGACGAACATTCCTCAGACATCGGACCCTGCATGAATAATAGCGCGTTATTAGTTCGGGGGTCGGCGGACAGCGCCCGCTCCGGCCGGCCGAAGACACATTAGCAGTAGTCAATGATGTTTATTCAAAAGAACACACAAGGGATTCCATACAAAGTTGTCTCTTTATAATAATTAAGTATAACTAGACATCTGGATTGTTATGCAGTATCAAAATGCGAAAATATTCTCCTTTTTAGGGTTCCGTACCGCAAAAGGAAAAACGGAACCCTTAAGAGATCACTTTGTTGTCTGTCTGTCTGTCAAGTCCCTTTTTCTCGGGAATGCGTGCGTCGGTATCAAGTTCTACGGCCCCATGAAGTTGTGAAAAAATCAACTTTCTGAGTTTACGTAAAAAAAATTCACAGATTTCATGCCTCACACGACTATCGTGCACATTGGAAATGAATCTACGGAATTCGAAAAAATATTGTCGCTGAGCGACGAGGAGCTCGATGGCGTCGCTGTGTGGTCTGTCGCACTCTAATATGAACACGCAAGTTAAGCGACATCGACCCTAGCCAGCGTTTGGATGGGTTTTGTTATCTTGAGCTTCTCCGTGCTTCGGAGGGCACGACCCGTGGGCACGACCCTTTCTTTATAAGGCAGCGGGAATATATTTCCCACCATATTTTTTTGTTTTTTTTTTTTAAACGAAACTAGTGATCGAAAATATTCCTATGGCAACAAATTGTGGATTTCATATTAACATTTTTTATCTAGGAGTTAAGAACGGACGTAATAATATTTTTTTTTATCTGTGACAGTTACAAGTTTAATAACATAGCGGTCCCCCGACGTGATGACGCTTTGGAAGTATTATGACTAACTACTATTAACTACTACAAATATTATATCAAAGAATTAAAAGGTCGAAAATAGGGGGTACATAATTATTATTTATTTACTACTTTTTAGAGGATTCGAGTCGGGGGTTTTTAAAATTTAAAATTTAAGTTTTATTTTACGTTTTTTATAGTTTCGTTCCTATTTTATTCTAATCTCTATCCGTTTCATTTGTATTTTAGATATGTATGAGAGGTATTGCGAAATATGAATGAGTGTATTGCGAAATATGTATGAGAGGTTATTGTTGAATATGTATGAGGGTATTGCGATAAAAGTGTGAGAGGTACTGCAAAATATGTATGAGAGGTATTGCGAAATATGTATGAGAGCGAAATATGTACGAGAGGTATTGCAAACTATGTATTAGGGTATTGCGAATTATGTATGAGAGATATTGTGAAATATGTATAAATGGTATTGCGAAATATGTATGAGAACTCGATGGTGTTATGTCGTTTAATTACTGAGTTCCTATGACCACCTTCCAACTCCATCATCAGATCCTGGTTACCATCTTTTTTTTATTTTTTATACCACACAGGTGGCAAACAAGCATACGGTCGGCCTGATGGTAAGCCGTCACCGTAGCCTATAGACGTAAGCAATACCGGGGGTATCACTCACGCGTTGCCAACCCTCCCAACCCCCCCAAGTGGAGCTCTGGAGACCTTACTCACCGTAGGAACACAACATGGCCGAGACCAATGCTATTTGGCTACGATCTTCTGTAAGGTGGAGGTCCTTCCCCAGACGGGCTGCTCCGATTTGAGCGGATTATCCGCTGTGCCCTACCTCTCTTCTACCATCTAGCACCAAAGTACACAGATACACACGTCAAACTTATAACACCCCTCTTTTTTGGTCGGGGATAAAAATACAGCGCGATAGCAATAAACATTAAGTATGACGAGCGAAGCCGCGAGCCCAGCTAGTGAATTATACCTATATATGAACTATTCAATGAGACCATTCCAATGAGCCCAAACAAGATACATCTGCTGTAATTTAACGAGGAGTTGAATATGCTGCAGGTTCCGGATGATGCTGCAGCATCAGATCAAGTTTACCATATTCTTGCAATATCATGACAGTAACAGTATACCAAATTTCACATCGATCTAACTAGTGGAAGTTGCTCATTTCCCTTCATCAAATAGAAAAGAGCTGGTGATCTTCAAACGGCTGAACAGATTTTCATGAATCATAGCTAAGAACACTCCCGCACCGGTCACCTTTCAAACAAAAAAATCTGTTCAAATTGATGATCATTATGAAATGATATATGCGCGAGTGATACTCCCGATGTTGCAGGCGTCCATAGGCTACGGTGACTGCTTACCATCAGGCGGGCCGTAAGCTTGTTTGCCACCTTAGTGGTATATAAAAAAAAAAAGATTTCTACGTACGGAATCCTCGGTGGGCGAGTCTGACTCGCACTTGTCCGCTTTTATTACGGAGTACGGAACCCTAAAATGAGTAGATAGGCCGTCAGCAGTCAGATTTTCCACTTCGAAATATACTTACATCTGAAATTTTACTAACGTATCTATACTCTAGGAGGCATCGATGTGCATGGCCAGCGGTAATTGCTTACCGGGTAGTGTTATTATAAAATGTTAATAATATGCAGCGGGCTGGGGCGGGCGAGGGCGGATGCCTGCGAACTGCGAACCCACATGAATCAGAATAACTAGAACTATAAATTGCGGCCGACCGAAGTCGAGCCGCGAAGCTAGTCGCATCGCGTCGCCGCCGCCGCACACACACAATAAAAAGCTGAGCGCCTCCGAAACATTTCCAGCGAGATTACACTCAATTACTAAAGTTAATGCCTGCTCTCGAAGGGCTGAAACAATTCGATTGTTGTCAACGTCGCGTCGCAGCGCGCCGCGGCTTTGACGCGCCCCCGCCCCGCGCCCGCCCCGCCGCGCGCCTGACACGCCTCTGACAACGTCACAATTACCAACTTCGTCAGGGGCTCGAGATAAAGCCTCGCTTTGACGTTTGAAATGCTTGTCTTACAATGACAATTTATCAAAATTAGAGCCGCGTAGGCTGTATCCTGTAGCTGCCTACTTAAATGTTTCAAGTAGGTAGGTACACGTCGCAAAGTTTACCAACAGTCGCTCCGGCTGCCAGGACGCGCCGCGTTCCAGAGATTGCGTGCGGAGAGGCGCGTTGTGTGGACTTGTGTGGCCCACACTCACAGCCGGCGCGGCGGCGGCGGCTCGGCGCTAATAATGTGGCCCAATAATGGAGCCGCTATTCCCGCGGCGTATATTCCATTGCTGGTACACTGTTTTATTAGCGGTTTTTCTGAAACTGATTAATTCTTACATTCGTGTCATCGTCATCGTGTATATTATGTTATGGACCAAGTGATAAATTGGGATATCCAATTAATGCCCACTTTTGAAAAATCCCAATATGAGAGGGCTATGGATAATTATTTTATTCAAATAATCAAATTGCCCTGGCATTATATATTATTTAAATTGTTAACATTTAGTTTATTTAACTTAAAATAAACTAAATGTTAACAATTTAAATTTAAATAATTAATATAGGGCGTCGCACGGCTATGCCGGATGGAGCGAAAGTACCTTGAATATTGTAGATGGAACAGTTTACTGAAAGAAGACATTATTTTAATTTTAAAAAACAATTTAAACTACATTCATAGATTTTTAAATAATGACATGGTTGAACCGGAAATCGTACCCGCTACACGAAAAAAAATTACCCTATAGCATTATCATACCGATCGAAAGACTTCATCATAAGGATTATTTTTTGCCATATAACATAGTGGCAGAAATAAAAGGAAGACCATGAATTTTAACATTTGATGTAAAATTTTGTTCAGAAAATTTTAATAAGATCAGGTGAGGTAAGAATAACACCCGGGCAAGACTGTCTAATTATTAGTTTAGAGGTACCTACTACAATTTCCTGTTCTGTTTTATTATGTAGATCGGTAAAAAAACATAAATGGTAATGTTCTTGCTTCGAAACAAAGTCGCTACTGCCACCAATGTCACAATATGACCACCGAGACAAAAACAGAAAGTGATGCTAGCAACGAAAATAATGTACGGGAAAGGAAAAGGATGACGTGGATGCAATCATCCATCTATAGTCTGTCTCGTATGTAGTCTTGACGTCACCGGGCGTCGTCAAACACATGAAGTGCTATATGATGTCGCTGCACTCGCTCCAGACTCCGTATCACACACAAACGATCACATCTCCCGGCTGTCGTCTCTAATGACGATGTAAAGCACGCCATCAGTTCTCCGCTCGGCTCACGCGCGGTCGAAGCGCGGCCGACGTGCGGCTGTGTCGCGGCGCCACCGCCACAGACGCCGCTGCTTCTGAGGCTGCTGTAAAATTAATCTTCGTGGCTTCTTGAGAACACTTGTCGCTAGCTCTCCGCACAGAAGTCGACTCCACTCAATAATACTTAGTGTCACAGCGCAATCGTTCATACTGTTCTAGTGATACTCAATCATTCTTATTGATTCCATCCAGTTTAGAAACTTTTTACGTGTTTTTGTCGTGGTTTCTTTCATTCTTTCTTCTACTTTCATTTACACAATTTTTCAGGGGTTCCGAGAGACTCCGGCACAATAGGCATGTTGGCATGGCATGCTGTTGTTGTTATTGGAAAATTCATTTTGATAAACAAACTTCACATTGGTTGCTTAGCACCTTCTCGCTGCTTTGAATTGGTGTCGCGACTGAACCACGTTTAGTTACTTATTAATATAAATCGCGCCAAGTGTTATTACGCACACGTCAGCTTTGCCAGAAACCAGAAGTTGAAGCCGTTACTTACAAAGTTTATTAATAAAGCGCGTGCCGTGTGGCTGCGCGATCATGCTAAAACGTACAATGAATTTTTTATGGTGCACTCGGCGCAACGACTCACGGTGGATCCTCTACTAAGAGAGCTTGGCCCATAAGGCTTTTTTTGAAAATGTAGGTAGATAATTTATTTTTTGGACTTTATAAATTGAAGGTATATTACATTAGTTTATAGTGAACTAAGTAGAATCAGTCGTCTAGTATCGAAATGAAATGAAATCGTTTATTTCAGAAATTAGACCTTCACAGGCACTTTTTCTTGTCATTTACAATTTGTATATATGTATAAAGAAAATAAACTACGTTATATACTACCACCATTTCGGACACAAGCAAAATGGCCACCGGTAAGAGAAATGGCAAAAGAAACCCGGTTACGTCCTTTTTTGTCATTTAGCAATTTTTTTTTTTCACTCGTTTGTTACAGTGTATAAGTACATTTATAATAATAAATAAAATACAGATCCAGGTACATACAGAAATCAAGCACTAAACGCGGGATGTCGATCCAAATAGCGCTATGGTCAAATCCTAAATATGTCGAATATGTAGATGTTAATAAAGCGAGCAGTCCCTCAAGATGACAACCACAACTGAGAGTCGGCCCGCCAGCCTCCATCACTGAGCTCACCATTAACAAACAATTATTAGTTTCTGGTGACTCATGTAGAAATGTAGTATACAGATATGCATGGATATAACAGATATGACTTAAATAGTTCGGGCAAAATCCCCCAATTGAAAAAGATAATTAAAGAGTTATTGCATTTTCGAAACAAAGTGACATTTAAATTTTTTTTTTTTGGCAAATAACTAATTATCAAAACTGGTTAAATTTATATGTTTTAAATACTACATACCTTCATCACCATTCATGATTTTTTTCATAAATTATATGTTCTTACTTTTACAGAAATATTAGTTTAAAGTCTGGACTAAACTTTATTATTTACAAATTAACAACAAGGAAACAGAAAATAGGTAACGTTTGACGTGTCATATAAGTAATACTGGACGACTGATTCTACTTAGTTACCTTCAATTTATAAAATCGAAAAAAAGAAATCATCTATCTACATTTTCAAAGTCTTTTTGGCCAAGCTCTCCTTAGCAGAGGATCCACCGTGCGACGGCGCGCTGTGCTCCGCCGTCCTGTGTTAGCCCAACATTAATTTCAGTACATTTTGTATGCGCCTTGCAGTGCTTCCGAATACTCTGGCAGTCGGTTTTTTACAGCTGTTAAAATAACTTAATATTCCTTAACCTTGCTTTGGCTATAATATATTCCGTACAAATACTTGCAGCATGCTTTCTATTTGGACTGCAACTGACGTGATTAAGTATTGAGAATACGAAGTAATTATGTATGTGTAGAGTTGTAGACCCGAGTAGCAACAGCGGCAGGCAATGGTTGGCACGAGGAGCCGCACCCCGCCGCCGCCGGCGTGTCAAGGCTGCCCGGAAATACCCGCGGCGCGGCGTCGTCGCCGTCGCAGCCCACACTCGGCGTTCGCAACACTACCTTCCTTAACACTATCTCCCGTAGCCCCCGTAGGCAGGCACTTAATTTACGTTGCAAAATTACTTGTCACCTGAAATTATCCTATCGTGTTATTATACAATCCCGGCCTTCCACGGCTCGGATCGACCTAATCCATTAGAGAATATTAAGTATATCCATTAGAGAGCACTTTGCTATAAATTATGTAAGGTATGATATGATATACCTACATTATACAACATACATATTATAATTAGAGAGAACAACGTAGGTATAATAATTTATGGGCGAAATAACAAACGCGCGGAACAATTAAAATGTTTATTGGCTCAATGTGAGATATCAGGTGCAGCGGAGGATGATTTATGCATCTGGGACGGGCTATTGCAACGCCGCACACGTCGCCGGCCATTTGCAGCCTTGCCTTGCTCTCCAAATACTGATAGTCACTTTTACGCCAAGAACACACAAATTTTGAAAATTTTATTCCATAAACCAATCGAACTATTAGTGAGAATAAGCTGGAAGTTTAAGTCAGAAGAGTTGAGCAAGAACACAGTCAAATCTGAAATTACTGACTAGGATTTTTGAAATAATTGCGAGTATAGTCAGACAATGACAGAGATGAACTGAACAGGGCCGTTAATCTGATCCGATTTTTTAAATATTGCGTGAAGATATATTGTTTACTGCTTTACCGTATGACTTAAAAAGAAGTCCGTCCAAAATCTCAATACATAATAACTACTGGTCTAAGAGGTTCTGTAGGTACCCACTTTGAACGTATGTTAGGCATATAAGTCGTTGCCCCGTTTACATTATCTATTCAAATTATTACAAAACGCAACCATTTTTTCTATTGTATCTGCTATGATTAAAACTAATTTATTTTTCTTTTATAAGTAGGTGAAAAAAGAATGTAAACATTTACAACATAGAAAGAATTGCTATTGTTTAGTAGTCTTAACTTACCCCATGGTGGGGCAAGACAAAGAGTACGGCACAACAACCTCTGCAACAGCTGATCACTATTTCATAAGGTGGTACGTTTCGGTCCACGCGGGAAATTCAAATTTTTTGGGGTATTTTACAAATTGCATCTGAATCATTGATAGAATTTTCGTGAAAATTGTTTTGGCGACAACAAATACAATATATCTACTGAATAATTATCAAATAAATTATAAATATTAGCTCTTCTTATTATGAATGTCCACGATGCATCTTTTTTCCTATAAACGTGCATAATGCCAATATTTATAATTTATATTTTTTTTTTTTTTTTTTTTATAGAAGCGTGATTTGCACACTTACACATAATTCAGTGCCTCCAGTCAAAAGCGGTCTAAGACGAGTTATGCCCTTTTGTTTTTATTTGCCCGTTGGAATCAGCTCGTCGAGTTACATAACATATCAAAAGGACATATCTCTAACTTATTCCTAACCCAATTTTTAGATTACACTAAGGACATATTTCACGCTTTAAAATGACACAAACACAGTTACCGGATTTTAATTTTCGACTCTAAAGACATAACTATGATAGGTTCGTATTTGTTTGAGTTCAAAATGGCATTGTTTTAGTTAACTTTGTTATTATAGACATTACGACATTTTTACCTTCATGGCGCAGAATCAAATTTCAAATTTATAGAAACAGAAGCAGTTGTTCCCTTTAATGCACACTTTTAATAAGTGCTATAATTAGGTATTCTCCGACTTGTTACCTTCTCGCATCGGTTTGACTTGCTGCTAGTGGGAATGAGTCAAATCATTCCTTTGAAAAGTAAATACTATAATATGAACTGTTCCACATTATAAAAATAATTATAATGTTCTTTGTGCCTTATTTTACGTTTTTCTTATTGTTTTTGTGATAAAATAATCTCTAAAAATTCTAAAATGTTATAATTTTGAAATATGATTTAAAAAGTGCGAAAACTGTTCTCACTCACACCACTCTAACACTTAGATGGTATTTTTGTAAACACTTTGTGCCTTCATTTGTTTTAAGCCGTCGCCTTTAGTGTTTTAAAATAGTGGTAATAAAAATCAGCAATTAGTAACAGTAAGTACCTATTTAGCTATCTATTGTAGGTTATTCAGTTGTAGACATTTTTTGACAAGTCGATTTTAACTTCGATACTTTTTCAGCTGTTTATGTTACCGCATATTATTACAAAATATTTTTATGTTTTTCATAGGGCGAAGAATTGATTACTCCGCAAGATTTAGGCATAACTGAGTATACGAACGAGATTTCCAGGGCAACAACTAAATCTAAATCCATTAGTGACAGGGTTTGTACTACTTGACTTTTTAATGTTTTGAGATGTAATTATAACTAACTTCGTGCTTTTCTGTTACTAGTTTTGAAACTTCTATTTTTATTTTTCTAGGTTCAGCTATATTCAAAAACTATAAATGTCGATTATAATGAGTGTTAATCATAACGAGACTGCTCCTGTACTAGTAAGTACCTACCTATAGCCATTTTAAAATTCTGTTGATCGGCGAGTTGTGTATTTTACTTTTTTCTTCTTAATAGCCTATACTGTGTTTCGTTAACCTAGCTATAATATACAATAATATTTTTCCAATCAGACTAGTTCCAGAGATTATCGCGTTTAAAGATATAAAAAAAATCTCTTTTGCTTTATTACATTAGGTATAGATTTATCTTGTAACAGTTTATTTTCAATAGCAACGTCTTCTGTTATTTTTACAGAGCGAGCCAATTAATGCCAAAAGAACAGTACCTGAAAGGTCAAAGTAATGATAATTAATAATATTATGACTGAGGCTTTTGAAGAACCTAGTAATGTAAGTAATAACTTACGCTCTTCGTTCGCGTAGACCCTGGTTTTCTGTTAATAGTTTAAAAACATCTGATTTTTTTCTAGGTGCAGCTAGTAGACGAACAATAAATTTGATTTATTTTTCTTCTATGTCTTCATCATTGGGTATCATAATGTTATTAATTAATTATTACTACGACTCTTTGTACTTCATTGTGTATGATATTTTTCAATAAAATTTTTATTCTTTGACTTTACCTTTGATTTACCTGCATGTCTTTTGAATTACATTATTTTGCGACACAAAGAGAAAAATATAATTCGTATTATTTCTTTAAAGTGACATAGAAACAATCGCTTAAGACACGTTATGCCATAAAATAATGATTAACAAAGGCATAATTCGTATTATTTCTTTTAAGTGACATAGAGACAGTCGCTTAAGACACGTTATGCCATAAAATAATGGTTAACAAAGGCATAATTCGAAAAAAAACGTAAAAATATATATTAAACGAGCGTGAATTTAAACCATTTTTCATATACACAAAGTCCATAATATTGTCTACGAAATTGTGTATTTCAATTCCTGGTTAAAACATAAGTCAATGAGAATTTCCAAAAGTTTGGTTTTTTGGCTCTCCTGAAAAGTTGATAAAATCGAGTTATTCCCTTTTTAACTGGAGGCACTGAATTTATATGATGATTATTCAGTATATATGTTACAGCCAAAGTAATAAATCCGGATATTATATATACTATCCAGCCATTAGTTATAATGTCTACTCAATTTAGACAAAGTAATAAATGACACAGAATTAATCACATTAACTAGCAGTTATATATGACTAGCTGTTGCCCGCGGCTTCGCCCGCGTAAAAATTAGTCTATGTTGCTCTGTACTCTACAAACGTATACAATCTTTCATAATGATCGGCTGCCATGAAGGAATAACAGACACAAACTCACTTTCTCATTTATAATATTATTATGATATCTAGTCCGACCCGCTAGGTTACTCTGCATAGCAATCGCGATTTTAATTTCAATTCTGTATAATTTCAAATGCAAAATTAACAGCAAATCCTAATTCGTACCATTGAAATTTTATACTTTACAATTTGGTTAGCATACAATCCGACTTCATTTAGTTTAGTATTTAGTTAGCGCTAGTCTAGCTGTAAAGAGTACCTAAAATTAAGAATCCAATGGCGATCGTGCGGAATTATCTTCAAGAGTAAGGGGGCCGGTCCGGTTCGGACCGGTTCGGTCGGTCCGGTCTGCTTTATTGCATACAAAATCTCAACCAACTATATATACCATATTTTTTTACACTTTTTTTTTTTTACGTTTCTCACCCCATTTCCCCCTTTTAGCGATTGAATTTTGAAAAATCCTGAAATACGTACTTACTCATTTACCACTAGGAGTACTCCTACGAAGTTTCTAATAAAATGGTCTGACTAATCTTGTTTCTAAACTTTGGACCCCCGTTTCACCCCCTTAGGGGGTCAGTTCTCAAGAAGAAGAATCTCCACTTTCTAGGTTGAGCGCCCACGATAACACACGTGCAGTCCTATTTTTCTCATTCCCGTGGGAATTAAAAAAACCCGACTTTATCCTTGTCTACATCATAGAAGGAACCTCTATACAAATTTCCATTTTCTATGTTGAGCGCCTGCGATAATACACTTACAGTTATTACTCCCTTTCACGTGGGAATTTCATAAAACCCCGTCTTTGTCCTTGTCAACATCGTAAAGAGAACCTCTTGTAGTGTATGTAGTGTAAGGAGTTATAATAAAAAACAGTATTTACTCAGAACTCGAGCCTGTCACTCGTCACCCATGCCACCCCATGCTCCCATTCATTACATGGCGACCCTGCCAGTCGGCGCAGCGATGCACCGGCGCGGCCATAAATTATTGTTGAAAATTAAAATTTAATAGAAGAAAAAAAAAATATTTAGAAGTTAATTAAAAAGATTTAAGAAAAATAATAATATTGAAGATTTAAATAAGTAGAATAAATATAAGAAAATATAATTAGGAAGAAATTACATTAAGTTGAAGATTTCAAGAAAAATATGAAGAAAGAAAAATGAAGATTTAAATATGAAAAAATAATTAAGAAGAATATCAAGAAGTATTCAAGAATGAAAAATGAAGATATACAATAAGTGTGAAGAAATATAATGAAGTATTATGAAAACTGAAGAAAGAAGTTTAATGTTATGTGAAAAAATAAAGAAAATATAATGAAGTTAGATATTTTAATATTAAGTATTGAAGTAAGAAATATTAATAATACGAAGAAAGAAGAAAGAAAAAAGTCCAGGATGGTGTCCAGGGTATAGCCCGGCCCAATTCGTCGCACGGACTTCAAGGATTTTCAAGCCTCAGCTAGCTCAGCAGAGAAGCAGCAGCGAAGAGTGGCATCACAGCGGAACAACGCAAAATACTCGGACAAGACGAAAAAAAAATATCCTTTTAGTATGACAATTTTTTTTGGTCAATTAAAAAAAAAGATATTAATTTGTGATAGAGATATTTTTTTTGTCATTTGAGATAAGTAATAAGTTTTTTTAAATAAGTAAAAATGGGTGATAATTTTGATTTAGAAACTGCAATTGCCTTTTTACCGGTTATGAATAATAATGATAAAGTAACAAGAGAATTAATAAATAACATAGAGTTTTATAGCAGCACTTTAAATAATAATTCACAACAATTTTTAATTCATTTCATTTTAAAAACTAGATTAACAGAGAACGCTCAATTTTTATTAAAACAACATTATGTCGACGTAAATAGCTTAATTTCTGATATGAAAAACCATTGTTTACCTAAAAAAATCCCCACACGTATTATTAAATGCATTATTAAATATCAAACAGGGTTACAGAACAATTAATGAATATGGAGCAGAGGTAGAGAATCTATTAACAGATCTCACCTATGCCCAATATGATGATGATTTGTCCAAAATTAAAATAATATTTCATATTAACGAGAAATTAGCAATTGATTGTTTTTGCAAAGGGTTAAATAACTTCCGTTTATATGTAATAATATCGAGTCAAAAATTCAGTAATTTATCACAATGTATCCAAACAGCCATAGATGAAAATACTATTATTTTAAATAATCAAAATTATAATTATCAGAAAAGGAGTCCTTATAAAAATAAATATAATTCACATGCCAATTGCGAACCAAATAATTCAATATGCATGGCATCATCGGATCCTATGTCGTTCCCATGCATCGCTCACGTTCAGCAGAGTCAGCAAACGCTGCCTGTTGTTGAGTGCAATTCGCTGGGTGCGCGACGGCAGCGCCAACTAGCGGATGAACTTTAGGCGGACTCTGAAGTGTCAAATGGCGAGTTGTCATTACGAATAGTAAAATAAACAAAGAAATATTTTCAATGAAACGTCGTATTTAAAATCGTTTATTGTAAACTTAACTTAACATTCTCATACTACATGGATAATTAAACAATAAAAGTGTTATTTTATAGGTTAACTTACTTTTTCTTCTTAACGGCTGTTATCCATTTCATTCGTTTTTCTTGTTTCCAACGTGCTTGTGGAAATTTGTAGAATTTACAAGCACTGTTTACGCCAGTGTTTTTACAGTTATCAACACAGCAGGTATCGTGACCCATATTTCTTTATTTTTAACGAAATACAATAAACAACAACACTCCACTATGTATACGCAAGGATGACATCCGCCGCGAGTTCCTTTTTTAGCCACGGCGGGCGCTGCGATCGATTCGTCTGTCCCCACTCCCCGCTTTGCACCCAGCGAATACAGATAATAAAGAAATTTTAAATTTATGCGATGTAAATGACTTATTTGACTTATTCAATGATAATAATTTAGAAGAGAATCAAAATAATAATTTATTTGATTTAAATTATTTATTTAATGAGAAATTAGAAGAAAATAAGACCGTTAATGATCATGTAAAATTAGAAGTAAAACCAAAAAGTATAAAAAGTAAACGTACTAAAATTATTAAAAAGAAAAATAAGTTTAAATCCAAGGATATGACGAAAAATAAATGTATTTTAAATACAAATAAAAAAGATAAAAGTATAAACTTAAGATTTAATAAAAATAAAATAAATGCTATGAATATGTTATGGAAAATTAAATTAAGATATGTCAAAGGGAAAAAAGATTATGTGAAAGGATATTTTCTAATGAAAAGTAATTATTATAATAAAATAATAAATAAAACAGCAAAGAAAATTAATAAATCTTAAGTATATAATTAAAAAGAAAACCAAGAAAAGAAACAATTACGTAAAGTATAAAAAATGTCTTAAATATAACATACGAAATAAAGATCGTAATAAAAAGTATGGGAAATGTTATAAATGGGAGAAATACAACGGAATAGAGTATAATAAAATATACAACATTAGATCAGTAGGAGTAACTTAAATAAGTAAAAATAGAATACAAAATTAGTAGGTACATAGAAAATAGAGTAAAAAAGGGTAATAAAGTAGAGTAAATAAAT
Organism: Endotricha flammealis; assembly: GCA_905163395.2. NCBI lineage: Eukaryota > Metazoa > Arthropoda > Insecta > Lepidoptera > Pyralidae > Endotricha > Endotricha flammealis. Next base: position 17,518,983 of record LR990859.1, on the reverse strand, counting down.
AACTATGTTAATAAGAATAAGTACTTTTATATACATTTTAATAACTTCAAGTAAATAAATAATTATGAGAGTAAGGACATTATTTTTGGTAGATGTAAAAAAAAATGTATCAACTACAAGTACCTTCTTACTTATAAATTGTATATTATACCTACATAATATATTATTTTTGGGTATCATAATTTTTGTTGTTATCATAAAAAAATCATTGTTATAATAATAATATACTATTATAAAATAGTAATATTTTAATAAAAGTTTTTTTTTGTAGTTGTTCTTAATAATATCCTTAATCTTTTTTAAGTATGTTATTAAAAGATATTTCGTTACATTTTTCAAAATTTTGACTTCTGGCATTATTTTATGTTTAATTTTTATAGTTAATTAATTTTTACATTAATTTTTGATGGTAAAGTTTAAATTGTATTTTTGTTTCAAAACCTAAATTTTAAAATACAGATTTTATATAAAGTTGTAAGTTAATAAGATAAATAGTTATAATCATAATGAAATGTAAAACTCATTTAAAAGGTTTCATATTATGCACTACATTCTTTCCCATATTTAGTTTTGTATAAAGTTTCACGTATAGGATAGTAATACAATCAGGTTGTTATTCATTTGTGTGAATTGCGATTCAGCGCATTCTAGTATTCATTTCGTTTGGTTGTTATTACTTAATGTTAAAAAAAAATACAAATAGAGTTAGCATTTGATTTTTTTTTTCTTTAAAGGTGGGAGGTGTAGTGTATGTAGTGTAAGGAGTTATAATAAGTAATGCTTTAATATAATAAAAACAGTATTTACTCAGAACTCGAGCCTGTCACTCGTTTCCATACACCCATACATTACACTCTATACACAATTTCAGCTTTCTAGGTTGAGCGCCTGCGATAATACACTTACAGTCCTATTACTCCCTTTCCCGTGGGAATTATATAAAACCCCTCTTTATCCTTGTCCATCATAAAGAGAACCTCTATACAAAATTTCAGCTTTCTTGGTTGAGCGCCTGTGATAATACACTTACAGTCCTATTCCCGTAGGAATTTCATAAAACCCCGTCTTTATCCTTGTCGACATCATAAAGAGAACCTCTATACAACATTTCAGCTTTCTTGGTTGAGCGCCAGTGATAATACACTTACAGTCCTATTCCCGTAGGAATTTCATAAAACCCCGTCTTTATCCTTGTCGACATCATAAAGAGAACCTCTATACAACATTTCAGCTTTCTTGGTTGAGCGCCTGTGATAATACACTTACAGTCCTATTCCCGTAGGAATTTCATAAAACCCCGTCTTTATCCTTGTCGACATCATAAAGAGAACCTCTATACAACATTTCAGCTTTCTAGCACACTTACACTTTAAGAGAGGTAGGGCACAGCGGATAATCCGCTCAAATCGGAGCAGCCCGTCTGGGGAAGGACCTCCACCTTACGGAAGATCGTAGCCAAATAGCATTGGTCTCGGCCATGTTGTGTTCCTACGGTGAGTAAGGTCTCCAGAGCTCCACTTGGGGGGCTTGGGAGGGTTGGCAACGCGCGAGTGATACCCCCGGTATTGTACGCGTCTATAAGCTACGGTGATGCTTACCAAGAGGTGGACCGTATGCTTGTTTGCCACCTTTGTGGTATAAAAAAATAAAAAAACACAGACCTATTACTCCCTTTCCCGTGGGAATTTAAAAAAATCCTGTCTTTGTTATTGTTCACTTCATAAAGGGATACTTAATACAAAATCTCAGCTTTCTAGGTTGAGCGCTCACGATAATACACATCTACCTAGTCTTATTTTAATTCGTAGGAACCACATTGAATTTCGGGAAAAGCTATAGCTTATGTCACTCCCTGATAATGTAGCTTTCTACTGGTTAAAGAATTTTTGAAATCGGTCTAGTAGTTTCGGAGCCTATTCAATGCAAACAAACAAACAAACAAATCTTTCCTCTTTATAATATTAGTATAGAAGTATAGATTAGTCCCTTTCCCGTGGGAATTCTATAAAACCCTATCTTTATACTAGTCAAAGGCAACCTCTATACAAAATTCCAGCTTTCTAGGTTGAGCGACTGTGATAATACACTTACGGCCAGTTCTATGTTAACTGGACGACCAACTAATTTATGAAAACGTCGATACTCGACCATTAGAGGTCAGACTTAAGTGGACGGATGTACCTGAGCGTCGATTCTGGCCGATTTAAATAGACCCGTGGAGATACATTTTGTTCCGACAGTTTTGATATTTTATATAATCATCCCGATTCCCCGTGGGAGTTTTGAAATGTATATATAATACATAAAAACGTTCCTCTTGAATCACTATTTCTATTAAAAACCGCATCAAAATCCGTTGCGTAGTTTTAAAGATTTAAGCATACATAGGGACACACAGACGCACAGACAGAAATCAAAAGCGACTTCATTGTATACTATGTAAAGATATCTTTGAAAGTAGTGGACGGAAATGCTAAACACAGAAAGTACAACACACCACGGTGCTATTTTAAAAGTTTATAACAGTTTTACGTTACAAACGAATTTCCGGAGAAATATCCTGCCTTTTCGCAGAAAAAGCTTTGGCCGATTTTCACTTCCCAACCAACGTTTCGCGGACTTTACACTTCGACAACTTACTTTATTAAATTAGCAAATCTTTGTATGCCAACGTTTCATTTAGCCGAATTTATGTTACGCTGATTATAATTACGGCACAAAACGTTTGGCACATTTATCATTTGGCGAGTCTTTCACTAGGCCGAACAACTATGTATTAGACGAATACTAAGTTAAACTACTGAACTGAGACAAAAAAGTTGTCTCAGCGGTGAGATAACTGTTTTGTCTCAGTAGTTCGCTAACTTAGTAACTAAGTTAGGATGTGTGACAGTGGGTTCTTTAGATTTACCTTGAGACCATACACCCAGAAATAGAAGTCCCGCGCAGCGGGGCTCCGTTGACCTAGTAATTACAAAGTGAGAATACTTCCTCACATATTTGGTAATCAATGAACAACTAAATCTAAGCGCACGGTAGTGCGCAGGCCAAGTTCCAGCAACAGGCCGCGCACATGCCGTGCACAATTTACACTAACCGTTTCGACCCACTTTCGACCCCCCTGTAGCTCAGTGCCTATTGCAAGTACAGAGATAAAATTGTACATAGTAATCAAATCATATCCAGTACTAAAGCAGTATGCCAAATTTCATAGTTATAGCTTCAATAGATCCTGAAATATGACCCTGTGAAAATAGTTAATTTTGGCACTCACTCACTGACTGGTAATCAAAACCTTTAGGCCACTTCGAATTATTATTGTCCTAGCGACCTGTGTGCCAAGTTTTATTTTAAATTATGAAATTTAAGAAATCGGTCAAGCGTGAGTTGGCTCAATCTAATATCGAATTTAAAAAAAATATATTTATGAACCAGTAATACATTGAGAATACGAAGAGGAGAGGGAGGGGGTATAAAATATATCATAAGAAATTTAAGAAATTGGTCAAGCGTGAGTTGGCTTAATCGAATATCGAATTTTTAATATAAATTAAAGGTTAAACAATGGACGCGGGCGTGACACAAAAAGAAAAAAATAGGTACGATTTCTTGAAAAAAAGTAGTGATATCCCACCAAAACCATACCTGTTAAAAAGGGGGCCAAGTTCCTATCGGCTAATTGTTCGCCTAACAAAGGGTTGAAATCCAATCCAATGCCCAGTTTAGATGCACTTTAAAATCGAACATAATCATCGTCATCAACAGCCTGATCCACTAGTAAACATTTGCCATTCCCAAGACTCGCCACCACACCCAGTCCTCCGCCTTCCGCATCCAGCCTCTACCCGCCACCTTATTCACGTCAACGGCCGAAATTCACTTTACCATACACCCAACTTAAAATATGGTATAGTTGTGAAAATACGTAGGTACTTGGTTAAAAATATCTAAAATTATAAGGCAGTGATTTAAAGAGGCAGTTGTAAATAATTAAATGGGTGGTAAAAATTATTGAACGAGCGGTTACGTGGGCGGGCAGTAATAAATCAGAATTTGTCGGTAAGAAATCTAATTCTATAAACAATGAGGTGGTAAAATAAAATAAAAAAAACAGTACTTATATAGTAATGAAAAATTAAATTACTTTTGCTTTGACTGAAGGAATTAAGGGGCTCCAAGGAGCCGATGACCTTGAGGATTTGACCTCAAAGTAACGTTACTTCACCCCTTCACCCCGCTTTAATATTACGTAAAATGCCAAAAACTTGACATCTATTGATCATTTTGTAGTACTAAGTTTTGATAAAAACCTTGCCTTTTTCACCACTAGAGGGCTGGCAATGACGCGGCGCGGCGCGGTAATATTAACGACATCTAGGTGAGAAACCAATTATTAAAATATTTGAACACTTTCCATAGACCTCTACAACTAAACAATATCATTTGACACTTTTAAAATGTTATGTGAATTATGATAGAACTAAATCTGTGCCTCTAGTGTAAAGGGGTTAAACTCGAGTTTATCCAATTTTTACATTTTTTAACCACTCTATGTCTTTCACGAAGCTATATCGTTACGTTTGACACTCAGTTAGATACGACCATAAGTTTCAATTTTAGGAGCTGTGCAAAGTGATCAATGTCTGCAAAATTTGACAATCATTTTGTTAAAAACGGTTAAACTCCATTTTAGTTAATAAAGCAAAGACATTTCTTAAAATTAAAATTGTGAAAAACGGTTACACTATAATTAGATCTTAATTAACAAACCACATTATACATGAGAGTTTGTGTAAAGAAATAAAAGTATACTTTGATTATTTTACACAAACGAATCTTTTTGTAAAAACGGTGAAAGTTACATTTTAACCGTTTTTCACAATTTAAAATAAGTGTGAAAATTCGTGTAAAGTGATAAAATTTTACTTAGATCGCTTTATTTCTTTAATTATTTCAAACTCCATTACATGTAAAAAGATTAATAATAATTTTAATCGTTATTCCTAAGACAGTTTTACCTGACATTTTAGTATTAAGTTTACTTCGCTCTTTATTCACAAAAGTTTAAAATTTCTTTTTCTATTTATTTAGGACAAAGTAGAATTAAGTGAGATTTTTTTTGTGCAAAACGGTGACACTAAATAGGAAGCGCGGGGGTGAGGTAATTGAGAAACGGCGGCGCATAGCGCATACGCGCCTCGGCGAGCGGCCGGTCAGCCAGTCGGTTCGAGTACTCGGAGAGAGAGAGGTTGTGTGTGTTCGTTTGGCGCCTGGACTGCAAAATTACGAGAGTAACTAGTTTAACCCTTTTACACAAAATTGTTTTTTTCTAATCTTGATTTGTTTTTAGTATCTAAACGGGGTATAACTCTATAATTGTTTTTTTGATTGTTACACAGACACAACCTGATAAATTTTTGAACAGTCTTCTATGAATTCGGGTCACCCTATAATTCCACACAAATCGAATACATTTTATAATACTACTGGTGGTAGTGAGAGGTGTGGTAATTTAAAGAAAAATATTAATGTTTCCGTAAATTTTTCTGAACGTATCATCTAACCCTAAAATTTTTTTAAATTACCATACAACCAGTTTTATAAGATTTGTGTGGAATTTATAATTTTATAGAGTCTAATACTCACTAAACACATACTTAAGCGTTTTTCAAGTTCTTTCTCTTGCTCTATGAATATTATACACCTACTCTGTTACCCAGGACTCAACACGACACGAACAAATTCACAGGCATTCTGCTATCGTTTCTTACACCCCCAGAGTAGTTCTTGTATGGAGCGATTGTATGGTGGCATAGAGCCAACATTTCATCGAACCTACGTGAGCTGAGGAAAGTAAAAATGGCTGCTAATCTAATGACCACGGGTGCCATGACGTCCACACCGACGATGGCGCTGGATATGGCACTAGGACTAAATCCGGTACACACTGAGGTCAAAAGAAGAGCAGCAGAGCAATGGTACAGGATCACTGCCTGCAAAGAATGGAAGGCACGGAGTACGGACCAAGGTCAGGCTGCGATAGAAGACGCATTAGGGAGAGACATGTCATTACTTATGACAAATAACGACCTAATCAAGAAACAAACGATCTTCCACAAGAAGTATACTACACATAGGTAAAAGATCAGACTGGGAAATTGAGACATCGGGTTCCCAGCTCATCTGTTACACAGATGGATCCAGAATGAGAAGCACAGGATTAGCTAGAGCAGGGATACACATACCCAGTAAACCAGCTAAAGATGTGGTTCTAGCATTGGGTACGTATGCCAGCGTTTTCCAAGAGGAGGTTCTAGGTATAAAAGAATGCGCAGAAATGGTACTGACCGACTCCGGGATAGAGACGCAAAGCACCATTACTATTCAGACAGCCAAGCGGCAATTAGAGCACTGGCCAAGGTAGAGACCGTATCAGGGCTGGTCAAGGAGTGCAAATATGTTCTCAATAAACTAGTCGAGGTAATGACGGTCACTGTAGCATGGGTTCCAGGCCATCAAGGCACATCAGGGAATGAAAGAGCGGACGAGCTTGCAAGAGAAGGTGCCAGCTCGAGACCTATAGGACCAGAGCCTCAGCTTCCGATATCAGCCACCGTCACTAAGGGAGTGATAAACGAACTTATGAGACGCGAGGCACAGGACGCATGGGCTGAGAGTAATAGCTGCAGACAAGCAAAATTGTTTGTAAAAGGAAAGAATCACAAAAGAACCCGGTAACTACTATCACTAAGCCGGGAAAGACTGGGCATAGTCATGGGCATCATCACAGGCCACTGCAGACTTAACCGACATATGTCCCTAATAGACAACAGCATAGACTTCACTTGTCTTGAATGCGGTGAACCAGAGACCAGCCAGCACTTCCTGGCTGAGTGCATACACTACAGCAGGCTCAGGTGGGAGACTTTTGAAGCCGATAGGATCGAAGAAGGAAAACTGTGCGACCTGGACACTGGCCGACGGAGTTCTGTAGAAGGAGTTTAAGATTTTCTGGGGGGAGGTCATCGGGGCCACAGTAACAACCGTATCCACACGGGAACAGTGTAATGAGTCCAAATAGCGACTTGAACACCCGCCTGTGCCCTGCAGGCGTCCCACCTTAAAATAATCAGAAAATAATAATAATGTATAATTTTCTTAAAATATAACTACTTACTTAATTTTCTTAAAGCATTTCATTTATTTCTTGAGCTATTTACAATCTATAAACACAAATAATTTATTAAAAACATAGTCCTAGTTAGAAAATCGACCCCTTTACACAAATTCATGTAAAGCTTTGTAATCATTTTAGCAAGTTAAAGTCTATTTTAACCCCTATTCACAGTGCTCTCCGCGGTGAACAGTGGTGAAAATATTTTTTGCAGGCTTATATCTCAGCAGCATTATTAAACTACAGCCTAATATTGAGTTCAATTTCTAGTTTATTTATAGTTCTAGTCGTAATCAGTTTAAGATTATAATATATTTAAAACAGTAACCGACAAAATCAGATTTAAATCCTTTTTTGCCGCCCTGTAAAATTATGATTTTTGAGTTTAACCCCTTTACACTAGAGGCACAGAAATATATTGTAACGTAATCTACGTTGTACTTTAAATCTAAAACATACTTAATTACCTAATTAATACTAAGTCCTACAATTGCTTATAATAAACTGTTAAATAATTTAAATAAGTACTTATCACTAATATTCAATATTTATAAGTAATTAAAACTATTTATAATAACGTTTTGTTAATAATTTCTAATGTATCTATTGCGCGCGCGAGCGTCGAGCAACCGGTTTGTGGCGCGGGGCGCGGGGCTAGGGGTGCTCGCTGTGCCGGCTCGGGCTGCGAGCGCGCAGTCGGTTGAGCATCACGTCATAACGCACCCAGAGGTCTCATAAGCTGGTCCGCGTCACTTGTTTTAAAAATTTCCGTTACGTCGCTAGTGTCTACGTATACGACCTACTTTTTAATTCTCAATTTAAAATTAAACTCAGTGATAGTGTCTATTCCCTTACTGGGTAAGTTGTGCACATATTTTTACGTATTGCAAAGCTATTATTACATGCATAGGCTACTCCTTCTCTGCAAATCTATATTTTAATATTCCTGCCACTAGCAAATTTATAGTTTTCACCTAATTTACACTATCTCTTTTATAGTGCTTGCTTATGATGTATGTAAACCACAGCCGCTAGGATAATTGTAAATAGTTCTTGCCACTCTCTCTTCCCCTTTTCGGTTGCTAGTGGTAGGGCTTATGTGCTAGATCGTAATGCTGGATTACGATCCACAGGAACACCGTTGGGAGTTCAAAGCTGGACCATTATCGAGCGACGACGTCTCCTGTTCGTCGTTTGTGCGCACGTCACTACGCGCGCCGCGCCTAGTCTGCCCGCTGTGCTGCGCTACGCTACTTCTGCTCGTCCGCTTCCCGCCTTCTGTAACAGTCCGCTACCTACCTACCGTGCGCGACCGTTGAGGAGAGTGCGGTATTTGTTAATCTTAGTGCGCATAACTTTCGATCTACTAAAATACGTTCCTACGACCCTGAATCTAAATTACTCAATACTTGTTATTTACTGATTATTGACTCATAATAAACCTTGTTATTATAATCCTTCTTTTATTTTCACCACTACGTGACAGATGGCGCCCAATTTTGAATTTTAGTGGTCGAGGTTTTGTGCACTTTGAGTATTTTTTTTTTTTCTTTTTCCTGGTGATGGTCTGTGTGTATTTAGTTTTTTGTACAACGATGGTAGAAAATTGTTAATTGTTAACTTCTGTAAAACAATATTGTATACGTTGTATGATCAATTTATTTGAATTTAGATTTTTTTTTTTCTTTTGAAGGTACTGCACTGTAACGAACATTCTAGAATTGTTCGTTATTTAAACATATTTTTTTTAAACTACCATCGTTAACGTTCTTATACAAGCGCTAATTATTGTAAGAGAACGTTACCTGTATTTAGCTGCTTTTGGCTTATTGTTTTTTATTTTCGTGCCGCATTTTTATTTTATTTCTGTGCTGTTTTTTTTCCTGTTTTTATTTCTGCTGTATTTTATCGTGCACAACATACCTAGATTAGGAATCGTTCAAATTTTTTTTGTTTTTTTTTTTTAAAACTTAATATTGTAAATTATAATGGCTTATTTAGTAAAATTTTTACACTTGAGAAAATCGGAGCTTCAATACGAGGTAGCTATTAGAGGTGAAGTACCTGCTAAAACCGTTAAGGATTTGAGATGCCAGGTCTGCAGGTTAACTCAGCTTTATTCGTCGAAAGACATAGCGGATTCGGTATATGATTTTGATACGGACATTAAAGAAATTAATGAATCTTTTAGTAAAATCAAATTCAACTTGGATTCACTCGAGGCTACTTTCGATGATAGTCTAGCTGACCGTACGCAATCTTTTCTTAACCACCTGTATCATCGTTTAAAACGTATCGAACAACCTACTAGCACTGAGTCGGTAAATTTATTGAGGTCGGCCAACGATACTTTATCAAACTACCTTCAAAGTTTAAAAATAATTATTAAGAACCAGCCACAGCTCGGTGTGGTTAATGAAGATGATGGCGATTTAAATAATAGTTTTGAAGATTGTAACACTTCTCGTTCGAATAGTACATCCGGTCCGGCTGCGTCACAAGACAAATTAAATATTTCAGTCACCTGTGATAGGGGGATCTCGTCTGATTTGTCCCTCCTAAAATATGACGGTAAATCTTGTGTTCGGTCATTTATTCAGAGGGTTAGTGAGTACCGTCGCTCTAAAAATATCAGCGATACTAAATTGCTTTCTGCGGCTTTTGAAATTTTTACCGGCGATGCCCTACACTGGTATAGGAATATTAGTGATAAGGTAGTATCTTGGGATGCTTTAATGAAACGCCTCAAGGAGGATTTCGATGCTGTAGGTTATGATTACTTAATGGTTACAGAAATTCGTAATCGCACGCAGGGTGATTCCGAAAACATAACGATTTATCTGGCTATTATGCAGGGCATGTTCTCGAGACTATCAAAGCCAATGAGCGAAGATGACAAGCTAGATCTTTTATTGCATAACATTCGGCCGTGTTATTCGAGCATATTGGCAACCTGCTCTAATATTGTTTCGTTAGACCAATTGCATGATTTGTGTCGCAATTTTGAGAAAATTAAAGCTCGTGCGGAGAATTTTAAAGAGCCAGCACCCTCGAATTCTAAAACACTAGCCCCTGAATTTAGTTATCAGCCACCTAAGGCTGTTGTCAAAAATTTTGTAAAAAATAATAATAATACTTTTCCTAATAGTTCTAAAAGATATTTTCATAACAATAATAATAATAATTTTTCTAATCCTAGTATATCACATAATTACACATCGAATAATGCACCTAATCGTGTTGCAAATTTTAGAAATTCGCAGCCAGTTAGAAACTTATATGAGATTTCTAAACAAATGTACTGTTTTCGTTGCAAGGTTAATACGCACAATATGCGCCAGTGTACAGCTGAGCGTGTTGTGGTTTGTATTGGTTGCGGAATGAATGGTGTGCGAAGGCCTGAATGTCCGATATGTTCCTCTAAGCAGACAACCAGAGACTCTTCTGCAAAAAACTAGAATCTGAAAACTGTGGTTCTCCAACTCATTTCGATAGCTCGGATTGGAATGATTGGTTGATTACTATTAGAAACTTTTTCACGGCTTATAAAGTAGCTACAGTTTTCAATTCTGTTCCGAGTAGCGATCCTCGTCCTTATTTAAAAATAACTATTAATAACTTTAATCTAGATGTTTACGGATTGCTTGATTCTGGTGCTGTGGTGAGTATTTTAGGTAGGAACTTTTATAAAACTTTAATTGAATTTGGTTTTACCCTTCACAATGATGATCTAGTTTCGGTCACTGCTGCTGGTGGACAGAATATGAAGTCTCTTGGATATATGCTACTTCCTCTTAAATTTGATGGCAAGACTAAAATTTTAAAGGCACATGTGATACCTGAGGTTGATACTGTACTTTTATTAGGTGTAGATTTCTGGTTGGCATTCGACATTTTGCCACGGTATTTGTCCACTTCTGAATGTCTCTCTCTCTCATTGGATACTTCCTCGATTGCTGAAATCACTACCAAATCTTGCGACACTTATCTTCACTCTTATGAACATCTGGATGATTCTCAAAGGGTCATCGCGGACAATATATTTCTTCAATTTAAAGATATTTCGTTCCAGTCAAAAGGGCTAGGTAGAACGAATCTCATTTCTCACAGTATCGATACTGGTGATGCTGAGCCTATACGCCAACGCTTTTATAGAATGTCTCCTGAAAAAATGCGTATTATTTCTGAGCAGGTAGACGAGATGTTGGCATCAGACGTGATTGAACCATGCGAGAGTCCTTGGTCTTCTCCTGTTCTTGTGGTCGATAAGAAGGATGGAAGGCCTCGTTTCTGCTTAGATAGCAGAAAATTTAATTCTGTAACAAAGAAGGACGCTTACTGCCTCCCTTATGTCTCTGAAATCCTGGATAACTTGAGAGATGCTAGGTACTTATCCAGTGTAGATTTGTCGAAAGCATTTTGGCAAATACCGATTAGGAAGGAGGACCGTGAAAAAACTGCGTTTTATGTACCTGGAAAGGGCACTATGATGTTTAAGGTGACTGCCTTTGGCTTGTCTAATGCCCCGGCCACACAGCAACGATTGGTTGATAGTTTGTTCGGGCCGGAATTCGAACTTAAAGTCTTTGCTTATCTTGATGATATTATAATCATAAGCAAGACTTTCGAAGAGCATGTCTCATTGCTTTACCGTGTCTTGGATAAACTCCGTAGTGCTAATCTTACTGTTAACCTTGATAAGTGCAGATTCTTTCGAAGCCAATTGCGTTACCTTGGTTACCTGGTAGATGCTCAAGGTTTACGCACTGATCCTGAGAAGGTTCAGGCGATATTAAATTTTCCTGCTCCATCTAACAAGAAGCAACTAAAACGATTTCTGGGAACCGCATCGTGGTATAGACGTTTTATTCCGAACTTTAGTTCCATTACTGGTCCACTGAACAAGCTAACATCCTCTAAAAAGTCTGCACCTCCTTTCCATTGGTCATCTGAGGCTGAAAAAGCTTTTCTAGATCTTAAGTCTCTTTTAGTTCAGACTCCGATACTGACTTGTCCTAATTTTGACCTTCCATTTGAAGTTCACACGGACGCCAGCAATTATGGGGTAGGTGCTATGCTTTCACAGACAGTTGACGGCGTTGAACTTCCTATTGCTTATATGAGTAGGTCACTGTCTGGAGCTGAGAGAAATTACAGCGTAACTGAACGCGAAGCACTAGCGGTATTGGTTGCTCTAGAGCATTGGCGCTGCTATCTGGAAAACGGTCGAGCTTTTACTGTTTTTACCGATCATTCTGCACTTAGATGGTTCCTCTCACTAACCAATCCTACAGGGCGACTTGCCAGGTGGGGTATTCGGCTCTCCGCTTTTAACTTTATTATCAAGCATCGCCGTGGGAAGGACAATGTAATTCCTGATTTTTTATCTCGCTCTGTACCCGTGGCGGCCATTTCGAAGGCAACCCCTCTGTCGACTCAGGACCAGTGGTATCTCAACATATTTAATGGATGTCAAGCTTCCCCATCTAGCTTCCCTAACTATCGAATCGTTAACGATACTCTGTATAGGTATATGCGTAATAAAAATGTCCTCACATCCGAGTTCGAGTGGAAACAAATCTTACCGAAAGAACATCGGGAAGATATAATTAAAGAAAACCACGCAGAACCTACGGCTGGACATTTGGGAATATTTAAAACCTATAAGAGGCTATCCCTGCGTTTTTATTGGCCAAAGATGTACGCAGATGTCGTGCGTTTTGTATCTAATTGCGACGTGTGCTTGTCTTATAAGCAGCCTACTCATGCAAGCTTAGGTCAAATGGGCAGGCCTAAGAATTGTGAGCGACCTTTTCAGGCTATCTCAATTGACTTGGTTGGCCCGTTACCCACTTCTAGAAAGCAGCATAGCTACATTTTCGTGATAACTTGTTGTTTTGCAAAGTATTGTCTTATTTTCCCGCTGCGCAAAGCCACTGCTGAGGCTGTTGCTAAGCATCTGGAGAACAATGTTTTCCTGGTTCACGGAGTTCCTCAGACTATTTTTCTTGACAACGGTGTTCAGTTTGTCAACCATGAACTTGACAAACTGTTTAAAAAATATAAAATACCTAACGTACATTTTTCACCAAAGTATACTCCCCAAATTAACACAGTGGAACGATACAACAAGACTATCGTCACTGCAATTTCTACTTTTGTTGAGGATGACCATCGCACCTGGGACGTGAACTTGCCAAAGATTCAGTTTGCGATCAACAGCTCAGTGAATGAAGTCACTGGCTATACGCCGTCTTTCCTTGTTCACGGCAGGGAACTCGTAACTTGTGGTTCTCATTACGTGGACAATGACGCCCCTAATGAACTCATTTTCCTACCGCGTGATATTTATGCTGAGAATCTGGGATCACTTGCTGAGGTGTTTGATAAAGTACAACTTGCACTTCGACGCAGTCACCTTAAAAATGCACAGCCTTAGAACCTGCGTCGTACTGAAGCAGAATTAAACGTCGGTGACATTGTGTGGAAGAAGTGTTACGTACAAAGTGACAAAGATTCTTACTTCAGCAAGAAACTCGCTCCTAAATTTATGAAAGCGCGGGTAAAGGAGAAGAGGTCACCTCTCGTTTATGTTCTGGAGGATATGTCCGGACGGGATCTAGGAGTCTGGCATATCAAAGACCTGAAGTTAAAAAAGTATTAGGTTCTTAATTCTTAATCTCTGCGTATGCTTAATGTTATTAGGTTTCTATTAGGTATTTTATTTTGAATGTAATTCTACCCCGATTCTAAAATCTTTTGTGTATGACAATTATTTATCTGATACAATTTTGATTCCTATTCTAATAATTAATGAAACTTAAACTTAAATACTAATGTGCAAATTCTTTTTTGTATTTACACCGTCTAAAGATGTCTTAAATACTCTTGTTACAATAGCACCACTCTTAACGTGTTATTTGTAATTATTATTGCTGTCTATCACTCTAGAATTTGATAGGCGGCGCTTTGCTTTGTCATTCACTATTAATGATGAAGTTTCCCTTGTTTTTGCACATTATTATACTAAAACAACTTGTTACGATGAATTTGTCATATTCAAAATACTACACACTTAAGCAGTTGCACTGAGTCCTGGTATACATATGACCACGTACTCTGGTATGTCTGTTTGCAAGTACACTATAGTTAAAGTGTTACTCTGTTTTTGAATGGTTGAGTGTTAGTTCGAATGTTAGGTGTATGAAAGAAAGTATGAATGTTGAGTGTTTCTATATGTAGTGTGTATAGTTCTAGTTCGAATTTTGCATAGGCAAAATCCTCGTCTCACGGGGGGGAAGTGTAACGTAATCTACGTTGTGCTTTAAATCTAAAACATACTTAATTACCTAATTAATACTAAGTCCTACAATTGCTTATAATAAACTGTTAAATAATTTAAATAAGTACTTATCACTAATATTCAATATTTATAAGTAATTAAAACTATTTATAATAACGTTTTGTTAATAATTTCTAATGTATCTATTGCGCGCGCGAGCGTCGAGCAACCGGTTTGTGGCGCGGGGCGCGGGGCTAGGGGTGCTCGCTGTGCCGGCTCGGGCTGCGAGCGCGCAGTCGGTTGAGCATCACGTCATAACGCACCCAGAGGTCTCATAAGCTGGTCCGCGTCACTTGTTTTAAAAATTTCCGTTACGTCGCTAGTGTCTACGTATACGACCTACTTTTTAATTCTCAATTTAAAATTAAACTCAGTGATAGTGTCTATTCCCTTACTGGGTAAGTTGTGCACATATTTTTACGTATTGCAAAGCTATTATTACATGCATAGGCTACTCCTTCTCTGCAAATCTATATTTTAATATTCCTGCCACTAGCAAATTTATAGTTTTCACCTAATTTACACTATCTCTTTTATAGTGCTTGCTTATGTTGTATGTAAACCACAGCCGCTAGGATAATTGTAAATAGTTCTTGCCACTCTCTCTTCCCCTTTTCGGTTGCTAGTGGTAGGGCTTATGTGCTAGATCGTAATGCTGGATTACGATCCACAGGAACACCGTTGGGAGTTCAAAGCTGGACCATTATCGAGCGACGACGTCTCCTGTTCGTCGTTTGTGCGCACGTCACTACGCGCGCCGCGCCTAGTCTGCCCGCTGTGCTGCGCTACGCTACTTCTGCTCGTCCGCTTCCCGCCTTCTGTAACAGTCCGCTACCTACCTACCGTGCGCGACCGTTGTGGAGAGTGCGGTATTTGTGAATCTTAGTGCGCATAACTTTCGATCTACTAAAATACGTTCCTACGACCCTGAATCTAAATTACTCAGTACTTGTTATTTACTGATTATTGACTCATAATAAACCTTGTTATTATAATCCTTCTTTTATTTTCACCACTACGTGACAATATATTATTAAAAACAAATCTTAACATTGCAAATGAAATTTTGCAGGTGATGTATGTTATGAATGCTATTTTGTGTGAATGTTTCTGTCTCTTTGTATGTGTAAAATGCTGTTGTTGTCTTGTGTCTCATGTGCTGTACAGAATAAATGTATTTTCTTTCTTTCTTTCTTTCTTTATGTCGTATTTGGTTGGTTACACAAAATTATTTAACAAAACCCGTTTTTTTGCTCTAGTTGTACCATACTATCTCAGGAACTATAAGCCCTATCAAAATATGGATTAGACAGAAAAATTTGGTATTTTTCTCTGATTCACATTCAATGAAAAAGTTCATTTTGCTACAACTCGCGCTGTACCGGTTTTCACAGGACACACACATTTTTTTGAAATATTGATCGGCTGGATTTTACTATCGATACAGTACCAAAATAGTCATTTTCAACAAAAAAAAACTGTACGTCTGCGTGTTATACCGTATCACGCAAAAACCACTGAATTTAAAGAATGAATTTTGATGAAATTTTACACGGAGATCTCGAGTCAACATTTAGAGTGCTTTTTATCCCAGAAATGCGTAAAACTAGAAAAACCAAACTCCACGCAGGCGAAGCCGCAGGCACCTACTAGTATGGTATGAAAGGCACTATGAGTCAAATAAATGACGTAATCTATATCATAATTTTATTTGCGACATACAATACATAATCGAGAGCATGCATGGTGCAGCGAAAATTTGGCACACGTCCATCCATCCGAAATCGTGGGAGCGCACTGATTACCTTGTGTCCAGTCACCCGCTATCCAGAAATTACGTAATTGACGGAAAATTGCTTGTGATTTGGTGGAAATACACTCAAATTCAAAAACCAAGCTACAAATAAGTAGATAATATTATTGCCTATGTATTAATGTAAATTTTACACGAATCAATGCATAAATACCCAAGTTGAATCGCATTCTTTCTTTGATTACTAGGTTCCTTAAATATTTTATTACTCCATAAATATTCACTAATTTCAAATTTCGAGCTACATAAATGTAGTACAATGATTGTCGCACAACATATATTTCTTTGGTGGTTATTCGTTATGGTAGCTAGGAGTAGAGACAACTTGAAAAACAGCTAAGTTTTGGCAAATTGCATAATAATAATAGGAACTTTTATCCGTAAGTCGAAACATACTTAAGTAATTGAAATGACATAGAATTTGCTTAGTAGCAGCTAAAATAAACTTATTGTATAATAAGACCAGGTTTAGCTTTCGACGGTCTGCCTCTCTTCCTTTTTTGTTGCTCAATTATTTTTAGAATTAATTGAGCAACAAAAATTATAACCGACTAATTGATTTTTTTATTACTGTCCATGTTTTACTGTCGTTGTCACTGTTTAATCAACCGCCATTAAATTAAATAACTGCTCAATATGTTTTTGAATTGATCATAATAACATCTCGAATATTTAAATAACAGCTCAAAAAATTAGTTCCCAAATTATAATACTTCAAAATTTGAACTTAGCAGGTTTTCGTGCTGTACGTAACACTTAATTAATTGTATAATTAAATTTACTATTTGTATTAATTAAATTAACCTTTAATATAATTAAATTTCCCTGCCAGTTCAAATTTAGAGCTATTATAATTTTAGATATTTTTAACCAAGTAAGTACCTACGTATTTTCACAACTATACCATATTTTAAGTTGGGTGTACGGTAAAATGTGAATGTGAAGTGAATTTCGGCCAGATGGACCGTTGACGTGAATAAGGTGGCGGGTAGTAGCTGTTATACACACCATTTCCTGTTGGACCAACTGCTACGCACAACTAATTTTGGCACAACTAGTTTGTCCAACAGGAACAATTTGAAAAAATAAACAAAAAACCCGTATGCACACTTTGAAAAATATTTTACGTGGTCCGGTTGCCTTTTATTTTTTCATATAAGTAACTCAAAGGAGCCTTAAAATTACAGTGTTAAGTATTAAATAATCTATACTAATACTAATCTATATATATAAAAATGAAACCCGTTTTCCGTTGTCACGACATTACATGAAAACGGCTTGACCGATTTGGCTGATTTTTTTTTTGTAGTTTTCTAATACTCTGTACAAGGTTCTTACGGAAAAAAATATTAAGAAAATCTCTCAGAAAGATTGAAAAAAAAACGAAACAGCCCAACCCGGGCGAAGCCGGGCCGGGCAGCTAGTAATATTATAAAGAGGTAAAGTTTGTGTATTTGTTAAATTGTAAGGGGTAATCTCGGGATCTACTGAACCGATTTTAAAAATTCTTTCACCAATAGAAAGCCACATTATTGCCGAGTGTCATAGGTTATATAAAAAACCAAAAAATAAAAAGGCTTTTACATTATGCCCAACGAAGTGGGCACGGGTCAGCTAGTATTAAATAATTACATTCGCCACGGTTTAGGCTATTAATAATTAATTATTTTATATTCACTGGTTTCTCCAAAGCAAAACCTAAAACAATTTCTTCGTTTTTAAGTTGCAATTGTATATGCCTTATTGCATCGTCTTTTAGTATAATATCTTCATTTTTGCGTTTGAGTTTTTTGCATTTTGTCGTTCTAATTTGTGATTCATCATTAATCATTTAAAAATAAAAAGACATAGAGATATAAGTTACTAACATTAGGTACTTATAACATAAATCGATATAAAAGTCCACCATTAAGAAATTAATATGACACATAATAGACAACCGGTCCTTGTCGATATTCTGAGAGAGGATGGCCCTTCTCCGGTCGAACAAGCTCATTTCTTAAATGCTCTATCACTCCTAATAATTTTATAGTCTTACTGATTAGAATGAGACAACAGGGGGGGAAAAATCTATATATAAATAATCAGTACAAAAGGAAAAGTCGAAACGCTAAGACGCACCTACAGCCGTAACCGCCCATGGTAGAAACGTGAAATTTGGAGAGTGTGTTCATTATAAAGGGTAGGTATCCACTAAGAAAGGATTTTCCGAAATTCAAACCCCAAGGGGGTCAAATGGGAATTCAAAGTATGTATGGGGGAAAAAAATAGTTGACTATTTTATTCAACATTTCTTATGAGTATTCCTAGCGATAAATGAGTAAACACGTGTTTCTGGATTTTTCCTATAATATTTCTCTCCTCCTTCTCAGTTCCCTCTATCCCTCCCTCACCTCTCTCGCTACCCCTCCCATGTTCCGCTACCCCGGCCCTTTCCCTCTCTTGCTACCCCTCCCCTTTCCGCTACCCCGCCCCTCTCCCTCTCTTCCTCTCTTGCTACCCCTCCCCTCTTCCGCTACCAATCTCTTATCTTACTACTCCTCCCTCTCTTCCCTCATAGTATGTATGAATCATCATATCAGCCATAGAAGTTCACTGTTGGACATAGGCCTCTTCCAAACTATAGCTTTTCCCTAAATTCAATGTGGTTCCCACGGGAACGGGTCCAGGACTTCATGCGGACGAATAATAAATAAGACTACATGTGTATTATCAGAGGCGCTCAACCTAGAAAGCTGAGATTTTGTATTGAGGATCCCTTTATGAAGTGGACAATAACAAAGACAGGATTTTTTAAATTCCCACAGGAAAGGGAGTAATAGGATTGTAAGTGTGTTATTGCATGCGCTCAACCTAGAAAGCTGAAATTTGGTATAGAGGTTCTCTTTATGATGTTGACAAGAATAAAGATGGGGTTTTATAGAATTCTCACGGGAAAGGGAGTAATAGGACTGTAACTAATATTATAAATGTGAAAGTGTGTGTCTGTTTGTTTGTCCGTCTTTCACGGCAAAACGGAGCGACGAATTGACGTGATTTTTTAAGTGGAGATAGTTGAAGGGATGGAGAGTAACATAGGCTACTTTTTGTCTCTTTCTAACCCCCCACTTCCCTTAACCACTCAACAGTCCAGGTGCGAAAAAAAACATCGTCAACCAACAGTCTGCTGCTCCCAAATTTGAACGACAGATGGCGTCCTACACCTCCCGAGACAAAAAAATATATATCTCGTAAATTATTACCCTTATTCTAATAAGAAAACTACTACTGTTTAGCTAGTTCCATTATCTTTCAATAAAAGAATATAACAACATACGAAAACTATTATTTAAGGTATATTTTTAGCGTTTAATTTCAACATAGAGGTTTTTTTTTACGATCTTAGATTTACGGGCCTATTATTCCACTTTCGTCATTAGGTACTTTCTTATTCGAATTTTCTATCTTATTAGAAATCTACTTACCTTTCTGGAAATATACCTATTGTATACTAATATCCAAATAATTTTGCCAAGAAAAGCATAAATAACACTAGACTACTTTCACTACTTTCACTTTTTGGCGAGCGGTAGGTACCTCGCCTGTGGGTGATCACCTTGATTCTGTTAGAAATTAATGGTATTTCTGCAAAAACACCGTCAAAATATGTTGTGGGTGATGGAAGTTTGCATGGAGCATTCCGCAATTTTCAAGGTAGAAAGCTAAAAACTATTTGTGACTAACAAAAAAAACGTTCATTATTTTTTTTTTTGGAAATTGTCCCCAACCCCTTAAAAGAGGGGATGAAATTTTATATGGGACTTTTCGCAGTTTTCAAAGTAGAAAGCACATACACAGACTCTTTATTACCAACGAAAAATACCTTCTAAATCAGGAAAGGGTTATCGTGTTACCCCGAATTTAACGCGAGCGAAGCCGCAGGCAAAAGCTAGTTATTTCATAAGTTTAATGGTTATTTTTCTTTACTTCCATTTTTGGTTAAGAGCGTGGCATCTAGTTCTTAATAAAAAAATAGTACTGAATTCCGTAGGCAAAACGTGGTAAAACATTAATAGTCGCATCCACACCACACGATCCAAATGCGCTACGCAGGAATTGGGGGTATATTGGTTAGCGATCCTGATACTGCGCCAATTCTATTGGCTCTAGATCCTGCCTCGCGCATTTGAATGGGTAATAAATTAGTAACGCTTACTTACTCGTCGCTACTTATACCGACATCTAGTGGTGCAGCATCGGACCACTCTCGCAATTAATTTTGTACGTTGATTGCGATTGAATTTTGTTCGGCATGCTTTACTTTACTGTATTCCATGGCCTTGTATACCGTGCGTGGCGAGATTGAAATGAATATTTTCTCGAACAAGGCGAATTTACTTTTTGGTGTTCGTACTGTAGTATTCATGGAACGAACCAATCAACCAACCAATGTTGCAGTAACTCCGGTTATTCATGTTACTCTGTGGTCTGCACCCCCACAGTCCGCACACAGCCAGCACACACACACAGTACCTTTCTTTATGGTGGGAGGGGAGAGCTACCGGAACATCCGACCCTACCCTAGTGATCCAACTTTGCAATTGCATTTGACTCACATTTGACTTTCTCGCAGGTGGATGGAGCACACTTCACAATGAGCAGTTTTCTTTTAGGTATTTTATAGCTTTTCTAAACACTCGATAGATGGCGCAGCCTGGGACTTTCGGTAATAAAAGAGTGGGTGGGTGGAGTGACCTTTTTGCTACAAAGTCGACATTTATTTTAACATTTTAAAAAAAAGTTTGTAAAAAGTATTACTACAATGTATTATTAATTAAATTATGTAAGTAACAACTTTTTGAGGTAACAATTTTCATACAATACAAAAAAAACTTCGATCAATGCTTCAGAAATGACAAATGACAGAAACAGAAATTAATCAAATTGACATTCAGTCAGTTCTTTCTTGCCACAGATTAAATATTTGGCCTCAACAATACCAAAAAATAATGCTAGCGCCATCTTTTGATGATTTTAAAAACCAACTGATTTTACTTAAAAGAAAACTGCTCATTATTATTTTCACAATATAATCAATTTTCATAGCAAACAGCGACACTACATTTGGCGGCTGACGGAAGAACTAAAATTTGACGGACCATTTGTTTGAGACTATTGGCGTTTTAGATCCTTAGATTAATAACTTACTAGATGGAGGGTGTTCATACAAGCGCTCTGTCAAAATTGAATCACTAAACGCTCGATGACATGTCGATGACATGCACTTGACACTTGCGTAATGTTGCCAATCTTCCAAAAAGCGGGGAATTAAATAGAGTTTATTTAAATTTCTCAACTTTCAAGTAACAAAATTTTAGGTAAGTCTAACAATATCGTAAATTCACAAGGACTTCCATTAGAGAATGTGTCACATACCTACGTAAATATCAGTAGCAGCCGCAACTGTTTTAAAATTAATCAGTCGAAGAAATAAAAATAGTTAAAATGGGAAACTATTTTCACAATCGGGCAACACCGAGCATTAAAATAATTCGCTAAAATCGTACTATTTCTTTTATTCTACAAATTACTATGAAATATTTAAAACTTTCCTGTGAAAAGTGATATCATTACATTTCTTTTGTTTTTCAGACGTGTTGTGTGTGACACGATATAATAGTTAATTTAATTTAATAGTACGTACTTATAAGATATCGTAAATTCACAAGGACGTTCCAATAGAACGTTGCACGTTATTATTCAGGGTTTTGTCACAAATTACTTAATAGTTACTTCGTAAGTTTTGTGCAATAAGTTACAGCGATTCTCTATGTCATTACAATATAAAGTAAGTATTGCCAGAAAACAAAATAATGAATGTTATATTGTTTATTCATTGCATGTTTATTAATAATTAACAGGATTTAAATAAAACTGTTATAATGCGTTATGTATTCTACGTATTTTCGAGCCGTGCCAAGTGCAAAAATTATAAACTATATTTTGTAAAATTTCGCTATGAAAAATATTTATGCCGAACCGTAGTAGCTGTCATCAAATACTATCTATAGACGAGTAATACGCACAGCTTCGGAAGAATTCGGGCAAGACGCGACACTAGCGCCCCTACGGTATGAGGGCGGCATGAGGTGAACGATTTCAAAACTTTTGTATGCAAAATGTAATAGCGCCCCTAGCGGCATGAGGTGAACTGTGCGTTTTGTATGCAAAATGTAATAGCGCCCCTAGCGGCATGAGGTGAATGGAGGTTGCCAAGTCATTGTATGAGAAACGTCAAGAGCTATGCGTATTACTCGTCTTAGTATTTGCTGTCATTGACGTAAATTTCGCCATTTTTTTTATGGTATGATATTGACTGTTGTGTTCTTGTGTTGTGCTTTTCATTATATTTCGTTGACGTTTACGTTTTCTTGGTAAAAGTTGGATAAAGTATTTTGTTACTTTGATCAAAGTATGTAGGCGAATTATCAAAACGTGTGTCGTTTGATAAAAGGTAAGTACAACTTCCGCTTGAACAGGAAAAGGAAGTGTGCATTATGGCGGCAGCGTGCGGCAGCAGCCTCCAACATCCTTATCCTGTTAATTTCGATCGATAGAAATGGCGCAAAACTGCAAAATAAGAAACTGTTTTCAAACTTTCGGATATGTCCATTTACGTATAACCAGAAAATGAGCCCAATACAAAATACTGTTCAGAGAGTCGTCTTATAACACTTAAATGGTTACCTAGTATTATTTTGAGATTAGTTGTCACAATTTCATTAATTTGTAAAGCTTCATAAACTTTTATTTATAATGTGACTTGGGCAATATAACTGTAAAAGAAGTGAATGATTGTGTCATAGTTTTTTAAGGCATTATCATACATTAGAACCAACCACTTCAAAACTTTCTCATTAGGTAAATAATTTGTATGATACCTACCAATATTATTGTTATGGAAGTGATAGCATAGGTATTCAATGTTCAATTGTGATGCATATGTAAGTTAAAGATATCCAACGCCTCAATAACGTGGAATGTGTTATCGTGAAACAATAGGTCCATAAATATTATCAACATTAGCCAATAAATTACAAGAATTTACTTCTGTAGAATGGCATAAGAAAAGCAGAAAGATGTTTGGTTATAGATAAATAGGGGACAAATCACACAGATTAAGCTAGCCCCAAAGTAAGGTTGAAACTTGTGTTATGGGATACTAACTCAACGATAGGTAGGTACTTACTATATTTTATAACACATACATATATAGATCATCATATCAACCCACTGCTGGGATACGGGTCTCTCTTCTATCGAAGGTGATTAGAGTGTACTCTGCTACATCCAAGACCCTAGGCCAAACAGGAAAATATATTTTAAAATGAAAAGAAAAATGGTACGGCTACTTTAAATTCATACAAGAAAACAATAAAAAATGTCAAAGGGTTTTCTCGATTAGGTTTAACTTCTTAGAAACTTTTTTATACTTTTAAGTAAGAATAAATTAATCAATATAATATTGTGGGGTAAAAATGTTGGCAAACCTAATATATATATTTTTTAAAGTGAATATTATAATTGTTAGTACCTACCTATATATAATTTTCACTTTTTTGAACTGAACTCATTGGCTGAACTTACTGAACCCAGTTGTGTTCAGTACAGCAGATGAAATGCACATTGCCCAAAGAAATCAATGGTCAGTCTCCACCTAACACATCACTCTTTAATATTAATAAATAAAAAACAAAGTATAATGTAATGAAAATCTTTCAATTTAATTTATGTAATTTACTCTTTCCTGTCTGTGCTAAAATGCACATTCATCAGGAGGCAAGATGACGACAGATCTGTGTGCGGAGGACGTGGTGGTGTGCATCGCGTCCCCGCAGGCGATGGTGGCGCCGCCGACGGGCGGGGGCGGGGGCGGGGGCGAGGCGGGGCCGGTGCCGCGCGCCGCCTCGGCGCAGGCGGAGCTGGGGCGGCGGCTGCTGCTGGCGGCGCGCGGCGGGCAGACGCAGCTGGTGCTGGAGCTGATGGCGGCGGGCGCGCCCTTCGCCACGGACTGGCTCGGCACGTCGGCGCTGCACCTGGCCGCCGCGCACGCGCACAAGGACACGTGCGCCGTGCTGCTGCGCGCCGGCGTGTCGCGGGACGCGCGCACCAAGGTGGAGCGCACGCCGCTGCACCTGGCGGCGTACGCGGGGCACGCGGAGGTGGTGCAGCTGCTGCTGGCGCACGGCGCGCGGGCGGACGCCGCCGACCTGCTGCGCATGACGCCGCTGCACTGGGCCGCGGCCAAGGGGCACGCCGACGCCGCCGCGCAGCTGCTGCGCAAGGGCGCCGACCCCGCCGCCGTCTCCAAGTTCCGCAAGACGCCGCGCGACCTGGCGCTTCGCATCGGCCGCGAGGACATCGTGCAGCTGCTCGACGAGGCGCACAACGAGCCCGCGCCCGCCGCCGACGACACCGTACACAGTAATACATTCAGTACTCTCATTTATATTAGGTGTGTCTCATGTACCTAAATATAACGTATGTTCTTCAATTCCTTTTCAGGGGTGGAGGAGATAAAGTTAAACAAACCGAAACAGCAGCAAGAGAAGTTTACGAAACTCGAGAGCAAGCCAGAGGCGGAGGCAGAGGCAGAGGCGGGGGCGGACGCGGCGGCCGTGCTGCGCCGGCACGGCATCACGCTGCTGCCGGCAGACGGCGGCACCGTGCTGTCGGCGCTGCAGGCGGGCCGCACGGTGGTGCTGTCAGACGCGGGGCGGCGCGCTCTCAGGGCCACGCGCGCGGCGCCGCTGCTGCTGCCGCCGACGCCGCCCAAGGTCAAGGTGCTGGGGCTGCAGGGCCGGCTGCGGCCGCTGGCGCAGGACGTGCAGGTCAAGTTCGTGCAGCTGCCCAACGACGCCAAGAAGCCCGTGCCCATGAAGGCCAAGGCGCGCCTGGCGCCGCGCCCGCCCGTCAAGATCATCATGAACAAGTCCAACTACACCAAGCTGATCGCCAGCGCCAACAAGCCCGCCGCGCCCGCAGCGGCGCCCGCGCCCGAGCAGGAGCGCCTGTCGCTGCGCGCCGAGCTGTCCCTCGCCCGCCGCGCCGTGGCCTCGCTCAGCGCCGAGCTGGCCTCGTGCCGCGCGCGCCTGCAGCAGCTCGAGGGCCCGCGCCCCTGATCACAATTCACTTTTTCATTTTTATACTCCAAAACTCAAATTGTAAATCATGTACTAACCTATGTAAGGATTGTAAATATAAATAAGTTAAAATAATAAATACCTATTTATTTGTATTTTTTACCCACCTGTCTTCTAATATTTCGTAGGTACTTTATTATTAATATGTAGAGGGAGAGCGGGAGCACAGAGTAAAGAAACGGAACAGAGACCAACCTTCACCTATTCTGGTAGGGTTGGCACGGGAGCATAAAATTAAAGAAACAAAACGTTTATCAGCTTTTATTGACCTTTTTACAAATTACTTGCTCTAAATATATTTTTTAATAATTTATTGTGCCTTTTAATAGAATGTTAAATTCTTAATCTTACATAAAGTTCTTATATGAGTCTTTGGAATAACAAAAATATGATATGTTTTTATTCTTTACATTATCTCACTCCCCTTTTCACTGTTCATTCTTCAAAAAAAATCGACCAGTCCTTTCCAAAGCATCAGACCCCGTATTGGTCGTGGTCCACCTGCGTGGTACACCTGGGTGGACCACGGGCATTTTTTCTTGCCCGTGGTCCACCTTTTTAATAATATATGAAATACTATTGCAAACCTTTTTGAACTTTTTAGGGTTCAGTAGTAAAATACAAGGAACCATTATTCAGAGGTAATGCTAGAAAGCTGTAATTCGGTATATACTGTTTCCGGAAATGTATACTAGCTATGTAATTCTGTCATTGTATATGTTACGCTCAAAGACCGACAACGCTCAGTGAACGGCAAAATAGCCCACAAGGCGTTGATTGAACCGTAAGAAAAATACGCGCCTCACTCGCTTCGCTCGCTCGGCGGTGTTATGATCACAAGATAACCCTAACCTAACCCACCAATGTCTGTCTGAATACTAACCTAACCCACCAATGTTTGTTTGAATACTAACAGACATTGGTGGGTTAGGTTAGGGTTATCTTGTGATCATAACACCGCGAATTTTTCTTACGGTTCAATCAACGCGTTGTGAGCTATTTTTCCGCTCACTGGGCGTTTTCTGTCTTTGAGCGTAACATATACAATTTTTTGGAAATGTGTTATTATAAAGCGCAATGCAATGGTCACAAGCTAACCCTAACCTAACCCAGTTTGTCTGATGAACAACATGTTTCAATTATTTTATTTACAGACACATACATTTCCGGTAACATATACTGATACACATATTATCAATGCTAAAAAGTAGAATTTTTTTTTGAAAATCATTTTTTGGGATTGCCTACCCTATATGTAAAGTGGGAATCATTTTTTTTCGCGTCGACTCCATTTTATGGTCTCTTAAAAAAATGTGGTATGATGATATATGGTTATGGTACTATAATGTTACGGTTTGCGTATGATTTTACATTTCAAAATCATCTTAGAACCATCCGAAAATCGTATGACAATTATTTCTGAATCACCATAAAAGCATTCTAAAATAAGACTGGAAATTATTCATAACTAAATCTAAAGTCAATCTTAGTCCATCACAAAACTATTTTAATAACATAGCAAAAATATCGTCAAAATTACCTATAATAATCCTAAACCATATCAAAAAAATTTCGAAAATAATCATTCCTAATCCATCCTAAAAACATTTCTTAATAATCCTAAAGGCATTCCTAATCCATCCTAAAAACATTTCTTAATAATCATAAAGGCATTCCTAATCCATCATAAAAACATTGCTAAATAATTCTAAAAGCATTTCTAATCCATCCTAAAAACATTGCTAAATCCTAAAAGCATTCCTAATCCATCCCAAAAACATTGCTTAATAATCCTAAAAACATTCCTAATCCATCCCAAAAACATTGTTAAATAATCCTAAAAGCATTCCTAATTCATCCT
This sequence comes from Endotricha flammealis, assembly GCA_905163395.2. Taxonomy (NCBI): domain Eukaryota; kingdom Metazoa; phylum Arthropoda; class Insecta; order Lepidoptera; family Pyralidae; genus Endotricha; species Endotricha flammealis. The sequence goes on along the minus strand of LR990859.1, from coordinate 17,491,611 downwards.
AAAAACATTTCTTAATAATCTTAAAGGCATTCCTAATCCATCCTAAAAACATTGCAAAATAATCTTAAAACCATTTCTAATTCATCCTAAAACATTGCAAAATAATCCTAAAAGCATTCCTAATCCATCCCAAAAACATTGCTTAATAATCCTAAAAACATTCCTAATCCATCCCAAAAACATTGCTAAATAATCCTAAAAGCATTCCTAATCCATCCTAAAAACATTTCTTAATAATCTTAAAGGCATTCCTAATCCATCCTAAAAACATTGCAAAATAATCTTAAAACCATTTCTAATTCATCCTAAAACATTGCAAAATAATCCTAATAGAATTCCTAATCCATCCAAAAAGCATTCCTAAACTACACCAAAAACATTCCAAAATAATCCTAGAAATAAACACTAACTCGGATGGAGGTGGACCATGGCCCATTGAATATTTGAATTTCTTATTACAAATCATTTAGGTGGACCACGGGCAAGAAAAAATGCCCGTGGTCCACCTAGGTGGACAGAGGTGGACCACGGGCAAGAAAAAATGCCCGTGGTCCACCCAGGTGTACCACGCAGGTGGACCATGACCAATACGCGCATCAGACTATGGAATAATCTACCTGTTACGATCAGAACTTCAAAGTCCATTGACATTTTTAAAAATCGGGTGAAAAATCACCCTCATTACCTTCAGTAAATTTTAATTTTCCGTGCGCTTACAAATGTACTCATCTTTTTGTATATTTTATATTACCTATATATTTATAAAAGCTATTTATTATTTTATTTTAATATATTGTTTTATATAAATGTGTAAAGAAATACTACAAATACATCTACTTATATATGTAAAATATGTATGTGTATATGTAAGTAGGTATAAGTATATATTTTTAATTTAGTGGTTTTTTTACACGTAAATTAGTATTTTCTTTTATTTCTTGCATTGCTAGAAATAAATTTGCCCTGCCCATTCCATAGCGTGATCTATTTTTATCGTAAGGTTGCCTTGAAAAGATTGCTGTCAGCAATAAGGCCGCCTTGTTGCAAAAACACTAGTCCGTAAGTTTTTTGTATATACCTACTGTATTGTCTTATTTTTCTCTGTGTTTTGCAAATAAAGCATATTCATTCATTCATTCAATCATTTGCCTTTATACACAATTTATAGTAAACCATGTTTGCACTTTTTTTTCTTAATAAAACACCAATTTAGACTATAATATACACGCCGCGTCGGGACGGGAGAGACGACTAGCCCTGAGTTGAAGCACGCGCCGAGCCAGTATAAACCAGTTTCGCTCCAGTATAAACAGGCCGCGCGTGCCGACGCACACACGCGCATCAAGCTTGTAGTGGGGTACCTATCGCGGCGCCGTTGTATGAAGCTTTGTCTCTGTTCCGATTCTTTACTCATGTGGCGGGAGCGCTGGGGTAGCTGGTGTGCTCGACCGCCACAAAGGGAAGACAATGTCTGTGTCGGAGGTTGTATAAGTATAATATCGTAGAAACTTCGAGTGCGCGATTCAGGATTCTAGTGGCGGCGTCATGTGAACACATTGAACGCATTGTGATCTTTTCTTGGGTGCATTCCAGTAGTACCACAGAATAATAAATAGCACTACCTACGTAGTAGTAGTTAGTACCCCATACCTGTAGTCTTTGACGACCTCCGTGGCGTAATGGTTACCACGCCAGACCGCCACCGATATGATACTAACTCGCATAGAGTATATGTAGGTACTTATGTTTTATTTTGTTGTCTTTAATAATATACAGTTTAGTTATTATACCTTTTTATATTAGTTGGCTTATACTAAATTAAGAGACCACGGGTAAAATATTTCCCGTGGTACCTTCCAGGGACTATCACAGGGACCACGGGCAAAAAAGGTTTCGTTCAGCAGAAGACGATTATTTAGATGTAGTAAGTAATCAAGTGCAGGATAAGAACATTATATTTATAGCCTTTTAAAGAGCCAAAAAAGGATACGATTGGTAAAAAAAAAGATACGATTGGCTTGTTTACCCAAAGAAACATATAACTTAGACAAAGAAAAATGAACATATAAATTATGCAAGATTAAAAAATGATATATTGGTAAAAGTATAATACAGCTCGCTCTTTTTACGTGTATGAAATCTAAGAGTGGTCCCTGGCGTCCTGGCGCGCCTGCAGCACGTCGCGGAACTGCGCCAGGATGGCGTTCTCGCGCTTCTGGCGCTCCTCCTTGCTGAAGGCGGCCAGCGCGCGCTTCTCGTCCGCCGAGTAGATCTGGTTCTCCTTGCGGATGCGCACGGCCTCCATGCGCCGGTGCCGGCTGCCGCTCATGACGTAGCCCACGGACTCGTAGGAGGCGATCTCGTCCGACGTGAGGCCGATCTCGCCGCGGCGCGGGATGCGCTTGCCCTCGGCCACGAAGGCGGCCATGGCGGCGCCCTCCCCGGGCAGCAAGGCGCGCCCGAAGTCCCGCGGGCCCAGCGCCGCCCCCGCCCTGGCCAAGGGCCCCGGCTCCGCCTCCTTGCCCTTCTCCACCCACACCTCTTCTTCGCTGCTGGACTCCGAGCCTCTGCTCGAATCCCTGGACTTTTTCTTGGCTTTCTTTCGAGCCTTCTTCACTTTTTTCAATTTCTTTTTTAGTTTCTTGAGCTTTTGTTTTGTGTCTTCTTTTGAATCTTTCGATTTCTTGCTCTTCTTTTTTTCCTTTTTACTGACTACATCCGGGGCAGATGGCTCCTCTTCAGAACTGTAATTTAAATCACAAAGAATTTAAATAAAAATCGTATCATATCAACTCATAATCTTTATTGGAGGATTGATTTCTCTGTATTTGTAATCCTGGCAGTCTCCATCCAAGTGGAATGAGTATGAGTATTTTTTTTAGGTTGTTTTTACTTTTTTTTAATTAATTATGAATAAGTAAATTCATACAGATCATCCACACATACCCACTCACTAAAAACCACGCAGGGTTTATCTGTGACGTGGGGAGTCGCATATACATTTGCCATAATCTATAAATAAGTTAAGTGGACACACCTATGTCCTGATTAAGTTTTGGGTTTGTTAAATGTTTTTTGAGTTCTCCTTTATAACGTAGAGAGTTTAAATACAATAAAATTCTTGTAAGTGTTTTGTTAATTCATTTAACTTATAAGTAAACGGGAATGACATAGGTAGTTCTTCATGTTCTAATAATATTCTAAATTTTATTTTATCAAAAACGTTTATAATGTTGCCTAAAGAGTCCCTGGTCATTATTGCTATATATGGGTGCTAAAACTTGTTGTGAAAAGCTTGTCAATGTTCAATAAACTAGGTACATGAATATAATTTGTGTTCAATATTGTAACATGTACGCTCAGACCAAATAAGAAGTCTATTTGGTCTGAGCATGTACGTCGTAGTGTCATCCAAGTAGTGCTGTTTTTCATATTATTTACATTTCAGTATAATTTAGTTTAAATATATGACAAGAATGTTAATGTGTACGGGCATGTCATGCTCGCAAATTGTCCAAACTGGCGGTGGCGTTGGGGGTCGGGTTACTGTTGTTCCCTACAATATTGTTCATAATATCGTGATGGTGAGCCCAGTAATGGAGGCTGGAAGGCCGACTCTCACGCCAACACGAAAATACACGAGAACGGTTGCTGCCTTGCGGGCGGTCTGCTACTATCTTTAATTTAGCATTTTATATTTAAGATTTAATTTTATGTTGAGACAAATCAATAGCACTATTTATTGACATTCCGCGTACGTAATGTTGTATCTATGTGTAAATTTTATGTTAAAAAAAGAAAAGTACCTACGATATATTTTTAAATGACAAAAAAGGCCGTAACTGGTTTTCTTCGCCATTTCTTTTTACCAGTGGTCATTTTGCTTTTGTTTCCGAAATGGTAGTAGTTTTATAGAGTAGATTAATTTATACAAATCATTTATTACTGTATACTCAGACAAGGGAACGTGTTTGTGAAACCTATTCTCTGAATAAATGTTAAATAAAATTTTGAATTTATTATTTGAATGAATGTGTATCAGTTTTGTTTTTTGAGCATTTATAACTAGTCCCATGTCTTGAGCCCATTTACAAATATTGTAAAACTATTTTGCATATACTGTTGAGCAACAGATAAATATGAAGAAGCGGCTATTAGACAAGTATCGTCTGCGAACTGGTATACGGAACAGTTTGTCAATACATTGCACATATCGTTTACATACAGTAAGTATTCTAACGGCCCCCATATCGATCCCTGTGCCGTGCCTTTTTGTGTCATAATCATATCACTAAAGCAATTTTGTATCTTCACCGTAGTGTAACGGTTACTGTGGTAGTTTTTGATAAGTTCAAGGAGCGGACCCTGAATTCCACATTGCTGCAGTTTAATGAAAAGTGTGTCATAACGAAGCATGTCGAAAGCACGACTAAAATCTATAAAAACAACTAACACATGTAATTTGTCGTTTAGATCCATTCCATCAGTAAATTTCAGTAAGAGTTGTGTAGTGCTTTTATTTTTCTGAAAGCCATATTGAGTTGTATTAATTATATTATTTTTATTTAGGTATATATTATTTTTATTTCTTCTCCAATTTAACATTCGATAATTTTGTCTAGGCGTGATAATATAGTTATAGGTCTGTAATTATTTAAGTCTTATTTTATAACTTTTTGTACTGAACTCTGTTAAAATATGCAGTTTATTTAATTTATAATTAAGTGGTTTATTCAAAAATTCTAAATTCTAAACTTTTATTCAGAGAATAGGTTTTCACAAACACGTTCTCTTGTCAGAGTATACAGTAATAAATGATTTGTATAAATTAATCTACTAATCTATTTCATTTATAATAGGTTATGGGCAAATATAAAATATTTTTCTAATTGTAAATATGTCGGAACTGAAATGTCAATTACCGCAAGCTCTGCCACTCTGTACCAATGCAGTTTGGCAGATACTAATGTTTTCAAGCCACCTGGGGCCCGATTTTACTAACACAAATGCACCAATGGACTATCAATGCCGATAGTGTATCAGTAGAATAGTTTTTGACATTTGTTATGGACTTAAACAATAACATAATGTTTAACTTACTGTTTAAGTCCATAACAAATGTCAAAAACTATTCCACTGATACACTATCGGCATTCTTTTGAGACACGATTGAGACACCATTGAGAGACCATTGGTGCATTTGTGTTAGTAGAATCAGGCCCCTGAAGGCCACCGAGGCTTGGCTTAACAACTGTTATCCATAAACAACAGCCTGGACCAACAGTTCAATGAGAAGCTCGAAATAATAAACACTGGCTAGAGTCAACGTTTTTTAACTATCTATACTAATTAACCCAGATAAGCCTGAAACTATTTTGTCTTGAAATTTCTGTAAAGTTTGGTTTTAGGTAACTATATAGGCCTTAAAATACATTTTAAAAATACTGAAAAAAATATAAGCTGTAAGGCTTTCGGGGTAATACTCGTCCTATATATAGGACAGAAGGATAATAGGTAGTATGTTATGATAGTTATTAAAAATGTGAAAACTGCATAGAATAGGTTGCTTTTATTAGTAAAATGACAACAATAAACGACAAAAATAACAGTTTATAATGTTTTAGTAAATTAGAAAGAAATAAGTAATAATGATTATGAGTGGTACGTTTCAAAACATTTAACACATAATCCCACATCACATTTCTTGCATCTGGTCAAACATTTCTTGTGACATTGACGACAACGTGTCTGTTTTATTTGAGGAATAACCAAATGGTTGATTTGGTCTTTGCGGCTATCAGCATGCTCATGTTGAGACGGTCGGCTTGGCCCCCTTTTTCCAGTCTTCCTATTAGACTCAATCAATGCAGTCGCTACTCTCCTGCGAAAACCCAAGTGATCAAGTTTTCCATGGTTTATTTTATATAATTGCCAAGCATTCTGTTCAGCAAGATCGATCAAGTGCGTAAGTAAAGGCATGTACCATTTCTTGCCTCTTATGCCGACTCTATAGTGAGATATGTTTTCATCAGACCGGTCCACTCCTCCCATATGTTTATTGTAAATGGCCACAATGTTTGGTTCATCAATGACTATATTCTTCTTTTCGCTTTGTGAGAACCGTCTTGCTGGTTGCATTGGGTGTATTCCTATGGCGTTCGAAGCAATGCTAAATATATTATTATCATGCCATTTAGCAATTACAAATTTATTGTCATGGGTGGTTCTATAGTCTATAGCACCTCGTTCCTTTTTCTTCAGCTCCTTTGACAAAATAAGGGGACAGTTAGACGTCCTATTTTCCCTTATAGTTCCTGTGCAACGAAATCCCTTTTTTGTTATCTCCTCCAACAAAGATGTCCCAGTAAAGAAGTTGTCAAAGACTATATGGTACGGAAGATTAAATCCACGAGAACTAAGTACGTCACAAAAAGTCAGTACTACGCTCGCACCTAAGCTCTAGTCTTTATATTTTGGATCACACATAGTTGTCACACCTTGATAGGGCTCCTATCCACATCTCCCGAGTCTTCATCAGTAGGGCAGTCTGGTTCAACAGGAGGTGGAAGAATGCATATCAGTCTATCTCTGTAATCATCGTCGTCATCAGGGATATTTTCCAATGCATCTAAAATCTCATGCGCAGCCAATGATCTGTAAACAAAAATTTACCTGTATTATCCTACTGTCCTATATATAGACCACCACTGTATATAACACAATTTTATTTATATATGAAATATTTTGTCAATAAAATTATCCTTAGATATAAAATAGAGATTATTTACGACATGTCAAGTTAGTAAAATGGAATCTAAACACAAATAAAAACTTATTATACATACCTTTTCTTGGACATAGTTTTCTAAACCTGTAACTTCACTCTTAACAATAAAATATTTTCAATAAAACACAGTAAAACTACCTTTTTCTATTTTCACGATAATAACATAAAACATGCTACTTACGAATCACTAAAAAAATATCACAAATGCATGTGGGTAATGAGAAAATAATTTTTATTTTCACTGACCTTCATATAGGACAGTAGGCTTATCTGGGTTAATTGGTAACTATAATAAACTCAAAAACTTCAGGACGATTTGAAAAATTCTTTCACCATTGGGAGCTACACTATTTGTGGGTGATTATTATCTTTTAGGCTATAAGTATTATATTTTTTAAAAATCCAATGCGAAGCCGGGACCGGGCGTGTAATCTCGTAACATAAAAATAATGTCACTCACTCAGGCCTCACAGGAGACTTGCCCCACACTGAGGACACCCCGACCTGTCCGATTCGCTCCCTCTCCTCTCTCCTAGCATCTAGAAACTCTTCTTCCTGCGGCTTGTACCGAGCCCTCTGCGCGGGCCCTGCGCCGCCCAGGCCGAGGCCGCCGCCGTCGTGGCGCCGCTCGCGGCTGCGCTCCCTGGGCTTGCGGGGGCGGCGCTCCTCGCGGCTCCGCTGCCGTGAGCGGCTGCGGCTCCGATGTCTGTCACTGCGTCTATCACGGTCGTGATCACCTCCCATTTCAATTTTTATTATTATACATAAGAATGCTCTTGCATTATTTACTCACTTTATCTTATACTCATTAGTAAGTTAATCAAGTTCAACTAGTAATACATGAACCATTAAAATTTACTTAGTTATATGTACGACAAAAACAAATAGACAAACACGAAATTAAATAAAAATTACTTCTGTTCTGTCTACTTTCATTTCTTGTTTTTTTTCTTGGCAACCAACCAATCATAATGAACACGAAGTAATTTTTTTTTTTGCTGTTGTTTACTGTTCCATTCACACAGCAGCTTATAATATTTGTTAGCTTTAAAAAAAATTAAACTTTTATTATTACTACTGCCAGAGATTTTAGTAAAACAACATTTCTGTGATGCGTACTGCAACTCGAATGTAGCGCGAATCTGCGTAAGTACGAAACGTACATAGGCAGACTTGAAAAACTTTGCGATCGATTAATTTTGTTTATTTCCCGAACTGCCCGAACATTATCTAATGTATGTTCTCGATAAAACAATATGAAGTTATCAACTCCTAGATATAGTTTCTGTTTATTTTTCCAATGTACTTTTATTTTCATAGACTTAGTATTTAATTGTGTAACTTTATTTCCTAAATCTCGAGATGGCCTTTTAGTCCTTTTCATGTAAGTATTAAATTATGATTTGTGTACATTTCAAAAATGCATATAAACGATGAGGCTGCTTTCTTCTGACCAAATATTGTATGGACTTTATAAAATTGTTTTACTTTTTAGATTTCAGGATTTGTTTTTAGTGCTGTCAATAACTCTTATGCTGATGATGTTTTTCTCAACGTATTTATTCCAAGTAAGTAAACTTAAAATCATATTTGAAAATTCCCAATGGTCAGTACAACCGAAGTGGTTTTGCATTAGCCATGCAAAACCACTTCGGTTTGCTTGACTGTCAGTCCTGTAATGACAGAGAGAAACAGTTTACTGTCGATATGGCTGAGCAGGGTGAGTAACCTGAGAAATGAAGATTCATGAACGTTGATGCGTTAACTTTTCTGGTAGGTCAGTTGGAAAGAGCACTTGACCGGTTGTTGAGTGAATGAGGGTTCGACTCCCACCTAAAGCAAAGCATCTGCGGCAGGCGGGGCTGGTGGAGGTGCTGGCGCGCAAGTTCCGTCTCGCGGCGCTGGCGGCGGCGCTGTACGGCGCGGCCAGCGTGGCGCTGCACGCGGCGTGGCTGCTGGCGCGCTGGGCCGGCCCGCCCGCCGCCGCGCCGCCCTCGCTCGTCGTGCTCTTCGCGCTGCAGCGCTGCCTGTCCCCCTGGTACTACTTCTTCTACAAGCGCGCGGCGCTGCGCGTCAGCGACCCGCGCTTCTACGAGGACATCGACTGGATCAATCGCCAGCTGCAGGCGCACTGAGCGCGCCTCGGTCGTCTAGTCAACAACCAGGCTTATCTGTTTTATTTGTAAAGTGTAAACTATAATGTAACGAAACAAAGTAAATATGTACCTAGGTAATAAAATTCAATTAAAAATATTCGACCACAGATTATCGTGCTTTCCTTGTCGACCAACTAGTATGCACAACTAGTTGTGCTATCCTAAATAAGTATTCCTGTTGGCACAACCAAGCACAACTTAGTTGTGCTATCCTAATTATGTGTTCTTTGGCACAACTTTTTTTGCCGTTTCGTAACTAGGTTTAGGGTTGCATTTAGGATTATTTTCGAATGTTTTTGATATGGGGCGGGCGCAGTTCGCTTTTAAATAAAACCGCTGATGGTGTCATTCTTCCAATCATTTAATACGGTCTCGTATGTACAAACAACGAATTCTTATATATAAAACGTACGATTTATTAATTTATACATACAGAAACAAGTTTACAGAGAATATAATTATTACCTGCAAATAATGACCAATTTTTCATTATTATATTATGATAGAGGAAAATGAGCCGAGCAGCTTTTCATTTTGGATTCAAAATGTTTATAATGACTACCTACGGTGCTGAAATTTTGATGAGTAGTTTCGGAATTCCCATAGGAACGGACTGCGCATCGAGGCGATGAGCAGCAATCGCGGGCGGAGATGGCGCGCGCCTTTATGACTTGGTGACGGATTTTCGAATTTTCGTCTAACTGGGTCCATGGACCATGTCCGGTGCTTAGGCTCCTTTCATTCTGCAGCGTGTCGCCTCGTGTGTTCACGCGACCGGCGCAATTTGTATGGAGGTTTATAGAGGCTTTCATGCGGCCGGTTGCGTTTTTCGACACGCCCCGACCGGCCCAATTCTTGACCGGCGCCAGTGATGCATTGTGAGCTTTCACTGTCGGGCGTGTGCGCGCCCGTTTTAGTACAGTTGGCGGCAATAGACACGGAGCAATTAATAAGAGCAGTCCAAAAAAGGCCTGCTATTTGGGACTTGAGAAACAATTGCGAATACAGTGTTACGAATGCACCACTCAACAAACGCTCCGAAGTGATAGGATGCATGAACAATAATTTTCCTTTTCGGCTGGCACGCCATTTTTTTTTTGATGATATAGTGCAGAAATCATAGTAACTGTTTTTTTGTTAACTATATCCATGACTGATAAACGTACGTGAATGTACACGTCCAGCCCAGTCGAGTACACACGCGAAAGTGTGAAATGCTAACTCGACCGGTAGCGGGGCACGCGACCGGCGACACGCTGCAGAATGAAAGGAGCCTTAATATTTCATAACAGAGTCAGAAATTATTTTTCGTGAAATTGTTTACACTCTTTATTCATATCTGTGTACACAAAAAATTATGCAAAAAAAAAAAAACTTGGCAAGTTACATAATTTAATGTAATGTGTGAGAGAATGATTTAATTTTGCCGCGTTGGCAGTCGACGTTAATCAATCAAATATAATACAACACCATTATAATCCAGCAGTCGCCAATATAGCTTGTCAGTTTGGGATGAATTGGGATCTTTGCAATGAGTGTTGACCTACCCGTGCTTACTATCATTGTCTAAGATAAAAACTTCGAGATTTTTCAATCAGTAAATATCATAGTGCTTTTATTCTAACCACTGCGCGTAGGTATGACAAGGCTTTTATCGTGAAGGTAAAGTCTGCTTCAGAGTGCAGAGTTTGTTTTATTTTGGTCGTTATGTGCATCACTGTCGGCGGTCAGAAGGCGGCGCGGCAGAGCGGGCAGTTGGACTTGTTGCTGGAGGCGAACCACTTGCGCAGGCAGGCGCTGTGGAAGCGGTTGCGGCAAGTGCTGCAGTGCATGCGGGGCGGCGCGCCCGACGAGGGGTGCAGGCGGCAGTAGCACACGTAGCACTGCGGGGCGCGCTCCAGGCGCGCGTGCACGGCCGCCGCCCACAGGCGCAGCGCGCCCAGCAGCGAGCCGCCCTGGTGCGCCAGGTACAGGCGCACCCACTGCGCGCTGGCGCCGCACGCCGAGGGCGGCGCCAGCGGGTGCGCCGGCGCCAGCTGCACCTGCAGCTGCAGCGGCCGCTCGTCCGACGAGTACTCGGCCACCACCTCGCGCGCCGCCCAGTGCACCGCCACCGCCGTGTCGGGGATGTCGCGCGCGCGCCAAGACACCTCCTGCAGCTGCGCGCGCACCAGCGCCGGCGCCACGCCCGCCGCGCACGCGCGCGCCAGCAGCGCGGCCGCCCTGCGCGGCGCCGTGCTGTGCCAGCGCCGCGCCGCGCCCGCGCCCGGCCCCGCCAGCGCCAAGTAGATTCCGCGGCACGCCAGCGCCGCCGCCTCGCTCGCATCGTCCGACGAGGGCCAGCCCTGCTCCGGATCTGCGCACATATGCTCTCGTCATATTATTACCGAAAATGCTCGAGAACACTTATCACAAAGCTCAGTTCACTCGCCGTCGATGGTGCAGAGCACGGTGTCGGTGAATAGCAGGACGTGTTCCGCGCGCAGCGGCGGCGCGGCGGGGTCCACGAGCGTCGCGTGCACCGGCGCCGGCAGCAGCCGCAGGCACGCCTCCAGCAACAGCTCCGTCAGCCGCTGGTCGCTGCACACACGAGCGGGCGTTAGTAGGGCGTCGGCGTCGCGATGGCCGCGGCGCCGGGGACTCACCGCATGATGAGCATGTACTGGTGCGCGAGGTCGCCGCGCGCCAAGGCGCACAGCGCGTACAGCGCGTCGGCCAGCAGCAGCGCGCCGAGGGCGGCGGGCGGCGCGGCCACGGGCGGCGCGCCCACGCTGCGGACAAGGCGGAAGTTAGGACGGCGCTCATTGGACGCTGGGGCCGCGGGGCGGGCGGGGACCACTCACGGCACGTGCTCGAGCTGCGCGTGCAGCTCGTCCAGCAGCGCGCGGTACTCCCGCAGCAGCAGCGCCGGCGCGAACTGCGGCCGCGGCGCGTCGCCCTCCTCGCCGTCGTCCGCCGAGGCCGCCTCGCTCCACGCTGACAGCTGTTCCGCTGTGTACAAGAATATTATGTCAAAAAGAATTGTAAACGTATCGTAAGACTAGAGTAGTTATCGTCTCACTCACCGTCATGCAGCACGAACGGCTCGGCGAGCGCGGCGAGCAGCGCATGCGCGAGCCGCGCGTGGCCGCGGTGCGCCGTCGCCCGCAGCGCCCGCGCCGCTTTCTCGGCAAGCGCCGGCGCCTGCGCGCGCCGCACCGGCAGCCGCGCCGCCGCCGCCCGCAGCGCCGCCAGCGCCCTCGCCGCCGCCAGCGACACCACCGGAGACGGACGCTCTGCGCAACGCAACGCACATCCGTTATCTCCGAACGCTACAATCGTCGCAGAGGAATCTTGATTACAGGAACAAGTAGCAGGCGCGTACCCAATACAGCCTGCACGATCTCCAGCAGATGCCTGTCGAGGTCGGGCGCGAACACGTCGGCCCACTCGTCGCGCAGCGCCCACACGTGCGCGGGCAGCTCTTGCTGCTCGGCCGCCTTGGGCAGCGCCGCCACGAAGGCGCGCACCGCCTCCAGCAGGCGCAGCGCCGCGTGCAGCAGCAGCGCCGCTCTGGTGCAGCCCTGCGGCCGCGCCAGCCTGCCGCGCGCCTGCGCCAGCCCGCGCAGCAGCCCGCACAGCGCCAGCGCGCAGCAGTCCCACTCGCGCGCCTCGCCCCCCGCGCCCGCCCGCCGCACCCACCCGCTCAGGAACTGCGCCAGCGCCGCGCTGCTGCTGCACGCGGCCCACGACGCGCCGCACACAGCCCTGATCACACACAAACATTATTCGCCACTACGAACTAATTGTAAACACGCATTTCTGTTTTGTCTATCGGTAATCCGAATGAATAAAAGGACATATGTGTCAGTATGTATTTATTACTCGTCTCTGAGCAGCAGGTCGTCGCGCGCCAGACACAGGTCCAGCAGCGGCGCGGGGCGGCGCGGCGAGGCGCTGGCGAGCAGCTCGGCCGAGGCTCGCGGCTCTTGCGCCGGCGCCAGCACCGCGGCGCGCGCGAGCACCGCGAACGAGCAGCGCAGCTCACTCTCGTCCTCCTCGCTCTCCTCTTTTCGCCAACTGTTTACCTACGTATTATACAACGAAAACACTAAAAACAACTCGTCAAAAGGGAAACCAAGACAAATGGAAACTGTTGGCAGTACATTTTGGAATAATTATTTTTAAAAGTTTTGTACCTAACAAATAAAATGAATATACTGTGCTGGCCGACCTGTAGCGTGTGTATGTAGCCGTTGCCGGTGACTATGTCCGCGAGCTCCCCGCCCGCGCCCCCTTGCCCCGCCGCCGCCGCCCAGTAGTAGCCCCGCTCGGCCGCCCGCGCGCGCAGCTCGCCGCGCACGCGCGCGCCGGCGCCGGCCCGCTCCAGCGCCGCGAGCGGCTCGCGCAGGTGCTCGTGCGCGCGCTGCACGACGTCGTACTCCGCCCACTGCAACACACGACTACACTCGCCACGCGAACCCAAAGCACAATGAAGCTAAAATTACACAGGACATAATTATGGCTTCAACAAAATGTATACATACTTCATTTTGACGCATATTGAAGATTATATAATTTTGAACACATTACTCAAATACTTCTTTTTGAAACGTCAAAAGAATACATGTATTTGCAAAACAGTTTATTATTGGTTAGAATCTAGTCATTAGATTATTAGAAAAATGTACAAAGAAACTCACAAACGCGTATCCCTCGTGCAGCGTGTCCAAGATGGCGGCGTCGTGCAGCAGCTTGCACAGCTCGTCCCTCAGCCGCTCGTGCTGCAGCAGCTCGTCGCAGCGGCTGCTGTCCTGTTCGTCCGGCTTGGGCAGCAGTATCGTGCGCAAGTACGCCGCGCGAAACAGCAGCTTCTTGGCGTAAGACAAGAACGTTTCCCTCGTCATCTCCTCGTACTCGTCCGCCGAGACGAGTTTCATTGCCTCGTTGTCGTCTATCAATAAAAGTAACTTTCCTATCATATCCTGTTAAAATTCTAATTATAAAACATTGTAAATGAACATCATTTTGCTGGCATTCTATTCAGTAGGACACCAGCTACATCCCACTAATATTAGCTCCTTCGCACACAAGGCGACGCAAGTCTCCGATACTCAGCGATTTTAGCATCTAACGATGCGAGTGTACATACGAATCTCAATGGACTTGTATGGCGGTAGTCGCTTGGTATAAAGGCGAAAATTTGTGATATGTTTGTTACTTCCTTCACGCTCAAATAGCTGGGCCGATTTTTAAGATATTTGGTATGCAGGTACTTTTTATCCCAAAAAGTACGCGATTCCCGTAGAATTTCGTCAAAAATCTGATAGTCAATAGCGCTTTACAAAGTAGATAGCGCTGCTGTGTATAAAATTAAAAACGGGTAACACCGCTGTCAGCAGCTAGTAATGTAATATTTCTTTAAAATCGCACAATAGGGCACAGCGGATAATCCGCTTCGCATTTTTCGCAGCCCGTCTGGGGAAGGATGGGAAGGGCGAGACCCGTGCCAGGTTGTGTTCCGACGGTGAGTAAGGTCTCCAGAGCGCCACTTGGGGGGTTGGGAGGGTTGGCAACGCCCCCGGTATTGCAAGCGTCTATAGGCTACGGTGACGGCTTACCATCAGACGGGCCGTATGTTTGCCACCACAGAACACAGAAAGAAGGAGAAATGTTATTAGATGGTTTTTGTACCGGAACCGATGTCGCCACTTACACACACACAATTACATTTTAACATATTCATAGAATAATCTCGACAGTCACTCTCACACAAATCGTAAGCCCGTAATTTGCAGTTCGATTACGAACACTGAGTAAGAAGTTTATTATAGTGACGGGCACCTAACGAAATAGGGCGACAAGCGACTTGGAACAATCAAGTTCCTAGTTTATATTAAAAACCGTTAAAAGCGGTTTTATATAACCAATGAAATAAAAAGTATACCTTCAAAGGGGCAGTGTAGTTTCCCCGTTATGCAATCGTGTCGCAGAGCGTAGCTTTCGACTCGGGCCGCGTCGTGCTGCGGCAGGCGCAGCAGCAGCGCCGTCAGCGCCGCCGCCGCGGCCGCGGACTCGTCGGCCAGCAGCCGCGCGCCCAGCGCCGCCAGGTGCAAGACGGCGCAGGGCTCCAGCTCCGGGGAGCTGACGCATTATGCCAGAATAGATACTGTCCTACCTCATTGCCTCTTTACGTCGTGCACGAAGCAATTTAATGCGGTGTCTGACGAACTTGATCTGGATATGTTTAACTCAAGTTATGTGTCGGTGAGACGGTCCAAGACAAGGCATTTTGTCAATTCATTACTATAGTGGTTTATTATCGTATTGAAATATGATATCCAGTTTATATTCGACTTTAATGCGTTTCGTTATATTCATGGCTTAGTGTAATAGGTGAAGGCATATTTACGTTTGTTTTATTAGACTACAGGTATATTGTGTGATTTGTAAGGGTGTTATTCCATGCTCTATTTTATTTTTTATTTACACTGTTTTTATTTACGAAAACCTCTAATTGTTTTTTTTTAAGTTGTTACGTTAATGCTATTACTGTTTGTTAAGCTGTTGGTTTTCCTATGAGAATAAAATAAAATAAAGAAAGTAGAAAAGAAAATGACGAATGATATAGGTGCGAGCAAGAGAGTATACGACTTAAAACTTAATGGCGGATTATGAAAGACGAAACTACGTTAACAGTGAATAGTGAAAATAAATAGTAAAAGTGGCATTTGATTTTCAGCCCCAACATTCCACATATATTATTATATTTATCAGGATATTAACTACCTACAGTATTAAAATAAACTGACCTGGTCAGCAGCCGCTGCAGCACGAGGTCGGCGGCGGCAGCGCGCAGCCGCTGCGCCCTCAGCGGCGCCAGCGCAGTCAGCGCACTCAGCGCCCGCTGCGCCGCGGGGCCCGACGCGAACTGCGGGAGGGCGCCGACATTAACCGCCTTCCTATGGTCGCGGGATGCGCCCTAGGGCCCACGCACGGCGGACTCACCTGCGGGTCCAGGGCGAGCCGGTGCAGCGCCAGCGCGAGCTCCTCGTAGTTGTCGGGCGGGTGCGGCGCCAGCCACTCGGCCAGCTGCTCGGCCGCCGCGACGGCGCGCGAGCACGGCGCGTCTCGCAGCGCGTGCGCCGCGTCGCGCAATAAGGCGCGCACGGCGGCGGCGCCCACCAGCGGCTCGGCGCCTTCTCGCGGCGCCAGCGCCGCCAGCAGCTCGCGCCGCTCGGCGCTCCGCAGCGCGCTCGCGCAGCCGGCGCCGCGCAGCCAGCGCAAAGTCGCCGCGCGCGTACAGTGCGGGTGTGATAACGCACGGGACAGCGCCAGCGACGACAGCGGCGGCTGTACACATATTTTACTATTTCAACCAGTGAATACCTCCTAACTGAGTTGACAGTGAAACCTATAAGTGTGTATTTAAAAATGTCAAGTTTGTTCATGTTCAGTACCAACAGCATTGTAGAGCCACACTGACCTCATCGAGCATCGCGAAAATGGCGTCCTGCTCCTCCTCGCTCATGTGCGGCAGCAGCAGGAAGGCGGCGTCGACGGCGGCGCCGCCCCCCGCCCGCAGCAGCCGCCCGCCCAGCCCGCAGGCGCCCGCCGCGCCCAGCTGCTGCGCCAGCGCCGCCCACGTCGCGGCCGAGTCGAACGACGAGAGCAGCGGCAGGAGGGGCTGCAGTATCGCCTCCGGTGCCGCTTGCTGCTCAGCTACCTGGTATTAATATGTTCAAAATATCTGTTACTAACCGACATTGAGTTAGAAAGATATAATTTCAACCATCTATTGGTAAAAGATAACCTCTATGTAGTTCGCGGCGACCCTGTGCACGACCTCGGCCAAGTTGTGCTCGTAGCGCTGCGCGACCCCCGCGGCCTCGGCGGCCTCGGCACCCCGCGCGGCCGCGACCTCGGCGCCCCTCGCGGCCTCGGGCTCCTGCGGCCTCGGCGCGTCGCCCTCGAAGGCCACGCGGCGCTGCTGGGCGCCCTCCTGCCCGAAGGCCTTCTGCAGCGTCAGCAGCAGCAGCACGTGGCCCTCCGCCGCCCTTGGCCGCTGCTCCGCCGGCGCCTGCTCCAGCTGCGCCAGGATCGTGGAGCACACGTTCTGCCAGAAGTTCCGGACCAGCTGGTCGTACTTCTCCGTGCTCTGCTCGTTGGACTGCTTCAGCCAGTACTTGACCAGCGACGTCATGCACGTAGCCGAGTGCTTGGTCAGGCTGTTGGCGAGCTGCGCGTCGTGCTTGAGTGCCAGCGCCGTCTCCAGCCAGCGCCGGTGCACGCCGGTGACCAGCTCCGCCACGTACTCGTGCGGCTGCCCGGACAAGTAGCGCAGGCACTCCGCCATGCCCGTGATCCAGGACTGCCTCTCGCTTTTCGAGTTTAAAATGGCCTTCTTCTCGAGCCTAAAAGTATTTATTTATGTTATTGAGTACAGTTTGACGGTAACGAATTTTGTAACATTAACGCATAAGATTTATACCCCGTGTGTAGTGCAGCGAAGAAATCGGAATAGTAGCCCTGCGTGGCCAGCGCCGGCGGCAGCGCGGCCAGCAGCGGCAGCAGCGTCTCCGCCAGCGCGCGCGCAGAGCCCCAGCCGCCTACAATCATTTATCTTACAGATAGGCTAAGTGAGTTTCATTAGGGACCTGAGACAACGTACGGTTGTGCTTACCGTTTTCTAAAACATTAATAATCTTTTTGGAGAGTAGATCGCTTTTGCCCAACCACGTCTGCCAGTCCTGGAACGAGATATAGATATTATTAGAAAGGTGGAGAGAAATAGTAAATGAGTGAGTTGACTAGTTGTACCTGTGCGTGGTGCATGAGCAGCAGCAGGGCCGCCCAAGCGGCGCCCGCGGCCCTTGCGTCCCGCTCCGGGCGCAGCAGCGCGCGCAGCAGCCGCGGGCCGCGCTCGCCCGACGCCAGCGCCGCCCCGCGCTGCAGCAGCGCGCCCAGCGCCAGGAACCACGCCGCGCTGCACACGTCACACTGGTCAAACAAGCGCGTCAAGGGTGCTCATAATGCGATCGCTTGTAAACAAGGCGAGTACGCACCGCACGGCGGCGCTCTCGTGCGCGGCGTGCGCCCAGAAGGCGTCGCGCTGCAGCAGCCCGTGCAGGCGCCCGTGCAGCCACTCGTGCAGCTCGTGCGGCGCGTGCTGCACGACCCAGGCCAGCCCGTGCAGCGCCCCCACCAAGGCCCGCTCTTCCGTGCCGCTCTCCGTCAGCCTCTCCTCCAAGTACTCCATCACCTCTGTCTTGCAGAACGATATCACCTCCGGAAGCTTGCTGTCTGGAAATGTATTCTGAAGGGAAAAGCATTATGCACTTTGAAATAACCTTCTAACGTAAAACACATTTTGTAACTAAAACTTTCCAATAGGAGCTCTAATGAATAAAATCAAATCTTATAATATATATAAAATTCAAAGTCCTGACTGACTTAACTATATATCAACGCCCAAACCGGTGGGTCTAGAGATTCCAAATTTGGACTGTAGGTTCCTTGCAACGTCTAGGGGTGTACTAAGAAAGGTTTTTTCAAAATTCCTACGGGAAACCGAGATATGCGCAAACGAAGTTGCGAGGGTCTATCAACGCACAGCCCAAACCACTGGGTCTAGAGATTCCAAATTTGGCATGTAGGTTCCTTACGACGTCTAGGGATGTATTAAGAAAGGATTTTTCAAAATTCCTACGGGAAAGCGAGATATACGCATACGAAGTTGCGAGGGGACGCACAGCCCAAACCGCTGGGTCTAGAGATGCCAAATTTGACATGTAGGGTTCTTATAAGGTCCAGACCGGCCGGACCGGACCGGACCGGAACGGATCAGACCTGATCGGTCTGGAAGGAACCGCACCGTACCGGGCCGTGCCGGACCGGATCGAACCGGACCGGACCGGATTTTTTTTCATAGATAAAATTCAAAGTCCTGACTGACTAACTGACTGACTTAACTATATATCAACGCACAGCCCAAACTAATGGGTCTAGAGATTCCAAATTTGGACTGTAGGTTCCTTACGACGTCTAGGGGTGTACTAAGAAAGGATTTTTCTAAATTCCTACGGGAAACCGAGATATGCGCAAACGAAGTTGCGAGGGTGTATCAACGCACAGCCCAAACCGCTGGGTCTAGAGATTCCAAATTTGGCATGTAGGTTCCTTACGACGTCTAGGGATGTATTAAGAAAGGATTTTTCAAAATTCCCACGGGAAAGCAAGATATACGCAAACGAAGTTGAGAGGGGATGCACAGCCTAAACCGCTGGGTCTAGAGATGCCAAATTTGACATGTAGGGTCCTTATAAGGTCCAGACCGGCCGGACCGGACCGGCCCGGACCGGAACGGAACGGACCGGACCGGACCGGAACGGATCAGACCTGATCGGTCTGGAAGGAACCGCACCGTACCGGGCCGTGCCGGACCGGATCGAACCGGACCGGACCGGATTTTTTTTCATAGATAAAATTCAAAGTCCTGACTGACTTAACTATATATCAACACACAGCCCAAACCGGTGGGTCTAGAGATTCCAAATTTGGACTGTAGGTTCCTTACGACGTCTAGGGGTGTACTAAGAAAGGATTTTTCTAAATTCCTACGGGAAACCGAGATATACGCAAACAAAGTTGCGAGGGTATATCAACGCACAGCCCAAACCGCTTGGTCTAGAGATTCCAAATTTGGCATGTAGGTTCCTTACGACGTCTAGGGGTGTACTAAGAAAGGATTTTTCTAAATTCCTACGGGAAACCGCGATATACGCAAACGAAGTTGCGAGGGTATATCAACGCACAGCCCAAACCAGTGGGTCTAGAGATTCCAAATTTGGAAACGACGGCGACGTCTAGGGGTGTACTAAGAAAGGATATTTTAAAATTCCCACGGGATATCGAGATATACGCAAACGAAGTTGCGAGGGTATATCAAATTTGGCATGTAGGTTCCTTACGACGTCTAGGGATGTATTAAGAAAGGATTTTTCAAAATTCCCAGGGAAAGCAAGATATACGCAAACGAAGTTGAGAGGGGACGCACAGCCTAAACCGCTGGGTCTCCAGCCGCTCCCCCGACTTAAACCCCATCGATTTCTTTGTTTGGGTTATTACATAGAATTAGTTTACACCAAAGACATTAGAAACGTATCGGAATTACGAACAAAATTGAGACAGGCAGAAGAATTAAACAATTAAAATAACAGGGTGGCGTTCATACGACTAAAAGATTTTAAGAAGATGTAGATTTGTATCGAGCAGGAAGGAAGACATATTGAAAACTTTTTGTAATCAAATAAAAAGTAAAAGTAAAATAAACAATTAATGATAGTTTTATAAATTTTATTTAGCTCACCCTTCTAAATAGGTTTTTTAGATTTATTATATTGGAACAGTTTTCAAGTATGATGCCGTATAGATAGCTCAATGAAATAGCAGGGTAAATAGTTGATGAAATAGGCAAGTTTTTAAAAAGATTTGGACAACATTTTCTAAGTAACTTTTTTTAAAAATCGTCCTCAAACTTTTAAAAATTTTAACTATACGAATTTTTTTTTTTTTATGGCGTTATTGTATCAGATTGACCCACAATAAATTTTTTGTCTGCAAGGTACACTATTCACCTATTTTGGAAAAAAAAACAAGCATGCATCTTAATAGTTCATGGCTTCAGACTTTGTAGTCAATAATATCTTCTAGGTGGGTGGTGGGACAAAAAAATACGATAAAAAAATTATAACTCGAAAACTACAAAAAATCGCGGAACATACATGGGGGTTATTCGGGTACCCCTAAAGGTGCTCTATCTCTGGACTTCCGAGTATTGATCAGTACGCACCTTGAGCGAGAGCTGCGCCAGCGAGCTGGCGGGCGCGTGGTCGTCGTACTGCGCCTGCAGCCAGGCGGGCAGCAGCTGGCGCAGCGCCGGCGCCAGACGCCTGCCCGCCATCCGCGCCAGCGCGCCGTGCCCGGCCTGCGCCGCCTCGCGCACGCGGCAGTCTGCGTCCACCGACAGGATCTTGTACAAGTGGCTCCAGCTCGGCAGCACTGACTCCACTTCCTCTGCATTGCTCTTGTTTATGAGCTCTGTCAATTCTTGCAGAGCCTGCCAAAAGATTCAAGTTTCAAGAGCAAAAAATCAAAGTCCAAATTGCTTTATTCTGTAGGCCTTCACATTGTCAGGGGTACGGAGCCCAACACAAGCTACTTTTTATCCCATTTTTATCCCATGAAAGTATGTCATTCCAATGAGAAAATATTTTTTCTACTATAGAGAGTGATGTATGGCTTGGGCTATCGGCCAACAGATGGCGCCACAAGTCGCGCTATGAGTTGTTTTGTTGTTAAACAAGATCTATGTCATAAAATTAACCATGAGTGAGGCCGCGGGGAAAAGCTAGTATTACATAATTTATGGTTTGTAATCTCTGGTAGAAGAAAAATTGCAACAAAATCAAAACAAACATATCTGTAGGCACTTATTATGACAAGGTATAGAGCAGGGGTCACCAAATGGCGGACCGCGATTTTTGCGCTGCTGATGACAAAGGTAATTAATTTTTTTTAAATAGACCCCGAGACAAACCAATTGGTGACCCTTGGTAAAGAGTACATGATAACTTTTTGAATGCAATTTGTTATCTAAAGACCTTTCTTTACATTACAAGATACAATTAATTTGTGGATAATAACAAGATACAAAAAAAGAAATATTGTCACCATTCACATTTTTGTTTAAATTAAATGTCAACAAAACCAAAATCTCTACAAAATCCATTTTGATAATTCCCATCATACATACCTTATACTTTGTGATGGGGTCTTTCTTGTTTAGTTTTTTGATACATATTGCAAACTCAGGGCCGAGGTTGGGGTCCAAAGTGACAGCGGCCAGCGTGGGAAACATGTTTGGGACATATTTCCCCCCGGTCGCCAGCAGGGAAGCATCCAGCGCACCGGCATTGTTGAGCAGTTCAGCACTGCGGCCACTGCTTGATGGCTGGCAAATAATTATTTTACATTATTTGTTACATTGTTAATCACAAATGATTGTGATTCTATATCAAATCACTGAAACATTTGTTTCAGGGTTAAGCCGTTAATATGTCTTATAGGTATGAATTATCTGCTCTTACTTAAAACATTACTAAACTTATTACCTCAGATTTTGTAAAAAATAAAGGTAAAAAATATTGTCGACATCTCGTGCTAAGATTCCTCGGTCACATAGCGCAAGGTGCAGCCACGAGGGCCGCTTGACTACAACGTGACAAGGTTTAAACACTTTAATCTGCAAAATAATTACTAATTTATTTCTGAAGCAATATATACCATAACCTTACCCTGACATTATTTTTAGTTCTCTGCTTGTTTTTGCCACCCATTTTAAACTTTTTTATGTAGTACTAAAAATCTTAAATTGCATAATTTTACATTACTGTCGTAATTCACTAATTATGCAAAAATAATACGGAATTTTTATTAGGATTCGTCAATTCAATTTTGTTTTGTATGACAGTGACGTTTACGAAAAACGTCAACAAATTCATAACAAATTCTTCTTTTCATTATTGGAAATCAAGCAAATTGTTGTGGTCCTGTGCCCTGAGCCCTGACCAAAGAGGATTCTAATGGTAGGTATAGAGTGACAATTTCGGGTTTCAGTTTTTACAATATTAATCTATTAAGGATATTTTGTTTATTCTGTATCTTGTGTAAATTGTCCTTAATAATTAATATTGTATCTGTTCAGGCGGATGGCATTTTGGCCTTTGCCTTAATAAATAAAAAAAAAATAAAAAATAAACTATGACTCCGGGGTGAAATCGGCATCTATGGAAGGTGCTGCCACCGCAGGGATTGGTGGGTAAACTAAAATTTCAAGTATAGCTATACATAGTATGTATACCCTTCCCTATAATTTCTGAATATATTTATTTATGTATTCAAATTGTATTTTATTTACATTTTATGTAAATAAATAAATAACTAATAAAATAAATAACGTCAATGCTATCGAATGGTCCGTCAGACGATAAGTGAAGTGCAAAATGGCCGCCGCTTTTTTTTTAATTTTAGTTCTTCCACAAATCCCCCAAATGTCGCTGTTGCCTATGAAAATTGACGATAAACATCTACATATTCGACATATTTAGGATTTGACCATAGCGCTATTTGGATCGACATCCTGCGTTTAGTGCTTGATGTACTTTTACATTGTAACAAACGAGTGAAAGAAAAAAATTGCTAAATGACAAAAAAGGCCGTAACCGGGTTTCTTTCGCCATTTCTTTTACCGGTGGCCATTTTGCTTGTGTCCGAAACGGTGGTAGTATATAACGTAGTTTATTTTCTTTAAACATACCTATATACAAATTGTAAATGACAAGAAAAAGTGGCTGTGAAGGTCATGTGAAGGTATAATTTCTGAAATAAACGATTTCATTTCATTTCTTTAGTTTACGTCACAAAAGTATTTGTATATCAAGTGTTTAATACAATGCAAATATTAAAAATTAAAAGAAAAAATATAACCTACATAAAGAAAAAAAAATAACAGCGTTTTACCCTGAAATAAAACGCTTATTAAATACTTACATTATTTGAAGCTTATGTGTATATTATATACACAATGAGATAGGCCCTATCTGTTTTCCGCACATCTTTCCTCTCTTTCTACCCTGTAGCCCTCTCTCGCTCGCACACTATCCCCTCTACTCCACCAGGGCGGCCATACGGTTGGCGGCCGCGTTCTCGTCATTGTGTCGAATTAAACCAGGCAGATTTAAAAACTAAGCTTCAAATAAGGTAAGTATTTAATAAGCGTTTTATTTCAGGGTAAAACGCTGTTATTAAACACTTGACCGTTATTTGAAGCTTATGTGTATATTATATACACAATGAGACCTGCAGGGCAATCGCGCTAATAACAACAAGAGCCATTCGTTTCTTGGTCTTACTTCAACTGTAAAATAATAATTATTCCTATAATAACGTAAAACGTCAATTTGAAGTTAAAACGATACAATAAACGATACCATTTCATGAACAAGAGATGAACTCGTTTTTTTTTATTATTGGAAATTTTCGTATAATCTATCATCGATTTACACAATTTTCAATTTGTGATTATGTGCCCAGGCCTAATAAATAAATAAAAAATGTTTGTGGTTTGCCTTTTTTTAAGGTGGTACGTTTCGGTCCACGCGGGAAATTAATTTTTTTTGTTCTTTTTACAAATTGCATCTCAATCATTGATAGAATTTTCGTGAAAATTAATTTGGCGACAACAAATACAATATATCTTTATTTTCAAATAAATTATAAATATTACCTAGCTCTTCTTATTATGAATGTCCACGATGCATCTTTTTCCCTATAACATGCATTATGCACATTCATAATGAGAAGAGCCAATATTTATAATTTATATGATGATTATTATTTATTGATATAAAGTTTATAGGTACCTACTAATAACATTAACGGCCATTCGTTTCTTGATCTTATGCCGGCTCTACACGTTGGCCAACACGTTGGCCAACACGTTGGCCAACACATTGGCCAACACATTGGTGATAGTTTGTGACGACGTCCACACGTTGGAAGGTCGTTCAGTTTGATTTGGTTCGGGCCAATGTGCGGACGATAATTGAGGCGCTGACGGCTGCTACGATTTATTTATTTTCAGCATACCTACCGTTACTACGTAATAAAATAGACATGGAAAAAAATAAGGTGGTTGATGTTGTCAATAAATCGAAACAAAACAAGGTACAAGTACCTACCTAACTAAATGAATATTATTATATTGTTTATTTTTGCTCGTTGCAAACTAAACACGCGGCCAACGTGTGGACGCGTCGCCAATAACTCTGCCACAACCACGGCCAACTCCTTTGATCTGTGTCAAAAAACCGACACCACACGGATTTCGCGCCAGCTTGTGGGCCAACACGTACCATAATTCCAACACCTACCAAACCCCCCTCTACACGTTGGCCAACACCAACGCCAAAAATGTTGGCCACTGTGTTGGCCAACGTGTAGAGGGGGCATTAGAAAAAAGCGTGTAATAATTGCAATTTAATAATACATCCTCTGTGCCGATTTTGGTATCGCGCTAACACACAAACGTCATACGATACAATATACCTCAATAAACGATACCATTTCATAAACAATTATAGATAGAACTCAAGATTATTTTTTTTACTGGCAATTTCCGTATAATCCGTCATAGATACACATTTTCAAATTGTCAGTTTGTGATATGTGCCAATGCCTCAATAAATAAAAAATAAAAATTGTGGTTTGCCTTGATTTTTTCTATGTCTTCTTTTACTCTTTGATAGTTTGATTAGAAACAGTGTCATGAGTCATGTCAAATCATTATTATTACCCTGTCGAAGTATTTTGTGTGCGTTAGAGTTTATTTAAAATTATGGAAGAGAACCTCGCTAATGGACCACCGTCCGGAAATTGGAGCTTCTGTTGGAGTATTAGCAAAAGTATTAAGACCTCGCTTTATGACGAGTGAGGAGGAGGCGGCTCACGGTGCAATGGAACAACAATGAGTTACTCATTTACATTTCAGTACATACAAATCAAGAAGAAGCACGCACTAACATCTAATACCTAAATAAACTGTTTATTTTATAATTTAATTAAAAAACGATTATTTATATAATTCTTTTATTTTATTTATTATTTATACACAAACGACCTTAGAGTGATTGTCGGCGTGCAAGCCCAATTTCTAAAAACTAAATGCCATTCTTTTCGCCTGCAATCACTAGCACTTTCAGTCAGACGGCGGTCTTGACTTGACCAGCCACTCGGTGTAAGAGGCGTGAATGGTAAATTTTCCCTACGTGCTATATTGTGTAGCACACTGCAAGCACTTATGAGTTTCGCTGCAACTGTGGGCAATACAGCTTTCTGTCTACCAGCAAGCATCTGTAAAATACAATATATCAATTTTAATACTTTATTCTGAACGTCAAGAGAATTGTATCAATATAAATAGACTATTTGTCTTGTTGTAAATGAAGCCAAATAAAAATTTGGATTAAAATGTTAGAACAAATGTAATGAACTATAAAATTCTACTTGGAAAGATACATAAAGCACTTATCTTTGTTTCTTTGTTGTAATGTCCAAAGCATCGGCACGGGCACGGCACGTTAGATTGGTCGGATGTGAGGCGTCAATTTCTTCTAATTCTCATTGCAGAGTTTATATCGTTTGATAAATTTGCTTGTTAGGCATCAAAAAAAGGCCCTCCACCTATCTTTCAGGTTTCATCGTTTGTCTTCTGCCGGTGCCACTCCTACATCTACTCTCCAAGTTCTTTCTAACACATATTCCCGTATTAGGTAAAAGTTATACATTTTTATTTATTATAATTTATTTTTGAGTATTATAAATCTATACACACCGGCAAAATTCGCGTAATATTGAACAATTTGTATGAAAATATTCAAAAATGTGCATTTTCAACAAGCTATAAATTAAAAACTGTTACACATAGAAAAAAAAAAAGATATGACTAAATAAATAGCTCCCGTTTTACTCGCGATTTCGAGGAGTCAACTAGAAATAAAATTTAATTGAACATTATGCAGGTAATTAATTCTCAATTTAATTATAAGACGATGTAAATAGGTCTAGAATAAAAATCTAAAATTACGTCGATATTTTCGTCGATATTTTTGCATAAAAGTTGCAGTCATTAATTTTTGTTCCGCTAAATTTTGCGGTGTGTATAGAATAATTCAAAAACGATCGACGAAAAATAGCTACATTCTGACTTTAGTGTTTGACAGTTTTTTTAAAATAAGTTTAAAATAAGTAGCTGTCAAACTATTAGCGCGATACCGATTTCTTCGAACTATTGTGTATCAACTCTAAATGAGTGTTTGACGTTTTTGACAACAGTTTCGTATCGTTATTATAGGCTGTCAAACCATACCATCCGTCTATTTTTATTTTGTGTTTGACAGTTCTTATAATATAACTTTAATATAAGAAGCTGTCAAAATATTAGCGCGATACCGAATACACCAAACAATCGTCTGTCAGCCATGTTTCAGCAAACATCCGTCAGATTTTATTTAGCGCGATTGCCCTGCTGTTTGTTATCGCCTGGTGGAGGAGGACGCCAATGTGAAGTTATGCACATGAACAAGCCGAAGGCGTAAACGGTAACTATGAAGGTTACACTGTTCATTTTATATTTAGGAAAATATAAATTAAATTGCAAGTGTGCGAGACTAAATAAATTTGTTTAATCAAATAATACTCTCATGTACATAGAAATTACAATCATAGTATCTGGAAATGTACACAAAAACATATACGAAATAATATGCAAGCAACATAATAAAATAGTAAACTTCTTCACAATTTTGATTAATTTGTGCCGAAACAGTCTGACATCCCAGAGCTAACAGGAGCCTGGACGACCTCACGCCTAAAGAAGCAACGGAATGTGTCATCAGACCTCTAGTTACCTCGTGACAAAATTTGTCAACGGACACGTTATCGGGCCAGTTTCTGGAGGCGACCGCTGAGCGAACGCTACCGGGAGTTGCGACAATACTAGCCTCTGTTATGCGCTCACAATACGCGCTACTGGCTTGTGGTCCCTCTTTAAAATAACAAATAAAAATGGAATTATGTTTTTCATTTAACAATTTAACACATTGCTTTACCCAAAACAATTATTGAATTGTCATTTCTTAGCAATTTCCAGGCCGATTGCCTAAAATCCAAACGGTCAGTTTTAGAACCAAGTCAGGGCCATAGAATCAAATGATTAGTATTGTCAATATAATGCTTTTTATTGACTGCCAGAAGGGTCAGGTCATGGATACGTCTACCAGAAAACAAAGCAGCAACATAACAGTGTGTCTGGTAGCAAAACAGTTATTTTCGTTAATTTCATATGAAGACAAAAATTAAGAGAATTGACATCTCAAATAGTTTTCTTATGAGTTGCAGGTTTTTTATATCATGCTTAACCAGTACGTGAGCACTTAGGACTCCCAAAAATTCGGTATTACAGAGCGTAGACACCACTGATTTGTGCAATAGAATAAATACTGTGTGATTCCTAAAATAATAATGACTCAAAAATCGAATCCTAGCCGTCTATTCCATGCGGCTTTGTATGTACTACGCGTAGATGGACGCTAGAACGATGAAAGTAGGTCCAGTTGCGAACTGTTCCAGATTAGCTTAGATTATAAGACCACCCTCATCAAGTTCAAGAGAACTATTGATTTCGTGCTGCCTTTCTTGCGAATGAAATATAAGGCTGTTCTGTTGTCGCACTGCAATAGAACCGTGGAACGACTCAAGGACTGACCCTGGTCTTGTAATACATTGAGTAAGGCCAAAAGTTCCTTTTGGTTGCAGTGTACCAGTGTACCGTTCGTTGATGAGACCATAGAACTAATAAGAATATTAGTTCTATGGTCTCATCAACGAACGGTCGACTATTTGCTCTCCCCAAGCAAGGTTCGTATTTCCTAGTGACTGACGTGACAGACGTCAGTCACTAGGAAATACGAAGTGAATCGGAAAGACAATGGTGTTTCTGCAACTACCATGTTAGTTCCTTCAGTCAATGAACCGGAAACATGAACTGTTTGACATCTGGTATTGTGGCGACTGCGTTCAGGAAAGAGAGGAGTACTCGAAAGTGAAGCCTGCTCTTGTCACTAAAAAACTTAGATATTGCAACTTCTCTACCGTGATTTGGACTTGTAATATCCGTGTACTTTGATGCACAACTCACACTTCGAAAATAGTCCAAATTCAAATTTCAAAACTTTTATTCAGAGAATAGGTTTTCACAAACACGTTCTCTTGTCAGAGTATACAGTAATAAATGATTTGCATAAATTAATCAACTCTCCCGAGGTCCCGGTCTCAGGAGGTCCCGGGTTCGATCCCCGGTCGGGTCATGATGAAAAACGAACTTTTTCTGATTGGCCTCGGGTCTTGGATGTTTATCTATAAATGTATTTGTTATAAAATATAATATCGTTGAGTTAGTACCCCATAACACAAGTTTCGAACTTACTTTGGGGCTAGCTCAATCTGTATGAATTGTCCCTATATATTTATTTATTTTATTTATAACTCTATAACTACTACTATTTCGGAAACAAAAGCAAAATGACCACTGGTAAAAAGAAATGGCGAAAGAAAACCAGTTACGGCCTTTTTTGTCGTTTAAAAATATATCGTACTTTTCTTTTTCAACATAAAATTTAAAAATAGGTACATACATACAACATTACGTACGCGGAATGTCAATAAAAAGTGCCATTAATTTGTCCCAACATAAAAATAAATCTTAAATATAAAATGCTTAATCGGTGTTAAAGATAGGAGCAGACCGCCGGCAAGGCAGCAAGTCCAAATAGACAAATATTTGAATCTCTTGATTCCTCATTGACTGTGCTACCTAATTAGATAGAAGCAAACACCTTGGGGGCCGTTCTCAGACCGAATGGGAGGCACTTCATTTTCACTAACCTTCCTTTGTAGATTAGACGCAGGAACCGTCTAATCTGTGAGATGGAGCTACGGAAAGAACCGTCTAGTCTGTGAGATGGAGCTAGTGAAAATAGGTCTGTGACAGGACTATTTTCCACATCCAATCATTTGTTTGAAAGTACTCCGGAGCTCGAGAGACATTTATTAATCTGACACTGTCGGTGATTACATATCTGTTCAAGGCCGCTAGGTTGAACATGGGTCGGTGCGAGGTGGAGTCGCCCTTTGACCCAAGGAACAGTGTGTACACAAACTTGGCGAGGCTTTGACAACATCTAATATCTACACACCGGTGTTGCATCTGGGTGATAATGGACGACATTGCATCCGTCGATTGCATTGAAACGAGTCTCGTTTAACAGTAGTAGGTACTACAAGTGGCGGTCGATGTGAAAAGGAGATACGATACCCTTTTATTATCTTTAATACATAACTTGGGGCACCCAGTTGGGGCACCCACCCAACGAGCCAGACGCGACGCTCTGAATGTTGCGGGCTGATAGTCAAACTATACATCTTTTGTTACGGTAGTAATCAGAACCATAACATGACCCTGCGAGGGTTTAGCATTACAGCAAGCAACCCTGCTCGGGTTGATTGTAGGCATGGGAAATATGCGTAAGCGCACAACATCCATGAGTAGTACCCTGCATGCAGAGGTAAGTTACGTAAAGCCTGCCCCTGCGAGGGGTGGCGTGCGGCCTTGCTTTGACCCGTTAGCGCAACGGAAGCAAAGATGGCCGGCTTAATGTATCACTTGTTTGTGTGTTGCAAACAATGCTTATTCTATCTATCAATCAATGACCCTGCGAGGGTCGAGCGTTACAGCAACCCTGCGAGGGTTGATAATAGGCATGGGAAATATGCGTAGGTGCACAACATCCATGAGTAGTACCCTGCGGAGGTACGATATGTAAAGCCTGCCCCTGCAAGGGGTGGCGTGCGGACTTGCTTTGGCTCGTGATCAGACCAATGACTAATATTTGTGACTTTTAGTGTTTATTGTATCACTTGTTTCTGTGTTGCAAATAAAGCTTATTCTATCTATCTATCAATGACCCTGCGAGGGTCGAGCGTTACAGCAACCCTGCGAGGGTTGATAATAGGCATGGGAAATATGCGTAGGTGCACAACATCCATGAGTAGTACCCTGCAGAGGTACGTTATGTAAAGCCTGCCCCTTCGAAAGGTGGCGTGCGGCCTTGCTTTGACCCGTTTGCGCAACGGAAGCAGAGATGGCCGGGTTTGGTAAAGGCAAGAAAGCTTTTCGAACACCCTTCTCCTGTGCTGCGGCTAGTGACTCCGCATTAAACACGTGCTGACATGACGGGGAATCTTACGTAGTGCGACCTTGAAATGGGGAAACGCTCACGTGGTTCGTAACATCGTAACAACAACTTCTCATTTTGATAACCTCCGCACGACGATTCAAGTTAATTGCAATGATCAGAGCAAACTTTAAAAATTTCGTCTTTCAAAAACAGCTCGTTAACTTTCTCGCCTATTAGTATGTCAAATTCGAATCGCGCGCCCACTGTAATAAACTTCTGACAGAAGTTTGTAAGGCTTCGCGTTGCTTATGTACGCAGAATGATAAGGCACCAAATGACTTGTGAGCGTGAGCAAAAGGGAGTTACGAATCATATCTTAATTTCGTCATTTATTTTTAAATCGACAAAACCGGGGGTAGCATTATAAAAATAGAACCACGCACCAATCACTACTATCTAAATGTTGCAAATCCTTTAACGTCTGAAGAAACCCCTGAGGAGTCTTAAGTATACTAGGTTTTTCAATTTCGTCTCAATTTTAAACATAAAACCTGATTGAGCAACCGGTGGCGGTACTTCGACAGAATTTACAATAGATCTGCGTATAGCTCGACACTAACGTTCCCGTCACCTATATTCCCATTAATGTGTACCGCGGAACAAGATACAGAATAAAATTATTATTGCAAATTGAATAAAATGAATGATTGATTTCGAAGGTCAATTTACAGGACTCGCGACGTCGATACCGGCGTTTTTTGTTACGGTGACGCGGTCTAGATTTTCTGAGGACTCGAGTCCAATTGATTCACGCGATCGTTGATCGTAGTCGTGAGTCGTGATTATCGTCACTTTTAGCGGGAGCACTAGCACTAGCACATGGTGTTTTCGAGCATGGAATTAAAACACTATCGTCACTTTCCATCTTAATACGTGCTGAAAAGAAACCTAGGGTAGAAAATCACACAAATTATTCATAAAACCTGTAATTAAGCAAAACTGAAAAAATATGTAGGTAGGAACTAAAAGCCTATGTACGTAAAAGTACCGAACGGTAACACCGTTAATCTAATAATTGAAACAGGAAAGATAATAAAAAGAAATATTAAATAAATTGCAAAAAGAAATGCAAAAAAAAGTAAAAAATTATTAATAAAAAGAAATTTAAATAAATTGCATAAAGAAATGCAAAAAAAAAGAAAAATAATTATTTCACCGAATCCTGGGCACGACCGTGCGCAGCGGAAAACAGGACGCCAATGACGAGAACGCGGCCGCCAACCGTATGGCCGCCCTGGTGGAGTAGAGGGGATAGTGTGCGAGCGAGAGAGGGCTACAGGGTAGAAAGAGAGGAAAGATGTGCGGAAAACAGATAGGGCCTATCTCATTGTGTATATAATATACACATAAGCTTCAAATAACGGTCAAGTGTTTAATACTTAATTTATGTGGCTACGCTACAGAATACTCACAAAAATTTTATTTTTATTTCCCTAGGGCTGGAGTATTCTAATGGTGGACACAGCTGTAGCGGGTTTTGAAGATAACCGTTTATCTCATCATCCTGCTCAGAGTATGATCCTGGGAAAGGGTTAAAGACATCACTTAAATATTCAGCGAAGACTGGCTTTTTGGCATCCGACCTAGCCCATACGCCCGTTGATTTCCTGATCGGTGGGAACTGAGTTATTAGCCTTTTCAGTTTTCGCGTGGCTTTCCACAGTAAGTAGTTGGTATCAAGGGTAGGAGTCAGGTTTGATAAAAGCCTTCTGCTCGTCCACAAGGACGAGCAGACAGCTACAAAGCTGCTGTGTAAATGATCCTGTTAAGGTTTTCGACGGCTTGCTCGATCTCGTCAGTTGTTTTTATAGTCTTTCTGAGGTTGACCATTATACCATATCTTGATATAGTTTCCAATAGTAGTAGTGTACATGTTGTATAATTTTTGCGGAGGTTAAGTCAGTACCACTTTTGAATTATATCTCAATATAACTGGAGTATGATCCGACGATAGGTCTGTACATACTTCGACTGTGGTATAGTTACTACTAATATTGCTCGTGATGAAGAAATCGAGCAAATCAGGAACCTTATTACGATCTGTGGGCCAGTATGTTGGTTCGTAAGTAGTAATAGTAATGTACTCCAGTTGGAGGTTTTGTTTGGATTTGAGTAGTCGTCTTCCTCTTTGAATGATAAGCCTAGAGCTCCAATGTGTGCTATGCAATCTAGGCCCGAGTTGCAAAATATGAATTTTCCTTATGCTTTTGTTATCTTCAATCCACATCGTTCTGTTTTTGGCACATGTGGCAATGCGCGCATTAAAATCACTATCCGAATCATCTTCTGGTGAACTGTCTAGTAAATCTAATAGCAAGTAACTCGACGGGTCCATAGTTACATTAAAAATAAGAACACCCTGTATAACACCTTAGCAGTTGAAAAGTGCGTCAAGCGGGACGTATGCCAGTGGAATGATGGGAAAGATACATTACCTTACCTTTGTGTGTGTGTGATAAGTACATAATTTAAAGCTATACATCCCGGGATGTAATGACATGTATATTAATATACTTATAGCTGCTGTTGTTGCTTACGGTTTGCTTTAAGAATATTATACTATTGCTGCTGTGTTGGATATAAAAATATTGGAGGGTATTCCGAGGGAGGCAGGCAGGAACTAAGTACAAATGTTCGGTTATTTCTCATAATAAGCACCTTCTACTTATTATGAGAAATAGCAGAATTTAAATAAAATAGATGTTTGCATTGAAATTTCAATATATATTTTTAATATTCATAAATTCAATATACATTATAATATCAAGTAAAATGAATTACTATAATTTATATAGGCAATATTTTAACACATGTTAATCTATGGGTAAGTTTAACAATCTAAAGTACTTACGTTAACAATGTCGTCGACCGCGCCCCGTCCCCGGGCTGCGTTCACAGTGTACAACAAACGTATGGCAATAGGAATTCACATTGGCTTAAGGCTACTCTTAGGACTACAGTATATACCTAATTTATTGGTTACAAAGGAAGAAATACTTTTCTGCAACGCGCTTATTGCACAAGTAACTAAACGATGCCACAGTACATAATGCCATTGCAAGTATAAATGTTCAAATCGAAAACATTCTCAAAACCTTAAACATATTTGGCACAACTAAACTAACTTAACGATGAGACATTATATGGTACAGCGTCCCAACCCTAGCGTACGTAAGTTATCTTTGGTTTATCTAGCCCACCGATGATCAATTTGGAAATCGCTTATATTAAAATTATAATAATATTAGAATATGAAATAGAGC
Organism: Endotricha flammealis; assembly: GCA_905163395.2. NCBI lineage: Eukaryota > Metazoa > Arthropoda > Insecta > Lepidoptera > Pyralidae > Endotricha > Endotricha flammealis. The sequence goes on along the minus strand of LR990859.1, from coordinate 17,457,512 downwards.
AAACAGGATTGATTAAATTTATTTTTATACTTAGGTATGGTAGACACTGAAATCTTTCGAAAATGAGCGCACCTCGCTGCAGTGTTCCGCGGTGCGCCCGCGCAAGCGCCGTGCGTGCCCACCTACAAATACTGTATCATGTAAACATACTTTTGATGCGGTATACTATGTGTTACGTCAAAGTACATACTGATTGTATTAATTATGTAATTCGTTGCTTAGAAACCTTTAAAAATTAACTTTATCTACTTACAATATTAAAAAGTAGGTATAGAAATAAGTATCTCTTAAAATGTATTTTCGCTTAGGAACTTTCTGTTCTAACATACTGCTGACACGAAGCTGAGCGGAGTTCAATCACACGTGATAAATGGGAGATGCGGTTCTTTGTAAATATTATAAAGTAATCTTATTCCGAAGTACAAAAATAATGGCTTTAAAATTAAGTACACTCGTGTGATGTCATGTACATACAACTCATGTACATAGTCTTGGTATAAACATTGCAATGGTTTTCAACGCGAATAAAAATAAAAATTTTATGTAAAAATTATTGTAAATGTAAATATAAATAACAATCATATATAATTTAGAATTTCAATCCAGTTTATAATATACGTAGCTCACTATGTTACCTAATGCGCGCCGTCGCAGACGCTCATTATTGTCCGTGCTCGTGGTGCTCACTGCTCACCACGCGTAGCATTACGCTATGCACTGTCCTACTCTAGTCATTACGGTATAATAATATTCATATTTACATATAAATCCATACAGTATGTACAATTACAGCTATATACAACTTAACAGAAGCTATTCTTTGGACTAATAGAAAGAGTTTTTTAAACACATCAGAGATCCCATAGAAGTAACATGGAATGCTTTGAACTTAACGTTAGATTGTAGCTATCTAAACACTTATCAGTAGAATACAAGAAGCTTATGTTATCGAGAAACGAGAATCCAGAGGACCTGTTCTTGTAACAAAAACAGTTAAAATATAGCATCAATCCAAACGCTATCTTGCTCATACAAAATATAGAGCGAGCGAGATAGCGCCTGAAATAGCGATTATATTTTTACTGTTTACATTACGAGAATGGACCCGCTGGTGCACAAGTGACACCTTGACTGCAGTCAGCAGGAGCCAATCGGGTCGTCCCTCTCGGCCTGACATGAGGCCCGTTAGTGCCGTACTGCATGATTGTTTAGAGAGGAGAACAACAACTAGATTTCCCATTGGATTTCCAAATGGACGAATCATAAATATAAATGTCGGTGATTAGGGATTCCTTATAATTTAGGACAAAAATACTGATTGTTTAGAAGTACCACTAATCGAGTTAACGCAATAGGCGTCGGCGGAATTTGAGTCGAACGTCTATTATCTAGTTATAATACAGATTGGAAATTGTTAGTTTATTAGATTTTACAGATTAACAGGGTCAAATGTACAGCCCGCGTTAGGACATTGGTAGGCCTCTGAGGGGGCACGCGTCAGGGGGTCTATACTTGTAACAAAAACAGTTTCAACCTCGTCTCAAACTCACGCGCTATCCCGCTCAATGCCTATTTTGTGTGAGTGAGATTAACACGAGATATTAACTATTTTGTACGAGTACCTGAGGTCACCCTTATCACTATCATATGGTCACCGCGAGACGCCCCTTGGTCTGTTGCACACACACTTGCATTGGCTGTTGCAGATGCAGCGAAAAACGATTAACACGATAAACTTAAAATAAACACTAGGCGGGGCAGTGACGCTGCCACCTTCTATCCTAATTATTATTTGGCCATTATTATAAAAATAAAATAAAATTTATTTACTGAAGAGTATTGTGCTACAGGTACTGGCCTTTGGGACTTTACATAACCTAATATTAAAATAAATTTACATCATTAAAATTAAATTTGGCATATTCGATATCTCTATAATAAAATTTGGCACTTCTTTGGTAATAACATTTGACACTATATGAATAAAATGTCATGTCAGAACTGAAACGACACGCCCCTAGACGACTTCTCACTGCGAAACGAAAATACCGAGCAATAAATACTTCATTATCATGAGTTTTATTATGCATTCCAAATATTTTATTATTTGTGTTCATTCACAATAAATTCCATTCCATTATACTTTACACAAAAGCTCCAAACAATCGTCTGATTTAAATTATAAATCGATATGATATAGACATAGATCGATTACAAATCACTTTATTGCGACAATGCTCACAACATTACGTTACCACAATGAACTTATGACAAGCTGATTCAAACACAATCGTTGAATTTCACTAGAAAACTTGTGCCAAGTAATATTGGAATGGATTTTATGTACATTTGTCTTTAATGCATGTTCAAGGCTGTTCTGTTTATTGGTCAGTAACAAACGGCGAGCCCCAGGTGTGGACGCATTACTGTTACACGAAGTGGAAAGTGTTGATCTAATCACCTATTCTTTGTACGGCTATTTGTTAGGACTACAAGTGACGAAGGGAAGAAGAGTTTAATATTCCTTCAATTTTCGCAGCAACGCTGATATTTTCTTGTGTTGTTTTTCTAAGCGCAGTCAGAAACTGATTTGATCCTGGTCGTGAAAGTTCACCCGACTGCCCTGGAAATTAATACAAAGAAAATATGAATAAAGATTGATTTACTTGATAACACTTGAAAAAGCACTGCACATAATTAAATATTAAAATAAAATCTTAGTTGAATGTTTACCTGAGTTTATTATTGGTCTTGTCGGCGAGAGATGGCGCGGAATGTGCGGTTGGTCAGTTGGTAGATTTCAAGTTAACTCGTACATTAGAATTTCATCAGAGACCGAAGTGTTGTTTGGCGTTTGTTTTTTTTCAGGAATTATCTCATAAATGTAATCGTCCTTCCGTCATGTCTCTTTATACAATCCACTTTTAAGCAGCAAAACTGTTAACCTCGTCATGCTCGCTTCGAGCTTCCTCAGACAACAAAATGACGTGAATACTCATTAGGAATACAAAATTATCTGATTAATCTTAAAGCATTGTGTTCTCGAGAGCTAAAATGTAAATAGCAATGAAATGTTCTGGACGAAAGCCTAGTCTCTGTAGGGCTTGCATATCGCGAACCGGTGGTTCATGTGCTGGCTGTAGGAGCCGGAGTGCGAGAACTTCTTGAAGCACTTGCAGCACTGGAAGGGCTTCTCGCCAGTGTGCAGCCTCTTGTGCTCCGTCAGGTGGTGCTTATGCTTGAACGCCTTGGGGCACTCCACGCACTTGTACGGACGCTGCCCTGAGGACAACAAAACTTATGAATTACTTTGCTACTTACCCTTTAAATTAAACTAGGATATGTTTAGAATCCAACTTATAAACATAATATAAAATATCAAAAGGTATTTAAAATTTAATTGGAATGTATATTCAAAAATAATTTGTTTGTTATCCATACCTGAGTGCTCGTACTTGTGCCTCGCGAGCGAGCTCTGCTTCACAAAGGTCTTGTCGCACTGGTCGCACACGAACTGGCCCTCGCCCTCCTTGTATTCGGCGCCTTGCTTCAGTTTGCTTTTTTTAAGTACAGTCGCTTCATCCTCGTAGTCGATCGGAGTCTGCATGTCTTCGCCCCACGAAGGCCGCTCGTATGTAGGACTCGTCGTTTGTCTACTTATATCTGAAGCCATTTGTATATTGAGCATAGGAGATCGAGCGTTCGTCATGTCATTGTATTGTAGGAGTTTATCCATGGGCATTAAGGGGTTCACTGCCATTTTCTGCGGTAACAACCTTTTTTGGCCGGCCATGGTCTCACCGGGAGATGGTGATAATCTAAAGTCAGTGAGAGATGACGAAGAACAATTGGAATGTGGATACGTATTTAGATAACTAGTGCGGTGCGGCGTCGTGCTTCGCGATGACTTCTGGCTCAAGTTCACCGCTTCCTCAGAATCGGAATGTGTGATTGAAATGCTGCAGGGCGGCGACGGCGTAGGGCTCGACGTCACTGACGGATTGGATTTCTTGGTGGACAAGTCGAGCGGCTGGTCCGTCACCGCCACCGTCTGTGTCATCCGCCGTACTCTCGCTCTGTTATTTTGAAACCAAACTTGCACTACCCTATTATCAAGTCCAATTTGATGAGCTATCTTCTTAAACTCCTCGCGATTAGGCCTAGGATTCACCGCATAGTGTTCTTTCAAGACTGCTTGCTGTTCCTCGCTTAAAGCTGTACGTACTCTTATTTTTCTGTCGTTATCGTGAAGGGATATCTTATCCTCTCTTTCATCTCTCGTAAAGTCTTCGTCTTCGCTGGCGCTTACGCCACTTTGTACGGAAGCCCGAGCTTCTGCCTCCAGCCTGTTCAAGGCTACCGTCTCGGCCACTTGAGCTGCCAACCCTTCGTGTTTCCTGAATATGCTCCCACAAACTCCTTTCTCGTGGTCCAGCAGATCACTCTTGTTACTGAAGACTTCGTTGCATTTCAGGCACCTGTGCGCTTCCTCGGGCTCCTCCTTTATAATGACATGCGGCGTCGGGGGCGACTCTATACTCGGACAGACGTTGCCCGACACCGGAGAGAGCTTCTCCATGTTCGCTCTAAAGAAATGTTTGGTCACAGAAGCATTGACAGATTCTAATATAGTATTAAAACCGGAATGATTATTTACTTGGTAACTGCTATTATTCAAAGGGACGGATTCGAAACTGCGAGAAGGTGGTCTTAGTTCACTTTCTCGATCCTCTTGCTCTTTCTTAATGGCTACGGCTTCGTCGTCCTCGATGTCCATGACGAGTTCCGCGCTGCCCTCGGATCGTTTGTCATCGTCCTCAGTGACCTCTTCGATCAGATCCTCCGGGTCACCAGGAGGACTCATTTCCTTGAGATTAATAGGGTTTTCAATTTCCCGTTGTTGATATTGTGACGAAGTCAATTGTTCAAAAAGTTGCCTCAGAGAAGTTGGAAAACTGTAAGGTGTTATACCACTAGCGGGACTCATGGGCATGCCAGGTGGCATGTAGAAGGGATTGATGCCCGGTTGTCCAAGAGGCGGCCTGTGGAAATTGTTCTCCTGCGAGGACATGGCAAAAAAGGCGGCAGCAGCGGCTTCATTGTATTTCGGCAAGATCGGGAGAAAAGAGTTGCCGTTCGGAGCTATGTTGTTGTTCAGTTGTGACGCGACCATCGCGTTGGCCCTCTTCCTGGAGGGGCTGCGCTCGGGGTTGAGCGCGGGGTTGTTGGGCTTGATGCGCCCCATCTTGAGGTTCATGACGAGGCACTTCTTGGAGGTCATGTGGCTGGAGTAGGAGCCGGAGTGCGAGAACTTCTTCCCGCAGTTGGCGCACTCGAAGGGCTTCTCGCCGCTGTGGATGCGCAGGTGCTCCTTGAGGTGGTGCTTGAACTTGAACGCCTTGTCGCAATCATTGCACTTGAACTTGCGCAGCAGCGCGCTCTCGTCGTGGCTAATCATGTGCCGCTGCAGACGGTACACGTTCGCGAAGCTCTTGTGGCAGATCTTGCAAGACTGGGGACAAAGCAATATTCGTTGTTATTATAAGGCAAACTTGAAGTAATTAAACTACTAATCAAATACTAATGTGACATATTGCCTTCCGATTAATGATCATTTAAATACTTGTTAGGATCAAAACTACATTACGATGCGCTTGAATGTCTACATAGCTAAGTATAGTGTATTATGATGTGAGAGCAAACTCATCTCCGACAAAGTTGTTTCGTTGCCGCCATTAGCCGAATACATCGAAGCGTAGCTTAATGTCTGTTATTATTACAATGTGCACTGACATATTTGACGGTATCCACCTGTGTGTTGGGCGAGTGCAAGGTCTCGTGGCGCTCGAGCTGCTCCCGCGTGGGGTAGGCGCCGCGGCACTGGCTGCAGCTGTAGGGCCCGCCGGGGCCCAACGGGGAGCCGCCGCGCTCCTCCTCCTCCTCGGGCGGCTTGCCCTCGGCCGCGCCCGCCAGCGGACGGACTGCAACCAAACAAACATTATTTGTGTCTGTGCGTCCAAAACTAAAAAAAAACTGACTGACTAAATGTTAAGCATTTGAAATAATTTTAATCTTTCTTCGAGAGCGCACACCTGCTCCCTTACTCTTGAAGATAATTCCGTACGATCGTCATTGGATTGTTAATTTTAGGTACTCTTTACAGCTAAACTAGCGCTAACTAAATACTAAACTAAATTAAATCGGATTGTATGCTAACCAAATAGTTAATCAAGTATAAAATTTCAATGGTACGAATTAGGATTTTCTGTTAATTTTGCATTTGAAATTATACAGAATTGAAATTAAAATCGCGATTACTATGCAGATTAACCTAGCTGATCTAACGCTCGCATTGACTTGATATAACAGCACGCAATAAATAAGAGCAAATGTTTTAAAATGGTGTGCAACAAACAAACCGTGAAATTACAGCTGGAAATGAAACAATTAACCCCATAAACGCATCGCAGGCGATTAAAATGATCGCGGACACCTTTACGTGCGCGCCCGCTTTATAAAAACAAACACAGCGGCAACAATTCAATTTGGAGTCGGTTATTTCGGTAATATGGCCGGTTTTCCAGTGTAATATCGTTTTTAAAAGCGCCGGCGGCGGCGGGCGCCGTAAATCAAATATAATAAAGAGCAAAACAACGCTCGACGTATTAATTAGTGCGGCCGCTGCTGGCCGGTGTCGCCGTCCGCCGCTGCACGCGCCGCGTTAGCCCCGGCATGGAGTTTTAGAAAATAACACCGGATATCTCGTCTACTCTGAATGCACTCGTCCAAGATTCGTAGGACTGTGATCTCACAGCAAAGATATCAAATAAATAGTAAGACGTAACAGTAATTATTTCATTTAGATATATTAGCTTACGACGACATTCGTCTCAAATTATCGATATAGATTCATTGTATGTAAATTGTTTATCTAAATTAATAGGTTAACGAGATAAAAATGAATCCATAATAAGAGCTAGGTCTCGTAAATACACAACTGTGCTTCAGCTACCCGACAATAGATGGCGCTACTAGTTTTAAAATTCAGAGCGTTTCAAAATAATTGTATGGTCAGAATTAATTTATTATAATAGTTTTGTATTGTGAGTTTTTTTAACCTTTTTTTTTGTTTGTTTAGTACCTAAAAAACTGGATAACAACTACATACAGTCGTATCCCGCCTTTCTACCGCGTGACTTTGTACAAGTAAATATTTAAAGTTATCATAAGGAAATCGCTCTATTAAGGAATTTACTATACACAGGTAGTTATATCACATTATATCTCCTAAATTTCACCTATGACGACTAATGCCAAGACACAGAGACGAGAAAGTCGGCCGCCCTTTTTATCGGTTTGCTTATTTTATTAGGTTATATTGGAATTTTTATTACGGTTTACTTTAATAGACCCTCTTGTAATTATTTATTTTGTACCAATAATTTATTAGTGATATGTAACAAAATTCGTATTAATTGACATATACTATTAATATCAAAGAATTTAATGTATGCTATTCCATCATAGATGGCGCTATTTGTAATTAATGACAATGTTACAGATAGTTTTAGAAAATCAGTTTAATAAAAAACATCTTGTTACTTTTGCTACTGGACGATAGATGGCACTCCAATAAAAAATATCCAGATAATCATTTTCGTATATTAAAATTATTTTCTTAAAAAGAATCATTTTTTAACATTTTTTTGTTTTTAAAAATATCAAATGTTATTATTTTATATTGTTACTATTTTGGATAATTAGGATTTATCACAAAACATTTACGAACTTTCCAGCGCTCAGTAAATCCTTTCCACACTAGATGGCGTTAGTAGTACAGATTAGAATTATTTTATCATGGTAAAAAGAAAAAAAATTAAAATGTTCATAGTTTTTAAAGTAAGAAAAAGAGGATATTTAGGTGTAATAATCACTCACATTGCTTCTTATAAGCGGAAAAGCCTTCATTGCGAATCTGTTAAGGTCAGCATTCAGCAGTTCAATTCAATCGTTTATTAGCAAGGGGTGCAATATACTTAGTTCCCAAAATGATTATGTTGAACACTGTTGAACATGAGATGTGTCTCGTATACACACAGTAATTGCACTGCGTGCGTACCTATTTCCTTGATAAGTACGTCGTGTACATTGTATTGATTACGTTTATCGTGTACTAGGTGAAGCGGATGGTACACCTACACGCGACACACTGTACAATCTGCGCACGGGCAGAGTGCGTCCGTTACTCGCTGATAAAAAAGCGCTCACGCACACTCGGCCGGCTCGCTTCCCATTGTGCCGTTACAAATAAATAACAATTATTGTACGCACACACTCGCACCTGTAAAGATAACAGTTCGTCTGTTGATCGCACACAGACGCCAAGTGGTGATTGGTCGCACCTGTGCGATGGCGGGGCCGCGCTCTTGTTCAACAAAAACTCCGCCTGCCGAGTCGATATAGCTGCGTACTTAGTTACTGTCTTTCTAAACAGTAATGTGTTGTTGTTAAAGCTTATGGTGTGGTTTAAACATATTAATAAATCTATCTATATCTTATAAATTATCACCGGCAAAAGAAATAACGACAGAAAACCCGAGTATGGTCTTTTTCACCGAGGACATGTCACAATCAACAGTAATAATTCTCATATTCCCGAATCTCAAAGAGCTCGAATATAATTATTGAAAAATAGGTAATCGCTGCAAAAGTTTTAGGTGTGCGTTTCACAACATTAAATAAGCACTAGTTTTACATATTTAGATATGTTATCGTCCAGTAATAAAGTGATGAAAATTATTTATTATCGGAGTAGGTAAATAATTTAATTAATGTTAACGGACGCGATATGGCTCTACCTATGTATTTATTATATGTACCTACAATAGAAACATGTACGATATTTCTAATTGAATTTTTACGGCTAAGGTACACCTACCTTTTTTATGAAATTTCTTTATTCCAAAAAATTATCTCCTAAAAAAAAAACTTATTATATCAAAAAGATGGCCTTACGATAAATTATATCAATCTAAATAGTTCCAAGTCCAATCGAAATCCGCGAATGAAAGTATTATATAGGTAGGTAGGTTAAATTTTAAAAAGTACTATCTCTAAGTACTTATTTCAATAAGTCGTTTCAATTTTCTAATACATATTTTCTTTCTGATTAAGTTCGTCGTGAGTTCTAAGACAGTTAGTTTCTCCTCCGGGACGTCAATAAGCTTCATTGCTTATTGTCTATCTAAGGTCGCCGTTATTGATCCTGGCCGAACATATACCGAAGATACTGCGTTGGGAATGTGTGGTGGGCTTTTCCCGATGTCATACTTATTTATATCAACTTATCTATGTACCTATACAACATTGTAAGTCACTGCGAGTCGCGGCTAAAAGTTAGTCCCCTAGTTAACTATATAAACTTGTTGTATACCTATGTAAAAACTTTGTATATAAACTAACAATAATAATTCATTGTTATCGCACCTAATGGTTTAATATGAATAAATTATTAAGTATTCTACCTTTATTGGACATTGTTTCCTATAAATCAAGTGTTTTTCATAAAACCCAACATTGCGGTGTTTAAATACGGACATTTAAGTGGTTGATATGAACATAAGGTGATAGACATATTACTATTGTTGTGGTAACATAATCTTATTATTATTATGACTGTTTATAGTAAACTGCGACTAACATAAATCCGTTACAAAAATCTAAAATGTATTATACATTTTCTTAATGTATATCTAAATTGATAGAAATTCCCCAAATAACTGTTTGCATTAAGAATTGCAGTCTTAGAGCTTTTATATTTTTTACTAATTAATTTGCTTCCGTTAGGTACCGCTTTTAATGTTGAGTCGCACATTCAATGTAGAGCCAAATTATAATGATGATTTATTTTCAATTGAACCTAAGTTCATCTCGATTCCGTATGCGTAGATCATAATATTTCTTCAACTTAGCCTCCAGCAGAACAATGATGGATATTAGACCGGTAGGAATATAACGTAGATCATTGTTCACAAAGTAACATTCATAATCTCTTAGATCGTCTAAGGTTTTTTCAGATATTTAATCTATTTATTTATAAGATTTAAACAAAGTAACCGAGCAAGTAGAATTCTGATTCGAATTTCATTAGAAAACGTTGTCGCATATCTTATTGGAAGAGTCACGATCTAAGCCCAGAGATGAGCTGGAGAGGTGAGCCCGCCAAACAGAACAAAAACATTAAAATGATTCACGGAATGAGTCACAGCGCGATTGCCGTATGAAGGTACAAATGCTACAGTTGTAAATAATAGAGATACAGTATTCGTTAATTCAGAGGACTCGGGCACAACTCGGGGCTCCAAACCTGTTACCCATCTGTCTTTTTATTAGACTGATGAAATTACTCTTATAAACACCTAGATAGATAGAATATCCTTTATTTGCAATACACAAACAAGTCGTACAGTTAAAGTTACAGATTAGTGTAGGCACATGCAACAAGCCGGCCTTATTGCTGGAAGCAATCTTTTCAAGGCGATCTTGATCTTAGGGTAACGATATTCTGCATGAGCTACCTACACTATTTTGTAAAACAAACTTAAATGTTATTAAAACACCAAAAACTAAATGTTTGCTCTTCGCTATCAGCGATAATCTACCTATCTATTTATGCTTTATGAGAAATAAACATTATTATTATTTATTAATTTATTTCATGTTTTAAAATCTCCCAGGGAGAAATTTAGTCCTTGTCGCAGGCTTCAAGAAATATAGTAGGTAGACGTTGGAATTTATAAGTATAAACGATCAGTCGATTCCTGATTTGAGAGCGAAGTACTAGTCGTTATTTCGGTGTATGCAAACAAGCAATTAGCAGGAGCCACCCAAAGAGGCGCATCTTGCGGCTGTTTGTTTACGCCGATTCCCCGAAGTGATTAGCTTTTTCCTCAATAACGTTATCAGAAATTAACGTTTATTTATCGCGTTGTAATTTTATGTTTGCGATATCTCTTGTATATTCCGTTCCACTATATTTGGCATAATAGCTCCAAACAATCGTATGTTGTAAAATAAAAATCTATATGATAAACATGAACCGACTACAAATACTTTACTGGGATAAGTAGCACACAACATTATGTTACCACAATAAGGTATGGCGAGCTCATTCAAACACAAGCGTTGAGTTTCACTGGAAATCTTATACAAGTATAGAGGAACGGAAAATTAAAAGGAATTATTGTTTTGTTCGCTCAAGATGCACTCATAGATTGAAAGTGTCAAATTGTAAATCAGAATCACAGTTTAAAACAATAGAGCTGATATTTTGATAATAAATGTAGAGTTTTTAATCCTATAAATAACGTAACAACATCCGTTATCAAAGTGAAAAAAAGTAACAACATTTTTCAGTTAAAATCTTTTGCTATTGGATAGATCACTAGCTCTATCTAACCATCACTTGAAAAAAGTTGACTTATTAGGTACCTGTTTCACTATTCGTTTTTAAACAACTATCTTAATCAAGTTAACTCGAATCGTGCATTGTTCGTACATTAAACCTTTTGCATTTACAATAATAACAAAGTCCGAAACTAATATTGAAACACATCACCATTAACACTCCAACTACATCTCGATACTATCCCGATAATATTCTGAACATTATACAAGCTGCTATCAGTAATGTGAAAAAAAAATATATATTATTTAAATATGTGGGTATAAATTGTGCTGCCCAAACTAATTCGCTTATGTTACAACCGCGGAATTCTCCTATGCATGTAATATACCGTCACGTCCCTATTTGATCCACTCCAGACAGGCGGCACTCAAAGAAAAGATATAAAAAAGAATAAGGAAGAAAAAGCAAATGAATTAAAACAACATAATCATTTACGGTTTAAGACGGCGGCGAGCGCGGGCCCCTCGGCAAACGGAGCTTTCTTTCAAGTCTGTGTACCTGTGCCCGATCTCAAGTGGATGAATTATGTCCCGCGGGAGCGAGGGGCGCTTCTGATGAACACGCGCTCCAATTTTATTTTAATGCGAGGTGTCTCTCTTTTCACCTGGACGCATTCAAAGAGTGTGGAGCGGGTGAAAAGTTTTGATTGATCGCGATGAAATGCACTTGCGAAACTTAGAAAAGTTTTCAGGGCGAAAGAGAATTGACGCGAATGGATGGTTCTCTTGAAACTTTTTAAAGAGTGAAAATGAGAAGTTACGAAGGTAGTGACGTGATAAGTAATAAGAAACATAGTGTATAATAATATTACATGTATATGATAAATGCAAACAAAACCAAAAAGAAAGGAAGCTTACTTAAGGCCGCCAGCCGCCTGGCCGAGGTGGTGGAGGTTGGGACCTGCTTACTCCTCATGTCCGCCAGCCAACCGGCCGCCAAGCTTTCGTACCAACCGCCAACTCCCATAAGCGAGCTGTGCACTTTCATCGAGCGACACGTTCACACGCACTGCGCGGCCTACCGCGGATCACTCGCGTCCCACTAACTACGCCGTGCTACACGGGCACAGCCTCCGCTGACGTCAGCAGGCGACACTACTCACATCGGCAGGCGCCCCACACGTTGGCCAGGCTCCACAGGCGGTACGAGTAGCTGTCACCATAGCACCCGAACATGCTCTCATCGGTTCTCGCGACCATGGCCCGCGCGCGCGGACTGACGTGTGCGTTTCGGCGCGGCGCGCGGCGGAATGAGCCCGGCCCGCCTCTCGCCCCGCCTTGCGGCCCGCGCCCCGCGCCCGCCCCGCTCCCGCCACTGCCCGCGACCACCCCCCACCTATACTTAATTAGTAGAGCCGAGTGCCGACTGCCGACGCCGATCGCGAGCCGTGTCGCCGCCGCACTCGCGCCGCGGTCCGAGCGGCCACCTCGCACCTGCACCTGCCTCGCCGCGAGCACACCTCCATTCAATTGTTTATTTACATTCGCAACTCACTCCCCACCTGTCTCTGTCTCTATCCAACACCAACGATGAATGAAAATATTCATGACACACTAAAAGGAGATAATAATAATTGTTTCTTATGGTTTTATCATGATGTTATAGGTTTAAAAACTTTTCTCACGTTAGCAGATGGACAGCTCTTACTTTTTTTGTTCGATAATCATTTTGTTATAAGACCGATTAATTTTAATATTTTAAATATTTTGATAGAGAATGCCTTTTAAATATAAATAAAAACAAAAAAGTAATACACTAACGGGCATAATTTACGGAAGAAATAAAACTTGTTTAAACCGGTGGGCGGGCGGGCGGCGTAGCGTAAGTGCGTGCGTAGCTTTTGTTGCACTTTTAGTTCCGCTTTCGATCACTAGATGGCGCTAGCAGTCCTCCGCGTTCATTCGTTCGTAGTATAGGAGTGGTGAAAATTTTATACCAACAACTAAATGATTGTATTGTATTTGGACGAGTGCGTTTTCTCTATTTTTATTAGTTAATATAATGTATATACTTATAAAAATATAATATTAGTTAAAGTTTAGGATAGAATCCCGGTTTTATATTCTATAGGAAATCTCTTAAATAGGTAAGCTCACCTTTGTACACAGTATATATTAATGTAATTGTTTTTAAAATTTATGTGCAATAAAGAATATATACAATATGCATTACCTTATGCTTACGTGTATAAACAACCTCTTTTTTAGTAAAACGTAATCTCTGGTTGTCTTGGCTTTGTTTTTTAGCATAATAGTAAGACGGAGATCTCGTAAAGTTGTAAGTAATGTTTATATCACATGATGACAATAATAATTATCTAATTGCGAGAATAAGTACATTTATAAAAACAAACACAATATAAATTAGGTAATTAGGTATAATGTTTAAGTAGTTCTTGTTGTTTTTTAATGGAGTGCGTAGTTTAAACGTCATAACATAAAAAAGAGATAACGGTATTTACTTTATAACAACCGCGGAATCGACTGTAATCTTTCCATGGGAATTTCGAAAATAAACTTTTAAAGAGTTATCTTTATCTTTACATAGTATAAAATGAAGTGACTTTTGCTGTCTGTCTGTGCGTCTGTGTGTCTTCGCAACGGATTTTTATGCGTTTTTCAGTTTTTTCACAGATAGATTGATTCAAGGGGAAGTATAATACATTCCAAAATTCCCACGGGAAAGCGGGATGCACGCAAACGTAGTTGCGCGGATTTAACTAATTTCAAATAAAATAAACTTTATGTAATAAAAACATTTAAAGATTTTTTTTTACATTTATAAAGGTTGTTTTAAGCGTATATAAGTACTTACTCTTCGGTTTTTTGAAATAGATAGTTGCTATGTTCCTTCCTATACACATTAAGACAATATTATCAATAAAGGCAGGTGAACTTTATCTAAACTTTGTCGTTTTAAAACCATAACTCGTTGTAGTTTTTTTTAAATAATTTATCTAATATATATAAAACTCAAAGTCCTGACTGACTTAACTATATCAATGCACAGCCCAAACTTCTGGGTCTAGAGATTCCAAATTTGGAATGTAGGTTCCTTACGAAGAGGTGTATTACTAAGAAAGGTTTTTTAAAAATTCCCACGGGAAAGCGAGATATAAGCAAACAAATTTCCGAGTATTTTACCAGTAATATCATTAAAAAGCAAATAGGTAATATTTGAAGGTATGTCATTTGTTGTTTTAATAAAATTTTGTTTTAATTTCTGTGTTTGAATTATTTGTAAAGCAGTTTATTAGGCCGGGTGGCTTATTTCGCTTCATACTACAAGCAACAAACTACGTGCGTACTACTTGTACTATTGTTGTTTTTGGATGGATGTTGACGTTGGATGTTTGCCTTAATATTATTTAAACATTTTATTTATGATTAAAGTAGCAAAAAGAATAAAAAGTTACCCATATAATGATGCTTAAGTTACTTTATGTTGTATAGAAAGATACGGGACAGTATATCATATTTCAAAAAATAAAAAGTACTAAAGGCAGTGAATTGCATTGTTTGCATCAGGTATATAAAGTAATTGACAGGCTCCATAAATAAGGTCCTGCCGAACCTCGACGTAAGACAATGCGCAGCCACACGTGCGGCACACGTGCGGCGCACGCATTGTCCACGCACCTTGCCATTGTGGGCCCAGGCTGCCATTGTTTTAATAAATTCAAGTGACAGTCTTCTTTTGATAGTTTTAAAACATAACTTGTGCTTGCACTTGCACAAAGTGCCTGTCACTGATAGACCTCATTTCTATATCAATAAATCGCTAAATGATAAAACAGGCATTGGTTTTCTTTATATATTTCTTTTACCAGTGAATATTATGATTTTGTACATAGTTTTTTTAAAGATTCTGATGTTACTAACCCCACTATGGATTACTTTGAAAGTCCGAAATAAAAAGTTATTTATTTAATTTGTTGCCGAAATGGTAGAAGCATATAGAGTAAATTAATTACACAAATAATTGATTACTGTATGTACTCATTAATGAGAGAAAGTGTCTTATATGTTATGTATCTTGGAAATATGGTTTTGAGCTTTTTAATTAGCACCATACTGAGCTGTAATTAGATAAAACGTAATGAATAATTGAAAGATATATGGCGACCGCAGATTTGCGCTCATATGTGTATGTGACAAATAGTTTATTTCTGTCGCGAGGAGCTACTGCTCGACTATTGTTTATAAGTATTGTATTGTTTGCGGTGAGTGATGCACGGCGTCTGTAGGTAGCCGCTAGGGTCCCTTTGGCTGGAGAGCTATCTCGCGGTTGACTCACTGTTTGTGCCCACTGGCTTTTAATTGGGGAAATACTGAGATATGAACACAATGTGTAATTGCTTTATTACTTTGTAAATAATTCAATAGGTCTGTGTATTTTTAAACTGAGCACTAAGAATATAATGCGTGATAAGCGCATCGCGTTGGAAGTTAACTAATTTGAATTACTGGACTTTTAACTGCCTGTTCGATTGTTGGTTTGAATAGGTGCTCTCAATTTCACGGCTACCCTTTCTTGCTTAGAATTAAGATGATGTATATCCGCGGAGGCCTATCATTGGCTATTTGTTTCTATTATTTCCAACTTAATATGCATCGAACGCTGTTGGCCACCCTTAAGTTAAATAAATAAATAAATAATAAATAAACGATACATACTATACATATTTGTATGAGAACTAAAAACAAGTAACGATATGACATTATTTATTATATATGTATAAAAAAATTGGGAATTTTGAACAACCAGGGACCACGGGTCAGAAGTGATTATAAGTACGTAGGTATATTTATAAACTTGAATCACTTTCAAAGATTTGTAACAGGTGAAAAAAAAACTAAAATAAAACTTTTGTGAGACAATGACAAAGATTTTTTCTTTTACACTAGTCTATTTTTTAAGTTACCATTATTTTAGTAATATTTGTATGAACAGTTATTGAATATTAAATATGTAATTTATAATTATAGTACAGATTCGTATTACCACACATTCTTCAGTTATCGCTTGTAAATGTGTAGTGTATTATCATGCACTTAACGTTATTTAATGTTGTGTTGTGATGTTTCCAAAATACATAATATAATAATATGTACAATATTTTGTTTAATAATTACGATTTGATGATATATTAGAGAAGTTAGAGAAATTGTTAGTAAATTGTATCAGAAATGCCTGCTTCGCCACTTGCGGATAAGTTTCAGTTAGTCTATTTACAAGAGCCATCATAATATTATCTGATATAATTTTTACATCTTTTTCACAGTTTTAATTATTATAGATCAATATTAGTAAGTATGGAGAAAATTGGTAATAAGGTGTGTGGGGATGTGGTCTAACTAAGACCTATCCTTCTTTCTTTCAAGTCAATTGGAATGGCTGCCAAAAATTTAATTCTTGACAAATAAGTAAAACCGATGACATAATATCAGAAACCAAACAGTCTAATACGTTGTTTTATAATTAAAAATAATAACATAACAAAAGAACCTTTGTGGTTTTTTATAGGTATTTGTTTAATTAAATATTTTCTATTGTTCTACTCGTGGAACTGTGACTTTGTGTTACCGCCGCGCCGGTAACCGCAGAAACTGCTCCACGATACGGTAAAGTACCCACCGGTAACGTCCCGATGCAGGGCATACCGGGACCACACGAACGCGAAGTGGGCACATTCACAGCGCACAATGGACTGGTACCCTTATGTGTACTTATTGTTCCTGCTTGTAAAAAAATACTCGCATACGTATAATTAAAACGCATTATTAGCAGACATGTTGTTGTAAACTGAGAGTATAAAATATTATAGGTACAGTCAACAGAGGAAAGAGTTCAAATGATTAAACATTTTCTAAATTTTGCGTGAAGTGATTTACTAGAAACTTTATTTATCAATAGTATTCATTATTGTAGTATGTAAATACAAAGTTTCATGACGATGCTTACATTATTTGCATAAAAAAAACTCTACACTGGTCACCCCTTTCCTTTGTTGACTGTACCATGTAGTACTCAACTTTACTCGAAACCCAAATAAAGTTACCTGCTGTACCTGCGACCAGATGTTTCTATCATTGAGGTAATTTACAATGTTGTAAGACAACACAAAGATTGCATAAATAAAGAAAGGAAACTATTGTAAACAAAATATTGAATAGCTCCACAATTCTCACGGTAAGTATAATATTTGATACATTGTTTTGTGAAGGTGATTGTTTCTCATCAGGTGGTGCGCTAGCTCGTTTGATCGAATCGATCGATGCATCAAATATGCTTTATTTTATAGGCTAGGCCATGGCTAGGCTAGTGAATGCGCAACAAGGCGGGCAGACCACCCATTTTCTCATTTACAGAATTAGTGGCGA
The DNA here is from genome assembly GCA_905163395.2 of Endotricha flammealis. Classification (NCBI taxonomy): domain Eukaryota; kingdom Metazoa; phylum Arthropoda; class Insecta; order Lepidoptera; family Pyralidae; genus Endotricha; species Endotricha flammealis. The sequence goes on along the minus strand of LR990859.1, from coordinate 17,439,662 downwards.
TGTAGGATACACACTCCATAATGTGAGTCAACGAAAAGAATTTTAGAAATATAAATTGGTAATGTAAAATAGGCTGCGAAGGGCGAGGTGGTTTGGGATCAAACGGTTAGTGTTACGGCATTAAGCGCGATAGCATTAGGGTGCTTACATAGAGAGGAGTCGAAACCGGTATCATTGTCTATGTATTTTAATGCGACCAATTATAAAGAAATAGGTTATCGGAGCCGACAAACTTTATGGTTATCGGTACCGACCGACCCGCACGGATTTGTCAGCGCCGGAAACCTGCTGCTCTGTGTTAGCACCCTTACGTATAAAACGAACCGATTCTAGCATTTACTCGAGTGATTTGGCAGGACACAAACGGCAGCATTCGCACCGGGGCGTCGTAAAGCGGCCATTACAATATCCAATGAAATTACAGGTCTTGTTATCACTCGCATCTCGCGAACACTATCGGCGATACTAAATATCGATACAGAGTGGCCGCTCCTTTAACACGTTTCATTTGACCCACACAAAATCTCTACACAAAACAGTTGACAGACGATGAACAAAAGTTAAAAACACGAATAGATAAACATTTCTTCTAGTGTGCGAAGCCATAAATGAATTTCCATTAGCAATGACTATGTAGAGACAGTTTCTGAAACACATTTTTAACCTTAATGATACATTAATTTACAACTGCCACTGTCAAACTAAAGAAGAAAAAAAGATCTTGAGACTTAATGTGCTTGCTGGCTGTTATACATATCATAGTTGCCTACAATGAATCAGATGTGTGAAGGCGGCTCTCTGCGTGCGTCGTCGTTCTCTTGGTGCCCTCGGCTCCGATCTGCACCCGATAATAAACCGATACATTTCCAATCGCCCGTATGCATCTCCACCTATTATTGGTGCCCTATTGTGCGCGCCAACGGATTTCTAGTGCATGTGGGAGTTCTGTTAATTAATATAAAAGAGAATTATAGTGGGGTACGGTATTTTAAGACGGTGCATGGGAATTGCAAGCGACATATGTGTGATGTTTGCAAATTTTAATTGATTGATCATTTAAAAACAGTTTTTTATCGATATTTTTCAGTTACTAGCGGAGACGTATTTTAAATTACACATTAAATCTGACAATTTTACGTTAACTACTAAAAACTTCTAATACTTTTTATAAACTATTTTTTATTTAATTTGTCTACATTAATACTAGTAATTCAATGTCGCTATCATTTATTTATTTATTTATTTATTTAGGTTCACCAGCGTTTGTTTACATTCATTCATGTACATAATATATAACTCCAGATCTAATCTAAATGTAACAAACAAATTATTGGTGAACACAACATGCGTTATAAGAATTTACAAGATATTAACAAAAACAGAAAACCTTAATTAGATAATAAAACTAGCCTTAAATTAATTAATAACAAAATACTATGAGGAGCCGGTGGTAGTATCATTGGCCAAATGTCGGGCCAAAATATTGCGGGATTTGTTGAGCGAGTCAAAATGCACGTCAACAAGGTCACTAAATTCATTGACCACCCTACAAAGCCTAGGTAAAGGGGAACTGGCGCCAAGAACCGTTCGACGCAGTGGTGGGCTGAATGGAGTCAGTCTACAGCGAGGGTATCTAAAGGGTATCCGAAATCTAAACTTTGATAATAGTTGAGGACAATTAATTTTATTGTTTATAATTTTATGTGCATCATGAATTTAAAAGGTATCAAAATATTACTTTTTAGGCAGTTGCTCTAAAAAAAACAGAACATTCGCTAATCGTTTTCAAAGGTTAGGTAGGGAACTCTGCTAATCCTAATAAATTAGGAAACAGAATAGCGTTAGGAAGAAATGAGCTAACGGGTCACCTGATAGTAATCACCGTAAACTACCTCAAAGGAAGGCACACATTGACCAATCATTCAGAAATAAATGTCCCGTATTTTATTTCCATATTTTTCTGAATATTTACGATAAATAAGCTCGGTGTATAACTAACCCTCAACTAGAGAGTATCTTTGTACTAATGAGATAAACTTACAATGAAACAAGCACAAAAAGTGGTTGCAGCGAGTCTTATCGACAAAGGAAGCGTTTAAAAGTATCTGTATCGGGGTGCCGATAGACGGGAATAAAAACAGCGTAATCAGCTTACGGCCTCGGGTTATCTCAGCCTATCCTATCGGTAAACTCGGCCCTAAACATGTTTCTTATTGGTTTATCGATATTGTTCTTATCAGCACTATTTTAATTGTTATTAAGTAATCGTTTTTTTCCACGGTAAATGTTATTATGAGGTTAGGTAGAGATTTGTATTGCTAACGATTTTGTTAGCTTGTGATCAAAATATTTTTTATTTACGCGAATATATTTATACTTAGCAATCTATCACAGACATAGTTAACTAACAGTTCAGATTTTTTTGTTAACTATTAGTTTATATTTTTTTATGAAGGGGCAAACAATGCGTGCTTTTTCATTTAAAACTATCTAATCATCGCCGCTAGTATAATGCAGCATCATTATAGAAGCCATTGTTGTAGCGCAAGTTGCCTGATCTTGAGACTCTGTCTTCTTTGAGCATTGTGGTCCTGACGATGTGTTATATACCATACAATATACATAGGTACATAGCATGTCCCTGGTGGTCGGCGGTGTCGCGTACATGTGGCGGCCATCGGGCGACCTCCGCCACCGTCACGTCCGGGACCTGCCAAACAAGCGCTAATTGTTCTAACTATTCCCTGCTTTGTCCTAAACAATCACACAATTACTACACTTCACGCCAACCTTATTATTCACAAGTTAAAATCTAAAATCGTCCGTATGTCAATTCTATGTAAATTGGCAAGGAACAAACCGGTGCCAGATGGTCTGCAGGATGCATTGTGTTGTATTATAAGTGTCAAAGTAATAGATATTTGTAGTTGTCTAACGTGTCGCGATTGTAATCAGGGGTGCTTATTGTAAAAACTAAAAAGAAATTTAAAACCATTGTTTATAAACCAAACTGCGTCGGTATAATCCTAGCCGATAGTTTTCATCATGATTGGTTTATGAGATTAACTAGCAGGCGGTTGTTTTATTTACTTGCGCTACGTAGTATCCGTTCCTGGAGGAATTTTTAGGATAAAAATTATCAAATGCCTTTTCTGGGTCTCAATCTACCTCAAATTTCAACTAAATCGCCACCTATGGTCAGCAGTAACATCAGGGGCGCTACCGATGCTTTGCTTGGAAATACAAAGAAGATAATGAAAAAATTAAAAACGAAGAGAAGAATACAGATCAGGAGTTGGCTTCCGAATCTTATACGCATTGTTTTTTCACCCCGATATTCTGTGAGAGGGTGGTACTAGAAAATTACATAAGCGCTCTACCATTGCAGATATTTTATCGCATTTATAATATCAATATGGACACAGGTTTATCGATAAATCTATGCTATGATGCAATTTCACCCGCATTGTTTCAACGAGTGAATTTGATTGATATACTTATTCATCATATGCTATTATTTAAATCGATTATTCATGCATGATCTGTTGTTTATGGTTCATATTTTGCCATTGTTCAGTGAGTGTTAACTCTTGTTACCCGTGGAGTGGTAGGTACAGTATCTTTGAAATACGGTAGCTAACTCGACCTGGGAAGGATCACCCTAATCCGAGCCACCTCCTAAAGACTCATGGGACCTCATGTATATCAGCGTGAAGCAGCGATACGTTTCATTCAGTAAGTCAAAGGTCATCGCCAAGTAGGTAGAGTTGCGTGCGTCGTTTACCGCCAATAATCGTGAGAAACAATAATTATTACAAGGAACACTAGTTATAGAAGATTAGTTTCCTAGTAACGATGAGCGAAGATCCGTTTTATCTCTAAGTACAACCGCCTTTTATCTTGCAAAAATAAACCGTAGAGTCGGATTTATGCAAGCTCCTATCCGCCAGCAATGAGCATATTTCATGTGTAAAAATGTGCGCCTACAAAGATGTCCCTGAAGATATTTGGCACATTATGCGATGCACAAGAGGCCATTCACAATTATTTCGCATCCTAGTGCGACGTTTATTGCGCTGCCCGCGAGGTGGCGACGCGACCATCTCGGTGTGCCGCGCCCGAATAAATACCCGTGCAGATGCCGAGCTTCGTGCTACATCATAGAGATTGGTAGATACCTACAGACCGATACTCTCACGTAATATTTTTCTACTATTAATGTATTGTACAGTCAACGAAGGAGGTAAGGTGAGGTGTACATGTAACCCTCACGTGTAAATTTTATAGAGAAAAGTTCTATTTGAATCTATGCAACCAATTATGAGAAGAAAGATTTCTACGATGTTAATTTAATATATTAAAAACATATAGAATTCTCTTCTTCTTTTTAGTCACATTTTTGTGGCAGTAATTATGTCATGATATTGAGTAAAAATATTGTTTTATTCTACGTCTAGGTGAACAGAATACGCAAGAATGTAGCTCTGTTTGCACGGAGCTGTACCTCTGTAGTGTTGTTCATCTTAGCAGCGGCGTGGCGCGACATGCCTTCCGGTGCGGTGCCGGCGCGGGCCGCGCGGTGCCGCGCCGTGTCGGGCGGTGCCGTAAAACAATGCGCCGCCATGCGAACCTTTATTGCGCAGGTTTCCGGAGTTCGCGCTTCGCGCTGCCGCCCCCGAGTAATTACCGTTCAACTTTTACAAACAATTCTTTTATTATAATTTTTTGTATTGCTTCTGAATGTATTGTAAACCGTCTTACTGTTTAATATAAGTATGTACACACACCGGCGGCGCTTTCGTCATCCCGGCCACAAAAAGTCACATTGATGGTGAATTTTTATCTTATACTAACCAATACTGTACGAAATTCAATATATATTTCAGATACATAGACAGTTATTTTTGAGATTGATTTATGAGTACGTTACTATCCGAGAAAAATTCGTGGAATTGGTCGCTGTAATCGCTGCAATGCGTGGTCTATGTAAAAGATGTTGTCTCGCCGCCGCCGGGGGTGAGCCGCGGCTGTTTCGACTTCGTCACGAAGGGCGTCGCGCCATAAAGCATAAAGTACTTGATAATTAATTAACAAACACTAACAATAGTGGGACCCCGTTTTTACGAGCTGCACCACTCAGACAATGGCGCGCACAACTTTCGCGCCATTGTCACCGTGACGCGACAAAGCCACGTCAGGACGCGTTTTACTTGCGTTTCATTAAATCTATAGGCCTTAACATGTTACTAGAAGGCATAATAGCAGCTTTGATTACTTAGGTAGACATTTGCGATAAGGGCTTAGACATAGAGAAGTAGGTTTCCGGCGCCGACGAGTCCGTCCGAGTAACCGGTAACATTTTCTATGTATCTTAAGTTGCACTATAACGAAACAGGTTATCGGTGAAGACAAACTTCATACAAGTTAACCCTGCGCCGATCAGTACCGACCGACCCGCACGGATTTGTCGGCTCCGGAAACTGCTGCTTTATGCAAGCACACTAAGACGTCGGTAAATACTCCTGGGATATCATTTTTCAATTTGTAAACCAAGTCAAAGTTGCCTGCAGCGTTTGCAGATATAGATGCAACGAGAGATATGCGAGACACAACGACAGCAGATGAATGGTTTAATTGGCATAAATGGCTTTCTTGCAGCGCGACACTCACCCGCGACTTGCTAGTTTCCGAATATTCTGTTTTCTTTTCGAATTTTTCTTTTCCACGCGTTAATTTTCAACAAATTTGGCACGGTGGGCACAAACTTGCTTGCTTAACAATAGCTTTCTTTTATCGTGGAGACCAACAAAACAATAATTATTGTTGTAAATAGCATCGCGCCTGCAATTGCATTCTTACAGTTTTATTAGCGGAAACTTTTCGTTGCATGAAAAGTTGGTTAGATCGATGGTAAAAACAACTATCGCGCTCTGTATTCTGAGCTGTATTTCAGCCGGATAACCACTAAAGATGCAATAAAGTAACATTGAAAGGTGTTCGGTGTCGCAGCTGCATTTTTCGCATCGAATGTGCATCGAATGGAAAGTTAACTAGGTGTAAAATAGCGTGCGGTCGCGTCGCGCGGCTGGCGCGCCGCCAACTGTGGCGAAGGTGAGAATGGGGCGCCGGCCCGCGCCATTCGTCACATACCAAATTGATTTTTTTGCTTCACTTTTTAAATCTCTATCTATGATCTTATTTTCTAAAATGATGCGACGTCGAAAAATGAAAATCTTTTTTTTAGTAATTCATCAATAATTCTTGGATAAATTTTACAGATAAGATCTCTCGACTTTGGAATAATATAGGTAATATCATATCAACCCATAATAATCCCACTGTAGGGATACAGGTCTCCCTTCAATTGAAGGGGATTACAGCATACTCTGCCAGGCTGCCTCAGTGCGGATTGAGAATATGAAAATAGTATATGGAAAAAGAATCTAGACTCAGTCGTACGTTTGTCTTTTAATATTACGTTTATATCTGTGCAAGTAAACAATCTTATTTCATCATACGCGATACGCGTTACAATAAGTACAAAATAAAGTACTCTGCAGCTTTAGTGTATTACGCATAAGAGACAAAGAGCCGTAAATCAGTGGAGCACCAGCGAGGTGGCTCTGATCGGCGACACGTGAACGCTGCGTCTGCGATCCTTCACCTCCGCGTATCGCGCGCGATAACCGCGCAAATAGGCTGCCGAATGACGTCATCGCACTTACTCCACGCGTAGGTAACAAACATATCACTACCAACAACGTAGCCTTTATCTTGCTCGTTACAAAAGTGATATTGCAATGGCCCGCCGATAATAAAAGCAAGATGTACCTCGCGACACAACCTCGGCCCGCGGCCGCCCCATTTTAGCAAGGCTCAGTAAATTAAATTACGACGCAATAATAGTTGAAACGCGCAGCCAATAACCCTAAGGAATAATCGAGAGATATTATTAATAATTGTTACGTTATTCATTTATGTTTTGCGATGAGTTTTACAATTGGAAGTTGTGTCAATATTGGTTTTGATAATCGAATCATAGTATGATCTTCGTACAATTGTGCAGTTCAAGGGTTTTATCTCAGCTGATTACAACTGCATTGTATATTTTGAAACCTTTAGTTTAGTTTACAGAAATAAACCATTGTCTTTTAGTTTTTTTAAAATAAACCTGTATCTCTATACCCGACGAGCATCATAAACAAATGCTAGTGTAAACTATATAATATGTAGGAAACAATTTTAATCTATGTCACACAAGAATATTATTTAGTAATACCTAAACTGGGATCACCTGTATTTTACGAATTAGTGTAATTAGACTTGATAAAATTGATTCGATCTTGGATACCAATACCTGTATTTGGCGTCAAGGAATTAGTTTAGGAGATGAGAGTACACGTTTTAATAAATAGTAATGTGAACGCACTGCCCCTTAAGCCAAAGCGACCGTTTAATTTGTAGTATTAGACGCGGCTAATTGCTCACGAGTTATCGCCAGCGTTTACCTTGTAGCATAAACTGTAGTTGATTTACAAACTCCTTTAGTTTTATAACACGTTTTCCTTAATGTCCTTTATTTTCGGTCGAAGCTAAATCTCCGTGAGCACACCTGCTCGCCTAAACATCGATGATGGACTATAAGTGCAGCGGTCAGCGCTGCTTGCAGCCACGCAAATGTGGCTATTTTAAATGAAAATAATGTGCGCGCGATGGCTCGCATCTAATAACGTGTCGTGTTTACGCATTTCACAAAAGAAACGTACTTACATCTTTTTAGGGTTTTAATGATTTAGTAAATTAAATTAAAAAAAATAAATGAATTGTCTTCTAATTGAACAGGTACAGTCGGCCAATGCAAGAGGTGAGGCCCGTTATAAGATTCAAGTTTTCTAAATGTTTTGTGAAGTTTGCTTTAAAATTTTCCAATTGCTTTAATAATCTTAAATATTTTGCTTAGAACTTTCATTTATGAATTTTGTTAAACTTGAAAGAATTGTTACATAAATACAAAACAAGTGTAACGCTTGATCCATACCTGATCCTTTTACAACTAACTACCAAAGTTAAAGACACATCATTTACAACATATTAATTATCCTTCTGTATTAAATATAAAATAAATAATATACTCTATAAACTACCAACATTTCGGAAACAAAGCAAATGTGATTGAATACTATTTTAATTAGTTTTTATCAGCCAGCCTTTGCTGCGGTCGTTATCATATCTCCGCGAGGTAAACTCCCAACGGGTTGTGTGTGTGTGCGTTATCAGTACACACTCATTCAACGTTGCTCTTATCAGTGGGCGCTCGTCGACATACAATTCTCACTTATTGAGATATTTTAGTTTTGTTTTTTTATATCCAACCAGTTGGGTGTTTTTTTCTTCCACGGTTAGTAATATCACACATTTCCATGTTTTATCAAAACTGATATTTTGTCACTGAAAGTAACACTTTGTGTGACGTCATAAATTTCAAGTAATAATAATAATAATAATAAACTTTATTAGCAAAAAATTGTAACAATAAACAATACATGTCCCTGACCTCTGAGGTAGATTTTATAAAATCTGTGTTTCAGAGATCAGTATCCTCTTACATTCCCAGCTCTTACATTATCGTTGCAAAAAATAACAAAACAAGTATCAAAAAGTTAAAACAATAGCTAAGTTAATAATGTCTTGTTCCATTCTATATAATATATATATATATATATATACATTTACATATACAGATTACGTTAAATTAATTTAATGGTACTACAAGTAAGGAAGATAATCTAAAGAAATTAAATGAAACAAATAAAATTAATCAAAACCGAACTAAAGTTTGTGACAGGATTTTTAAATTTTATAGCCAGATACCCACTCATACTGCAGCATTTATTTTAAAAGGTTCAGTTGTTAGTAACGACTCAGTGTCTTTATAGTTTAAAGAAAGAAGCCAGTTTTTCAACCTTAGCTTAGCAACGCGATTGGTTAAAGGATGTATATTAATTAATTTGTTTACCCTATTATAAAGATGAATAGACATCGAGGAGAACTGTTTTCCTGCCCATATCGTGCGAGTTTGGAGAGGTTGACAGACATTAATAATGGTGCGTTTTGAGGTATAAGTTTTTTCATCATAAGGTGTTGCTCTGTGTTTCCTTAAGGTAGTTTGGAAAATGTAAAGTTGCCTTACAGTTAAAACTTGACAATTTTTATATAAGGATTCAGTACAAAACATATACGGGCTAAAAGTCATAGTTTTCAATAGTGACCTCTGTGCTCTTTCCAGTTTTAGCATTTGAGTCTTGTACGTACCTCCCCAAACTGTGACACAGTATCTCAAAATAGACTGGACCAAGGCATAATACACTTGTCGCAACGTATCAAAGTTAGCACAGAATCGCAGTCGTTTAAATACCCAGATAAGTTTCCTGACACGTGAGACCGTGAGGTCAATGTGTGAACCCCAGTTTATTTGATCATCCAGTACAATCCCAAGATATACCATGCTGGAAGTTTTAACTAAAGAAACACAAGAACAAAGCATACCAGGTGTGAAATAGCAAGTATGAATTTTTAAATCAATACTTGCCGGCGAAATCTTTGCAATATTAAACTGCATATATTTAGTTTTTGTGGTGTTCAAGGTCAAGAAATTGAAATTTAGCCATCTACAGATTTTATGAAGTCCAGACTCTGCACAGTTTACGGCTTCATTCCAAGTCTCACCATAGAAAACCAGAGCAGTGTCATCGGCGTAAGAGAAGATTTCACCATTTGTTAAGGATTGCTGACACAGATCATTCACATAAATTAGGAAAAGACTAGGGCCAAGAATACTGCCCTGTGGGACTCCAAAAGCAATCGGAGCTTCAGGACTAATGAGTTCTCCAATCTTTACTTGCTGAGTACGGCCATACAAGAAGTCACTTAGAATCATAAGGGCAGTATCCCTTATTCCGATACGACTAAGTTTCGTGTAAATCGTAAGTATCGTGATCGTGACAAACCATTCCTTTTTGGCCGACATACAAGTTTTCTAAACAAATTAGTGAATATGTGTGTGGCGTGTGCACAACGCCCCCTATTGGGAGTATCGGATGTCGGATCATAGGTTGCGAGGAATAACGTACGATATTTATGTGGCTGTGACGTTCTGATTAAACTCAATGAGTACAGTTGGCACGATGCTCGCACAGACGAGCGTTATACACGCGGCGGCTTTAAAACGACGCCCCTGATCGCACTTGATCGAAAATTTATATACTTTTACATTATCCCAATAGACAAAAATCTGTTAAGTTGCATATTTATATACACGACAACATGATTTTTTTCTATGCCCAATGTACAGTTTTATTAAACTTTTCTCTCAAACCTCTCGTCAATATCTCGTAATTTATATGTGTGTTTAATATCAAAATATACTGTATGGTAATACGAAAAATTAATTTAATTATATTACATGCAAACATTACATTGTAAGTCGTGTAATATTAGTAACTATTAGAATATAACGCGCCAAACAAGTATGTTCGCGTCGCGGCGGCGGCGGGCGGCGGCGGGCGGCGGCGGGCGGCGGCGGGCGGCGCGGCCGTCAGCGAATTCTTCCAATCTGCGTAACGTCTGGTGATTCGCGCTCCACTTATTATGGTACCGTGGGCATTTGCATAAGAATAACAAGGAGGATTATTGATGTCGCCCCCCGCGCCCCGCGCACCCACCCGCCCGCGCTGTCGCGCCCGCCCGTGTGCGGCACACGCGGGGGCGGGAAAGCCTAGTCAGATACGCGATTTCTCTATTTCTTTCACAACATATTGAAGTTCAGGTAAAATGGAATTCGTAATACGTATATATATTGTCCTATATTACCTACTAGCTGTTACCCGTGGCTCCGCCCGCGTGGTCAAGCGAAAATGCCAATAGTTTCGTTCCCGTGGGAATTAAAACGACTTTATCCTTGTTGGAATCTCTATAAAATTTTTTAGCTTTTCTGTTTAAGCGCTTCCGATAATACACGTGTAGTCTAATTATTCCGAATCCTGAGAGCGCCTGCGATAAAACACTTACAGTCCTATTATTCAATTTCCCCGTGGGAAATAGAAAAATCCTTTCTTTGTGAGCACCTACGCCCCAAGTTTCGGAGATTTCGTGATGAATCAGTCAGTGATTTTCTCTGTTATATAAATATATAGATTATTGTTCACATTAAACGCGGGTAAAACAGGTAGTGCGCTCGACAATTTGACTTGAACGCAAGCTCTCTCAAGCGGGTGAGGATCGGAGCCCGCTGCCGCTCGTGCCTTGCTCCCCGCAGTAATGCTTAATTTTGTTCTCTTTTCATGTTTGCTCTGTATACATTCCGTCTAAAATGGAATGGAATAATTTGATGTAACGCAGCCATCGACGTGGGCAGGATTGGATGCTTCACTTTTATGCCGGCCTCTGTTCTCTATTGATATTGTATGCTAATGCCGCCCAATGCTCCTAGTTACGCCAATAAATTATGGATTATTTGTACGTACTTAGCGACTCCTCTCTATAAAAACAGCCACTCGCCCTGAATGGGAATGAGGCGATTGAGACAATATCGCAAAGAACCGCCTTTTGTATTACAACGTCCATGAGATAAAAACAGTAAAACGTCTTTTCCCTAATTGTATTAACAGCGGTCAAGCGCGAGTCGCGACTCGCGCGAGTGAAAAGTTTCATAGTCGCAAGTTACCTTTTAGCGGAGACGATTCAATTAGCAACCTCCGTAGCACGTGACGCTACGCCGCCCGAGCGCGCTACGCCGCTACGAGCTACGGGCGGCTACGTGACCGCTATGGATGATTACGTTTTTTTATTTTGGAAGAAACTAAACTACGTCATGATCATTTGTTGTTTAACAATTTTTTATAAACCCTTTATGGTGAAATTAATTTTTTAGTAATTATAAAAAACTAATGGCAAATTGACTGCACATCCCACAGATCAATACTTAACCGCGCCGACCTTCTACTAAATGTTTCGATTGTCGATGAGGTCGTAAACTAAAACCGGAACGAACGTTAAACAAACTCGGGCGATTCTCAGCCGCACATTCTCACGATTAAAATTCCGGATCGTGTTTTTGCGGTTCACGGAGGTAGAGGTAGACAATGGTCCCTAAATCAGGTGCGGGGCCATTCCGGAGTTACTTAATTCAATCATGATAACTGCCGCTGCCCTCTGCCGCCGCCCGCCGCGCAACTAATAAATTGACCAATGACCGCTGTAGCAAGAGACTTTAGGGCTACCACTCTAGTACAAGAATCACTTCCTAATTTGCATTTTTGCATTTTACTGCAGAGTATACACGCTATTAATAGACATGTAAATCCAATTTTGTGTCTTATGTTTGTGTATTTTACCAGTAATGTAGGATTGGAGACGTAAATAAAGCTATTATCTGTTTTGTAAAATACTAACTTCAAGTATGAATGCCAGATTGGTGTAACGTTTAATTTGTGTAGAATTATGACAGTCTTTGGATAAAATATCTTAAATTCAAATTCAAATTCAAATTCTTTATTGTGGAGCATAGGTTACATCATAAGAGATAGGTGTTACATTTTAAAAACAGTTGCACTATGTCCTACCACTAGGGTTTACAATGTTGATATAATTACACTAAAAAATGATGCACTATTTTATTTGTTTACCAAAAAGTCAGACTTTCCAACTTATCACTAAAATATTCTTCTAGTGTGTAATAACACTTACTGACAAGAAGCTTATGGAGGTGTCTTTTAAAAGATTTTGTATCTTCTGCTAGCCGGAGTTGTTTTGGCAGTTTATTAAATATATGTGGAGCTTTACCAAAAAAGCTCTCTTTATGCAATGTGGTCTTACATGTTATCGAGTACAGCTTGTCAGAATTTCGGGCACGGGCATGACGTGTGAACTTGTCCATATTATTTTTGATAAATAACGCGCATTCGAGGATGTAAATACAAGGCAATGTTAGTAGGCCAAATTTTTTGAAATAGGGTATGCATGAGTCTTTTTGTCTCAATCTACATATTGCTCGGATGCATCTTTTTTGGGACTTAAATGCATGTTCTTTGTTAGTGGAGTTTCCCCAAAATATTACTCCATACCGCAAGGTGGAGTTTACGTGTGCATGGTAGGCAATTAATAAAGCTTCCCGATTTGCAACTTTTTGAAGTTTGTTTAGCGCATAAGAATATTGATTTAATTTTTTGCACACATGGTCAATGTGCGATTTCCATTTCATTTTATCATCAATAACCAGGCCTAAAAATTTAGTTATGTGAGTTTCTTCAATTGAATTACCTAGATAATTAATATTAATTTTATTTATTTCATTATTATTTTGCTTGAATGTCATTATTTTAGTTTTATCAATATTCAATGTCAGATTATGTTGTTTTATCCATTCTATTATTTTCATTAATGATAAATTTGCATCGGCTTCCAGATCTTTGGGAGTTTCGTTTTTAAATAATATTGTACAATCGTCTGCGAACAATGTCATGCTATGATTTGTGATTTTATCAATGTTATTTATGTATATTATAAATAATAAAGGGGCCAATACAGTTCCTTGCGGCACACCACATATCACCTCTCTAGTGTATGAGCTGTATGTTATTTCTTTCTTTGTTTTTGTACAGATTTTGTTTATTTGCGTTTTTTGTACTCGCCCGGTGAGGTATGATTTCATCAAATCAAAGGCATTACCGCGAATGCCATAATTGTACATTTGATAAAATAGAATGTCATGTTTGACATGATCAAATGCTTTTGTCATGTCAATGTACAGGGCAGCATTAGGCTTTCTAATATCCACGCAAGTCAAAACCTCCCTAAGGAAATTAAAAATGGCCATATTTATTGACTTGTTTTTTCTAAATCCGTATTGGTTTTCAGTAAATATGTTTTTGATTTCTAAAAATGAATATAAGATTTGATGGATGATATTTTCAAAAATCTTAGCAAATACTGATATCAGTGCTATTGGTCTATAGCAGCTTACATCTAATTTGTCACCCTTCTTAAATAGAGGCTTTATAATAGATATTTTGAGCCGTTCAGGGAATATGCCATGTTCCATGCATAGATTTATTATGTGGCTTAATACTGGAGATATGGTTTCTGATACGTCTTTAACTATTTTTGTTATTATGCCATCGTGCCCCGAGCTATTGGTGTTTTTTAACGATTTAATTACCTTTAGGATGTCGTACGGTGTTGTTGGTGCCAGAAAAATTGAATTTGGAATACTTTCTATTGTATTTCGAGATGATTCCTTATTTTGTTTTACTTCGTCTATGAAAAAATTATTAAACGTCTCTGCAATGCCTTGGGGATTCACAATTGTTTTATTTTTAAACTTCAATTCTGACAGGTTTTCTTTCAGATTATTTGCTTTATTTTGATTTATTATATTCCATGTTGCTTTGCTTTTATTATATGAGTTTTTAATGTAAAAATTGTTTTGTGACTTTTGAGTTAGTTTAAGTATATTTTTAAAACGTCTAGCATAGGTTTTAAATATTATTTTATTCTCTTTAGTGGGTTTATTTCTGTATGTCCAAAGTAATTCTCTTTGTCGTTTACTGCAGTTTTTTATTCCCTTGGATATCCATTTAGGACGTTTTTCCGCATATGATCTTTGTATTATGTTTGGAAAGCATAGGTCATATATCATTTTAAATAGGTCATGGAACTTGTTAAACGCGTCATTTGGATCATCTGTTTCATATGAGTCTGAAAAAGACAATTGTTTAATGTATTGTTTAAATTTTTCTCTGTTTTCTATGGAGTAGTCTCTTCTTTTGGTATACCAATACTTTAGGGTGCAAGTACGTTTAACTGGGCAATTTACAATCAAAGCACTATGGTCAGATAGTGCTAATTCAATTAGATGTCCTTTTGTTCCTTTTATGTTGTGTACAATATTGTCGATACATGTTTTGCTAGCGGATCTTGTCACTTGTCGAAATTGAGGCTTTAAGTTATGGCTGGTCAGAATTTCATCAAATTGTTTCGTGCTTTTTACTGATGGAGTGAGAAGGTCGATGTTGAAATCACCACAAATGATAAGTTTTTTCTTTTTATTTAAGAACTTTGAAAGCAATATTGTCAGTTTTTCAAAAAATGCATTTACCACTATATTATTGTATTTTGGACTCCTATATATACAGATTACGCAGATATTGTGTTTTGTTAGCTCGATAGCTGAGCATTCTAAAATATAGGTCACCGATAGATTATTAACATCTTGTAACACCTTATATGAGTGATGGTTTCTAACCAAAATACACGATCCACCATATCTATTGTGTCTCATAAAACATGTTGCTAGTTTAAAGTTAGGTATAGTTAAATATTGTTCATCACCGTGTGTCATGTTGTGTTCCGTAATGCACAAGACATCTATAGGTATTTTATTATTTGCTAGTTCAGTTAAGTGAACAGTTAGTTTGTCTGACTTATTGATAAGACCATCAATATTTTGATGTAGCACGTTTACAAAATTATACACGAAATAAACTATTATCATCTGATTTGGTATTATTGCTGTCAATTTCATCATTTCGGCTATCACAGTTATCATAATTATTAATATCATTATTTACTACATCAATAACATTAGCATCCATGGAGTTGATACATTTATTATTACAACATCTATTTTCTGATTGCCTAGTCAGGAAAACATTATCATGAGTACAACTATTGTTATTCGAAAGATTTTCCGTTTGTGTGCTTTTATGTACCACAGTTTTCTTGAGTTGTTGATTAATTGTATTTTTCCTGTACTGTTCTATATCAATTCTATAGCTGATACGTAAAATGTCTCTCAATATTGATCTTGCTAGATTAATTGAGGACATCCGACGAGATCGAGATATGTTATTATAGTTTACGTCTATGTACATAGTATTACAAAATTTTTTACAGGCAGATTGAAAAGCATTATTTAAATTATCTTCATGCAAATGAGGGTTATATGGTACTCCGCTGACAATAACATTAGTTTTTTGTACAGAACTTAACCAATTATGCAAATGGACATGAATATCATAAGGATTTTTATCATTGGTGCCGCAGAGTAGAATAATAAAGTCGTCACTACTTAGTCTTTTTACGTCGTTATTCATAGAAGTCACAACGTCGTTGAGGCGAGCTCCAGGTTTCATATAACATCTGACATGATATTTCGAGCCTAGAAGGTCTTGTAGATATGGCCTAAGTCCCTTTCCTTGCTGGTCTGCTAATATGATGACTTGTTTTTTGAGTGTACCAGTTTTTTTTTGTGATATTGATTGTGAAATAGATGATTCATTTGGGGCTAAAACTTTTGTTGGTGCCTGCTCTAATCTATTTGATGTAGGTATGCTTTTATATTCTCCATAGTGATGTATCCCGCTAGATGATGGTGTACTGTCTTTCGACGCATTGGTCTTAGTTTTTAGGAAACTCGAATTTTGATTGTAGGATGCGCACACACTTTTGTCCAGGTGTAATGGAGAGATTCTTGGCGTATTTATTCGTATATCTAATATTTTCTTGCGCATAGGTGTGGATATTATTTTACTCTTTACGGAATAATCAGCGGTGAGCTTCTTTAGTAACTCAATCTTTTTTTCTTGATCTTGATTAATTTGCTTCAGTCGGTGATTTTCGTAATTTAATTCTTCAATTTCCTTATCTGCACTTTTCATTTTTTCATTTAATTTTTGTAGTTCATTTTTTAGTTCTTCATTGTACGAGGAGTCTATGTGTTGAGTGGCACTGTGTAGACTCAGTGCAGTTGAGTCAAGGAATGTGGAATTTAGCATATCATATTTATTTGCATATTTTTGTGTCATGTTTGATAAATCTAAATCTGATCTAGATTTTACTAATTTCTTCCTGATCGTGATGTTTTCTGAGTCCATTTTTCATTAAAATTTGATTAAAATATAAAAAAAGTTATCAAAAGAATAATATATTATAATCGAACAAAATCTTGAGTCGATAATGGTTGCCAATAATGAAGTATTTCTCACGGTTGGTACTACTTGTCTGACAGTTGACAGTTTGATTTCTTTCATCCAATCAGCTGGTTACAGATTCAATTGTTTACTAAGAATTTTCTAATTTTTGAGTTACTAACGGCAGTTTTGTAGCGAAAAGTAGTTAATAAGTAGGCTTACCGAAAGAGATTTTGGATTCTTCCTGCTTGAATGTCGAAGATTGAGGATTCTGTTCGGCGAGATAACCTCACAGGTATGTCGGCTTGATCACTATAAATCTCCAAAGTGCTTTTTATTTAATACATTTTAATTAATTATTAGGAGCAAATACACAGTTAATGTTTACTTTGGCAGTGTTGCCATCAACTTCCGCTTTCTCTTAGTTTATCTTTGACACACATTTTGGGTAAAAAACAACTGATGCGGATTAGTAATAATAAAATATATTTGTCTGTTGGGCGTGTAGGTACTTTCGTTTATTCGGAAAACAAACAGTACTTATAATACTACAAATACACAAAATCATATAAGAAAACGATAGATCATTGATTGATATGTTTTCGATCGATATTTTATCAACAATAGGCTTGCTATTCTTTACATAGGGTAGTAAGTTTTCGTCGCCGCGGCCTTTTTGTCATATCGGTTACTTCTTGTGTATAATTTAAGTCGTAAATGGCACCCCTGCAGTTAAGAAAGGGATGTACCTGTCGAGTATTCTGCGCCGGACGACCTTGCAGCGGCAGATAACAATTGAGGGCGCTCGCCGACCAAATTCAATATCCCGAGGTGTCACCCTCGCCCCCCGCACCCCCCACACCCCCGACACCTCGCGTTTAGTGTCCACTTGCCGGTCAGCCGGGGGATATAACCACTTAACGAGGAGCCAACTCCGGCTTCAATCCAATTTGGAGACCCCCCTAAATATGCAAGATAATTGAATACAGGCCAGGTGACTCTGAGGAGGCCTTCAGAGCGGCGGGTCCGATCACGCGCGCGCCACGGCCGCCATATATCTGTCGGGCGGGCGACGGGCGGCCGGCGGCATATTAAACGCCGATTAACCCACCGGACTCGCGCTCTGATTTATGTGAACTATTAAAATCTCCGAAGGCACAGAATTAATTGCACTACTTCAGCGGCGGCCGGTTTATTAATTGGGAGCGAGTCGCCTGTTGTTTATGGTCGCTTCCCTCCTCGGTGTGGCCTGGCCCTTATCGTGACCCGGCCGTTCCAATTTGTCCACTCGCGTTCCGTTCACTTTCAATGGCTATTAAGGGCCCTACCTCCGGTTCCGAATACATAAAACTACGCAGATAGCCGCTCCGGAGTGCCACCTAGAGCTTTCAATTAGAATCGGAGAGACCGCAATTGTAATTCTAATTCAGTCGTAAGAGCGACGCGCACTTAAAATTCAGAATCGCGCCGGGGGTCGCGTGATTTATAACTTGTACAAATGAAAATGATGTGCGTAGGTAGCCGTCAAAAGTGGGGACGGAAGTTTGCGCATTTACATTGAAATGCGGACACGTTAAAATATCACCTTGGTGCGGGCGGCGGGGCGGGGAGGGGGCGCGGGGGCGAACAAATTATGAACAACAATTAGCGCGGGACACGCGAGAAGTTGTCGCGCCGTCGGACGCCCCGCACACGTGGTTTAAATTATTACTTTTATCTCGGCAAACATTTCACGTCTGTTTATATTGCGTTTGCAGCGACTGAAACAAGTCGATGTTAACACAACGTTATTTGGTTGAATTAAATTAGGCTTAAGAGTAGAAAGTGCATTAAACTCTTCTTAATGAGCGATTATTGAAAAAAATATATTTTGATTCATAAAATTTATAATATTTATAAAATATAATTCACAATTTTGTATTATATTTAGAATCATGAATCAAACAATAAATGTAAATAAGTAAGCTTACAAAGTAAGAAAACTTACGTCTTATACTTTGTGAGAGACTGTTGCCTGCGGTAGGCTTCCGAAAAAAAACACACACATCGTGAAGGCACCGAGTATAACATAAAATGGATAATGTAAGATAATGTCCAACAGAAAAAAGTAAAAGTGTATTGTTGAAAAGCAATACACCTCCTTGTGTTGTAAAGTGGGGTAACCCGTTGACCGCCCCCGCGATGAGATATGGCGCGGTCGCGCGGTGTACGACGCACCTGCGTCGCCCCTTCGCGTGCGAGAGCATTTATCTTATCCTTGCAAGAGCACTCGGGTCAGCCTGCATGTTTTCAAGGGTCTGCAGAATAAGTGGCCACTAATAAATTACCTATTTTAAACGCTGTTTCTGATAACTGTATAATGGTCAGTCAGTAAAAGGTGTTTGAAAAAGGACCTCTCTAATTGTAGTACCTTACATGTAGGATTTTAGATATTTCCCTCGTTCCACTTGGATCCATTGCTTGATCCCTCAATGGATCCTAGTTTTTTTCCACTTGATTCCCTCAATGAATCCTAGGCGACTTTTAAAATTCCTCCCCTCCCTTAGTTTTGAATTCTTTGTATATTTATTTTTGTGTAGTTTCGGGACAAGCCCACCACACATTCCCACCACTGTGTCTCCTGTGTAGCCAGGATCAACAACGGCGACGTCAGATAGACAATATGCAATGAAGCTTATTGACGTCCCGGGGAAAAAACTACAGCTGTCTTGGAACTCACAACGAATTTAATCAGAAAGAAGATAGTCGGAGTCCTTAATAACTACGTAAGAAACAGCAATTTGTAGCAAAAGGCATTATACCCTAGAGAGATGACAAATCAAGTGAGGCTCGATTGCCGAGCACCACGGTCTATTGTTACATTACTATTGGGACCTAATGCTATGAGCTGTTGTTTACTATTTTGATTCCAATAATATGTATTGCAAAACCTTCTAAATGCCTGATAATTCTCTCTGCTTGCTACGAGATCAGAATAATAAACTACGCCCGAAGTGACATGTAAAGAATCCAACATGATTACGCGTTCGTCATGCTAAAGATCACACTCCCACAGAACGTGATGAGCTGTTTGTTCTACTCTGGTATTTGTAGTAGTAGTTGTATTTAATAGTAGTTACCAATATCTCGGTCAAAGTCAAATATTTTTATTCAAATAGGCTCATTACAATCCTGCTCTTTCGAATCGTCACAATTTTTTCCAACCAACAGTGTAGACAGCTGATTTGTACTAAGAAGAACTAGCAACACACTTAGCACTTGCTCCTTTATAATGGTACTAATAAAAGTTCAGAAGACTGTAAATGTATTTCTACGTATACTATTACTACTACTTATAAGATCTTTGCGATATTGAAATAATTTATTACAACTGAAACGGTTATAATGTCATGTCAGTCAGGTTAGCATCGTATAAAGACGAAAGTGAGTCCCTTAGGCACACTGCACGCGCGCGACGGCCGCATCCGGGGAATCGGCGATCGCGTCGTAAAACCGGATCCGCCTATTTAGATCATCTTCGTGTCCACTAACACCGCCATCTACACTTTTATTTCAAGAGGAATTAAACTCTAAGCGAAGGGGTTACAGTGTTGGTTAGGTGTATGAGAAATGTTGTCATGTCGGTGAGGTGGTAAGAAGTAGGCCGATAAATTTTACTCGCTGGGGAGGTGGGCTCCGGTATCTCACGCTAGTATTGCGAGATCCTACGTCATCAGATTACGTTATTTATAAATCAAATATGAATTATTACACAAGTTATATGAAGATATGGGTACAATTAATTACAATTCTGTAAAAAATAAACTAAAACTACTATTAAAAAGACAAGACCCTGTGGCAGACTCAAAACTTCTGCAACGTTAACTTGAGTTAGCTTTTTAGTAATAAGAAGTCTGTTCAATACTTCCAGCTTGGTCTAATTTCTTTCTGGTTAAATTCTTTGTGAGTTCCAAGATAACTGTTTCTCCCCCGGGATGTCAATAAGGTTCATGCTTACTGTGAATCTGATGTGTCATTATTAACTAAACCGAAGTATAAACTATAGTTTATCATCGTTTAGTACTTAGTCAGCAAGATAAAAATAATTTTGACATTCATCATATCAAAGTAAGTATTCAACTACGTATGTTCAAACATAGAACGATATTTCCATTAAGATTCAGTAACCTTTCGCGAAGATAAAACCAATTCCAAACACGTTTTTCAGTGATCAATGTCAAATTTTCAAACACGAATCAAGTTTACGAGAAAAACATTCATTGGACGCCATTCGCCCGATATGTCTCAAGTTTTTGCGAGGGCCATCAGAGCGCACGGCGTCATACGCGATCATCAGATAGTCGCGGTCGTCAACCCGAAAGTAATCCCTGGCGGGCGCCTATCGCCGACCATTTTGGGAATCGGCGTCCCGGGCCCGAGGCGCCGCCTATCGACGGCTCCATCACGATGATGACGACATCGACGCACCCCCGCACCAGCTCTAAAATAACCTGAAATGGCCATATCCTATGGGAGTTTGTCATTCCAATCTCTAGGCAGTCAAAAATTCTTACTAGATTATTTCATACTAGCGGCCCGCCCCGACTTTGCGCGGGTTTTAGGATAGATCTCTCATTTAAAAAAATAGCTTATGTCACCCGGGGATAGCGTAGCTTTCCAACGGTTAAAGAATTTTTCAAATTGGTTCTGTAGTTTAGGAGCCTATTCAATGCAAACAAGTCTTTCCTCTTTATAAAATTAGTATAGATTTCTTATTTGATTACTTTCATTATCGTTAGCATTAGATTAAAACTAATGAGCCATCAAAAATTCACAGCATCCCGGTGCACACTATAAGTTGCCAGACAGGTTTTAGTTTTTAACTAGACGAGTTTGGATAGAGGCGTTGCACTTAAACTTTACAGCACAGAAAACTTACATAATTCTAAATAGGTCGTTATGTTCATTCATTCCTTTACTTACAATATATTATATTTATACTAAAACATATATAAAATACTAAATTCTAGTTAACATTTTCCATCAAGATTACCTCCACATTGATCTGCGATGACACCTCGCGTTTACGAGCAATCAGCGTTTCGCCTTTATTGGGCAGCTCGTGGGCGCACTCGCTCGTGTCGTTTATGGCAAAAAGGCGATAAGATTGAGTTTTTGTGTGGAGTCACCTCGCGCTCGGGGCTCCTCGCGCTCGTTCGACACTCCCGCTTTATGTCCGCCGCGGGCGAGAGATTTCCAAATTTCGCTGTCACCGGTTTTTCTGGATTGCCTTTTAGCGATATAACCGGCCGTAAAGCTGAAATAAGTTTTTAAGACGCTCTTAGGTTGAGGCCGCACTGGTGTGAAGACGTGTAAATTCAGATGGCTTCAACAGTTGACTGCATCGTGCAGTGAAACATGCTAATTACCGAAATCAAACAAAATGATGAATAACAGTTTGGTACCACCTACAAGGTAAAAGTCTAATGTAATCAAATCACTTGTGACACGGCGATGCCGCCACTACTATTTCCAAGAATTTGTTTTACGCGCATTTGGAGTTTCGTCCAGTGCGGCCTTAGCCTTATATAATATATATCATTCATTCATCGCTTTTAAGTAATTGGCCGCTGGCGATCGTTATCAGGCGATATATAGTCGAAGTTTCCAATAGGGTATTAGGACCTTATCAGGGGCCACGGCGCCTTATCTGAGACCGTGCGTGGTGACCGTCTTCGCCGCTGTCCAATGTGAACAATAGCTTTGAGTTCCGAACTTATGATCTGCGACTATTAGTGAAATATTGGCGTATTAAATCGTAATCGTAGTACCCTAGAAATTATTGGTTAAGTACATATGAGAACGTGTCCAAGAGATTAGTATTGTTTGAATATTATTATAAAAGTTATTCTTATAAGACTTCTAACTAAAGTATCTGCTTAGATTTCTATCTTGATCTTGCGGCATGTAGAAAGTTATATATTCCAATGGATTTGCAAACCTTAATAGATTTTGGATTGATTAAGAATCGATTGAACGTTAAAAAAGTCTAGTCCCACTCGTCGAACAAAATGCATTGCGTCAATATTCTATGAGAGTAAGGTAGGGTATGTATTAAATTATAATATCTAAATTAAGAAAATCAAAAGTGTTCAAGGCAATTCTGATAAGACTATAGAAAAACACTATCTGCGTAAACATTAGCGTAAAATTGCACTTTAAGACGATGGTTGGACGTCACAAAGTTGTTTACTTGCCCCCGGCGACCCCGCACCGCTTCCACGCGCTGATTATGCGATGTTTGTTAATTGCGACTGATGTTAGAGCTAGGTGACCAATGACCATCGATGATTATCTTGCAGGTTAAGTATTGATCGATGATGAATATTATGGTTCTTATAAGACTTACTATAGTTACGTTTTAGACGAGTTGATACAAAAACCAGGAGAACTCGATAACGTCGCCATTTCTCAAGCTTCTCTGTGCATCTGAGGGCACGTTAAGCCATCAATGGAGAATAAGTTGTCAATGGACGACAGTCGTTAAGCCAAGGAGGTGGTCATAGGCCAATCCGCATTGGAGCAGCGTGGCAAAGTAAGCTCTAATCCACTTCGTTTGAAGGGAGATACGGGTATCCCCATAGGTATGATTATGGGTTGATATGATATGATGAACATGTTCAGTAGTTTGTCAGAATGGTGATGACGCGAGACGTGCCGGTGATTTCTCCGCAGACCAAAGGATTTACATGAGTCTGCGAAAGTTCTCCGCGGAGCCGCCTCACTAATCTCATTAGGGTCCGCGCTTTGTGCGCTCTCCGCTGTTTGTTTATTTCCCTCGTCTCACGAACTGATATATTTTTTTAATATTCTTTTTTCGCGGAGTTCCGACCGCTCAAAGGCTGAGTTATGAAATTGTTCAAGCGTTAATTGTAGACGTCCAGTGGCGAATATTAAAGTGGCCCTGTGCCGGCTCCATAACTAGTTAACCTCGGTACACGACCGCCGCACAGGATTATAAACATTGCGAACGGAAAAATAATATTGAGTTAGCCAAGTTGAAGCGCGTAGTTACTCGCGATAGATACCCTCACTCAATTAGCGCGTGTTTGCATTCGCAACGCTCTCCGCTTCTAAATGAGAAACAAATTGTTAATCAAAGTCATGGCTTTGTTTCTTTTTGAAGTTTAGAGAAATGGATCGATCGAAAGGGATCTGTCGAAACGTTTGCAACGAATAAAGACGAAACGAAAGCTAGGAGAAATAGTTATATTTTATAGACTTAAGACATTGTTGATTTGTCCGACCTAGTAACAAATCTCTAGGAGTTTGAGTTTTTCAATCGGCACCTGCCAATTCTTGGTGTCGCTCACTCGAGCGGCCATTTGCGTCGGCTAACGACATTTTTCGCGCCATTACCCACGCCTGATAAAAAACAAAGCGGCTTTCCTAATGACTTCGCCGATTACCAATCACCGAAAAAAATCGGCGGCGTGACGTCACGAACGCCCATCGCACCACGCCGCCCGCCGCGGACTTCTTAGCGCCGAGTCCCGCGCGACGGTGAGCGCCCACTTGCAACTTATTTCTTGTATTTGTTACTTCAAGCCTTTATACTACTAGGCATTATATTTTTAATACGACTGCAGTTTTCACGACGAAACTTGTTTCTGTTTTTGCGACTAGGTATTTAAATTGTTTGCTGACCGTTTGGTTTTAATGTCTATTTGTGAGATCTTTGGGCTAAATCGGCGCTTTGTGCTTTTAATCGGTGACTTCGGAAGTTTGCGCCGCAATAGGCGCAGGGCCCTTTGGCTATAATGCCGCTGAAATATTCGAAAGGTTTGGAAGTCATAAAAGTGGGCTGCGGACCGGTAGCTGGTAGGAGTTTGTAACTGTGCCGGGCGGCCATTATTTCATTACTTAGCCCAATAAAACGAATTAAAACCTAATTAGACGCCACGATTTTTGAACATTAAAAGAGGGGCGGAATTAATTAGTGGAGGGCAGAAGCAATGATTCCAGTTCGGCGAGTAATTGCCGCTCCACGGTTTCAAATATAAATCAGGGGCCGGCGCGAGCCACCGGCGCCAGCGAGGCAAGCGCCGCACCTGTGCAGCTAACATGTCAAATAAGAATTCGAAGACTTAATGATCAGAAACTAATGACTCCATAGGTATATAAGGTCTGACAGCCAAAGCAGTACTAACGCGGACAGTGGAGAAACATGGCAGCTTAAGTTAGGATGGTCGCGAAAACCAAAACCGCGTTGATTGACCTGATAGAGAACATGATTATCTTATACTATAAAAAAAACTGGTCACGTACCTATTTAGGTGGTAAACGTTTTGTACAATTCTTTGAGGCAGCTTTCAGTTTGTATCTATTTAGGAAACTCCAAGAAAATCGTATTTTAGAGCCGTGAGTTTTTAAAAAAACGTTCAACATCACATTTTCTCTTTGCGCTCATGGCTCGCGCCGCCTCCAAACGTCCAGGAAAAATCTGAGAGTGCGGCCGACTTGAGATTCACTTTGAAGGGTGAAGGAGGTTTTATTGAATCAACGGATGAATTATTCTGTTTGTCCGAATTTCCAGACGTCCGCCTTTGGTTAAGACTCGCGCTAATTTATTGTTTGCCCGCTTGGGGAGGTGCGCCTCTTATGATCACTCTTTGGTAATTATCAACGCATAAATTTATCGACAGTGCTGTTGCATTTAGCATTAATATCTTCCACGTTAACTTTAGTCACTTTACCTTGCCAAATAGTCTTATGAGTTATGTATTTGGGTACTTATCTCATCTCTGTAGTGAAGTATGTAGGTGTGCGTTGACTTCTGATGCTAACTGTACATATTTTATTACGTTCATACCTAATTTAAATGGTCTGTTAACCGTTTTAAAACCATGTTGAACAACTACAGAAGGTCAGAATTTAGAACGTAAGATAATTTTGTATATCATTTGCGTATTAATCGAAAGTAGGCCGAGCGTCACAGGTCGCGTCCATTACTTTACGTCGCTTGACGCAACACACGCCCAGTAAATATGAACTTGTCTCGAAACTGATAAAACACAAAAGTATGCATGGCTTAAGGTGCTGCCACACGATGGAACTTGGTCCGGTAGTGGATCATCGAACCGTCGGGTAGCGAACCACGTTCAATCGTGTGGCGCATGAATATTTCATAGTCTAGCTGCACCTTTACTTGTTACTTGTTATGTGCTTTTTTGCGAGCGAAGAGTGGGAGCCGGGTTTTCACTCCAGCCATCCTAAATTCCATTAAGTCGGCTAGAGACTTGACATCGCGGAGTGTTTCCCGAAGATTGCCTGGGTTACCCAGATAGGTTGCCTAGCTGACACCTCCCTGCATTTGTGCACGTGACTGCTTAAAAACGTTGGTTTTGGATTTTCAAATAAAATACTTTAAAAACAATAAACTATATTAATAGCGAAAAGTGGGTTGAATTGTTTGCGTAACAACGCCCAGTGTGCCAAACCCGGTCCGGCCTACTAATTCATTGTTAATTAAAATCGAAAGTAGTTTAAAAGTGAGTTTGTGAGTGCGCGATAAATAACAAGCGGCGAGTGACTCCATAAATCCAATACTTCGTAACAATTAACTGGGCCTTCATTAATTTTCCGAATGAAATCAACTTCTGTAATCGAGCCCCTTCGATAAACACCTTAATTCTCATTAAACGCCGGTCATTCGGGAAAACAAATTAACTGAGACGATTTTCGACGCCACCATTTCTGTAATGGCCGCCTCCTCCCCATTTGACAGCGCGATGAAATGTCGCGCGATTTTTGATAATTAAAGGGGAAACTGCCAGCAAGGGGCGACAGCGCCGAGACTGGGCCAGGAGAGGCAGTCTAGGCTGGACGATTTGGTTTGGAAGCAGCTTATATTGTAGGATAGCCCGGTGGTGCGTCGATAGTTGATACTCTACCTTCAGCACCAGATGCTGCGGTGTCGATTCCTGCTCGGTGCAAACATTTTATGTGATGGTATTTGTGTTTGTCTCCAGTGTTGTTTTCTATGTATTATAAGTATGTATTTACAAAATAAATTCGTCGTCTGATACCCATAACAAAAGCAGGTCAATCTTAGACTACTCTGAGACCAGCTTGCGCTGTGTGATTTGTGTATTATTTATTTATTTTATTTAGATGGGCGGTATGTATCAGACGATACTGTCATATAAGCAGCAGCAGATCTAATTATTGACGGCAATCTGAATTTTATTGAGTTGCTACTCGTAAAAACTTTTGTGAACGTTCATATTTATACAAGTAAATATGTATGTTGTGATATATGTGTTTATGGATCATAAAAGAATCGTAGTGTGGGTTTATCAGCGAATAACAAAGTACGACACACGTGTACCGCTGGCCGTGAGAGGTTATCTGCGCGGAACTGCGCTGTGGTTACACCGACACGCATCGCACTGCGACAGACGTGTCTCTCGCTTTTATATTAGAAAAATATAATAGTGGTTGCCCTTACATGGTTAGCCTGGACACAGAACAGAAGTTGCCCTAGATAAAACTATACTGAAACATATTACGTTCAATGGAATAAATCTCAAAGATCGGGTTATTTTTGAGTTTTATTCAAATTAATATGATTCAGTTAACTTACTTGGCTTGGCTACGTTAGCGGGCTACGGCGAATATATTCGTGTTTACGCGATAGTTTGGGTATATCGTTGCAATGCGTAGTACTGTTTACTTACTCAAACACTTGTGTTGTGTATAAAGACGTGATGCACGTACACGATGTTTTAACGCGCCAACACGACACGAATCTTCGCCCGCTAATGTAGCCGCAGCATGACAACATTCAAACTTCGACGCACTAGTACTTTATTAGTAGTAAAAACTATTGAGTTATGTGATATTCTGTATTTTAAATGAACATAATATGTGCTAATTTATGCCTGTTGTCTTTTAAAGTAAATAAACGAACATGTTTTGTATTGAGCCATGTGTTCTGGACCTTTTTGGAACTGTAGCAGTTTTTTAATATACCACTAAGGTGGCAAACAAGCTTACGGCCCGCCTGATGGCAAGCGGTCACCGTAGCCTATGGACGCTTGCAACACCGGGAGTATCACTCGCGCGTTGCCGAAGCTGTAAAAATCTTCTAACGCCCCTTTTGAAGAACCCCATATTATAGTCTAAAGGAAAGACCTCGGCGGGGATCTCATTCCACAGCTTAAGCGTTCGCGGGAGGAAACTCCTCTGAAACCACGCATTACGCGACCATTTTGGTTCAAGCGTGTGAGGTTGGATTCCCCGACGGTGACGAGCAGATCGACGATAGAAAGTGGCCGTAGGCATCAAGTCAAACAATTCCTCGGAACAAACCAAATTATACAAGCGGTAGAACACGCACAGGGAGGCGAAGTCTCTCCGCAGACTGAGGGCCTCGATGCCGCTTGTTAGCTTGGGGTCGTCGACAATCCTCATAGCGCGTCTTTGAGTCGAGTCAAGAGGTCCAAGTCGGTATGCCGGTGCACCAGCTCAAAGGTGAGAGCAGTACTCCATGTGGGGCCGGACTTGAGATTTATAAAGTACAAGTCTCTGCCCCGGATTGAAGTACCGCTTCGCCCTATTCAACACACCGAGCTTTTTTGATGCCAACTTGGCCTTGTCTTCTAATGACTGCGAAACTGGACGTTGCTTGAGATCTCGACTCCAAGGATCCCCAAGCAGCCGGTAGTTGTTAAGGGTGTCCCTTGGAATTGTGGAGCCACTGAAAATGGGGTTTTCTTCGCGGTGAACGCGCAAACTTGTGTCTTGGTGGGGTTGAATCGGACTAAGTTAAGTCGTCCCCAATCGGATACCCTGGTTAGAGTGTTTTCGATTTCAGACACAAGTCGTTCGCGGCTCTCCTCAACGACGGAACGAGGGATGCTAGGTTGGCCCGGTCGGCTAACTTATGAAAATTCTTTGTTTATAAACAGTATTAGTGGTGATATTGAGAAATACCGTCGATGGTCGTGACTAGCTCCCAGTCAGTCATAACTGAAAGTATGGGGCTTAGCATTCACTACAAAATCACACACCAATATTATTGTAGAGGTAACAGTCAAAATCAAAATCTAAAAAATACTTTATTCTGTAGGCCCACGAGGGCACTTAGACACGTCACTTACAATGAATCTGTATTAAATAAATAAGCTACTCTAGCCCTATAATATTGTGTTTAATATGAATTATTTGATGAACCACCATTTCGATAAGTTTAAGCGGTGATCTATGATCGAGAACCCTTTGTTTCGCCCCCGGCGCGATTGTAATTTTTCGCCCCCTAAGGCCGAGTGCCGAGTGTCGGCTCTCTGCCGAAGAATCACCTAATTCGGCCAACAATCAAACTGCGCCACTCCGACAAATTAGTTTTGATATTTAAATTATTCCTGCCGATGGCGATCCGGCGTTTCACAGCCCACGACTATTCGCAATACATATTTTAATTTCTACAAGATCAAAATTTCAAGATTCATCTCAATGGGTCTACTTTGAAACATAACATTAACTGAGTTAAACATTTCATTTTAATTTTCGTATGAACTTGAGTTTTTCAAACGGAGTCTGTTCAGGTCGACACTTCGACAGGTCGATGGGTCTCAGTTCTAATCTCCAATGCCATTCATGGAGTCGACATGTTTTGCCCAATAACATTCGGATAATATAAAATGTTGGTACGTGGTGTCGTGTCGTCGTATCGTCGGTTGTAATACAATGAGCAGGTTCAAAGATTGATTCCTCTTTCTCGACCGACTCCAACTACAACTTCTTCTGGGCCCCCTCCTCCGCATTCCAGCGCCACCCCCCACAATATAATAATATCAAACAGTCTGTTGACTTGAATTGAATGACCGCTTTTATCGAATACTTATGGAAACAAAGTATTTGTTTTATTTAGAGAATTACAGGTTTTTGGAGTCCCTCATTCCACTTGGATCCATAATTTAGTCCCTAGCCAGAGCAATCATAAAATAGACTAACTCTATTGGGAAAATACTACCCTCTCAAAGAATTTCGTCTTGGTATGCGTTCTTCTTCACATCCCTATCTAGAGTTTCATCGTCCACTCCATACCAAAAGTCTTGATGTCGTCAGACCATCTCGTCCTTGACCTTCCTTTCTTGCCAACTTCTTACCGATTTCGTATTTATAGCAATCAGCAGTTGTGATGCAAGGACGAGTGGAAGCATTCATGGTGATCCTTCCAAAAGTGCTCGTCTGTATCCCCTTTAGTCACTGTTGTGTGTAGTGGCCGCCGCGCGATAAGTCCGCTAATTGCCTGTACAGGTTGCTCGTGCCATCGACTCACAACTTTTGTATGTCTTCCCGCGATTGTTAAACGCTTTTTGTTTTTAATTGAACCGAATTTCGTTCAAAGGATCTCCCGATGGTCTTTGTTAACTTCAATTTATATTTTAGATACATCGATTTTATTTGTATTTGTCTTCAATTTATTTTAAACAACAGCCACATTCATTTAGTATGAAATAAGTTTTTGATAAAAACTTTTGTTGACTTTGTTAACCTATGTTATTTTAACATTTCAGTCTTTTTATCATCTGTATGCAAAAATACTAGACAAGAAATTCTTTCATCTCATCAGAAGATGAGTTCTAGATAGCCTCTCTCGTCAGACAAAAAACGGTGAGAGAGAGAGAGTTGATATCTTTGGGCTATTAATTTTAATAATAAAAAAATAATTTATGTCAATAATTTCGGCATCGCACTTGTTGAAAACTACGTTCATTACAAATTGTTTTGTAGGTACGCTGCTGATAAATAGTTCGCGGCCTTGTCAAGCGACGGGCCTAATATAAATAGCAGATAAGGAGCGATTACACGAGGATACGGAAGAAATAACTGTGGAAATGTCACAAGCCGCGAAGAATGCTACTACCTAAAGAAGGAAAATGTCCAATTACATGGTAAAAAACCAGACAAGTACTTGTCGGGCCACGCACAATGTAGGGTTCCGTATTTGCTACGCTTTGCTTCTTTGCAGATGAGAACAATGCCACATTCTATGACATTTGTACGTTTTCGTCAAAGAAATTTTACTTCTGAAGTTCATCGGCTATTACTCCGTAACTAGTAGTGCCTACTTAACCGTTATAGTTTTACTTGTACGTTCACTATATGGACTACTTGAATGATCATCTACCATGAATTTTTTCAAATTTCTAAACTCAAGACTTTCAGAAATGGGGGGGGGGGGGGGGGGGTCCACCGTGCACACGTTAAACGTAAATAATTCGCAAACGAATCATTGTATCGGGCTGAAAATGATCTTCCCATTTGTTTTTAAAAGACCTATCTAACGATACCCCACAACATGGGATTGGCGTGAAATAAAAATTTCATTCCAACTTTACATGAAGAGGAGGCATCAAAATTTTATTCTACCATTTTGTTAGCATTGTTATTATGCGTATACATACCAAATTACAGCTTTCTAGCATTAAGCGTTTAGGCGCCAAGCCGCGGACGGACTGATAGACAGACATGGCGAAACTATAAGGGTTCCTTGTGGTTTACTACGGAACCCTAAAAATATGTAATTATTGCTATACTCATTTGGAACGGACAGTCGGTAGTCCTACTTCGTAAAAATTTATCAGTAGGTACCTTTTTTCAATTTCTTCAATGTCTATCTATACATAATGTTAGTACGCTCCGTTCGGAGGTAGAAAAAGCGTATCCTGGTATTAGAAGATGTGTAAGTGAATCTTAGTTAAGGTATATCGCGGTTTACGCTGTGTCTCCGAGCGGTGAGCAGCTCCTTTGTTCCGCTAACTAATTCTTTCTCACCCGGCGCCGCTGAATGCTAATGTTGTATAAACTGTCTTAAGCCGGTTATTGTTTAAGGTTTTATTGAATCTACTCGGGATTATCTCCCCTCGACACGGCGCGTCCGCACTCCGCTCCAACCAACTTATTTCTTTTTAATGAAATTATAATGTAACCCTTTCTTTTATTGCTTTATCGAATTTTAAATTCCTTTTCATTAATTCCCTCACTTTGCTTTTTTTCAATCGTAACGGGAAAACGGGGCTCGCTTCAATTAACTTTTTTCTATTCAGTGTTTTCATGTCACGAAAAATCTACATTTCGTAGCTGACAACTTTGATTAGTTGTTTAGCAGGATTATTATTTCTTTATTTTATTATTTGTCATTATAATAAGTACCTAATTATAAAATAAAATGTATTCGATCAGAAATAATTAGTTGTATGTACATCGTCCTCTGAGCGGCGGGCGCCTTGTCCCGCGCCGGGCGGCGGCGGCGGCGCCATGGTCCCGCGAACTTTTCGTTTTATTAATTTATCACCAATTTCATAGATTATTTAATTAAAATCGAAACTAATCTCTTCGCCAGTTCTAAACTGGGATCTTTGTATTGTGTGAAAATTGAAAAACTTTTCTCGTTTTGAACTGATTATATCGGAGGACGACGAAAATCTTTCGCAAATATTTATCGACAATCCGCGAATGTCGCGCGCCCTTCGATACAAGCAACGCCGCCCGGCTTCGGCCGAAGGTGCCTCCTCTGTCTCGCTCGCCGTCGTATGCGCCGAGTGGGACAGGCGACGCGGTGGTTCGTCAGGAGAGCGGCGTCGGCACGTGGTGGCTCTTGTTTTTAATTAATTAATTTTATTATTTTTCAAGCGGAGGGCCGCCATCTTGGCTTTATTGGCGGAATTTCTCGAGTAATTAGTCTTTTATTATTATATAATTTTTGTCGGAAGGGTTGAGGTGAGGCCAGATGCCGCTGTGTCGTAATTAAACGCAGATTTGGAGGTGCCCCCCGCGTCGCCGCACCACTCCACTTATACTTTTCAGTTTGGTAAAAGACATGGTCGAAATATGAATATTTCTTTCCTTAGGTACACGTATCGATATGAGGTTTATATCTACCACTTGAAATGAATGAGACATAATTAACATCAGATCAGAGTCGAGTGTTACAAAATAAAGTTTTCTTGTTTCTCGATTATTTTTAATTATATAATTCCTGAGCCTCTATAACTAACCGGTAGGTACTTTGTTTATCTGACCATCTCCTCCGTTTTATTCTTCGTATACCATTTAAGTTTAAGGAAGTTGTATCGTAACAAGATTACACCTATAGCGTCCAATCAGCTGATAGGTGCCGGCGGCCATTAAGGTAATTAGGCAGCTCAAGTGTAATGTAATTAGTGCGGATGTTGTTTATAAAACTGTCGGTCTGTTTGCGACTAATCTCGGAGAGTGGGCCGCGGGTGGCGGCTCACCTACTGAACCATAGGGGTGGGGGATCGTTTTGTATAATATGAAGTTTTGTGTTAGAACTAAAAATGCCTTATTTAGTACCGTTAGAGGAGAAATTGCAAAAGATAATTAGAGGAGCAGCCAGTTACTGAAATGCATTTTAAAGTTATTGACACATTAAATTATAGCTGTCAAACTAAAGAAGAAAAGGTAGAGGTTAGGTCTCTCTCTTGTCTTAGCCAATGATGGGCACAACAACTTAAAACCTGTCTACTGTGGGGTAACGGGACCTGCTGATACTTCCGCAAGTTTGTTATGCGCCCTGAGAGCTCGTACGACGCGGCGTCGCATCGTAAAATAGCTTTGTGTACATGCCCTAACTTAAAGGTGCCGAATATAAGTAAAGAAAAGAGAGGTAGCTTTTTTTTTAAAGTTTGGAATGTGATAAGTGATATAGCGGTATGTGGCTTTGCGGTGAAGGCGTGACGCGTGCGGTGGGCGGGGCCACAGGTGCGCCAGGTGAGGTAGGTACACTCTACAAGTTACAAATACTGTCTATATCTATCTGTTAGGATTTTATAGTTTTTTCAAATAGTACGTGAAAAGGTTTTCCAACCCGATAAGGTGAGACTAAAAGCCCACCACACATCCCCACTGATGTGTCATCATGTGTCTCCTGTGTAGCCAGAATCTACAACGGCGACCAATTGACAAAAAACGATGAAGCCTATTGACGTCCCAGGGGAGAAAAATACTGCGGTATTCGAACTCACAACGAGTTTTTTCGTCAGAACTCTGATCAGAAAAAAGATAGTCGGAGTGGAGTAGGAAGTATTGAAGGTGAGACTAATCGGTGACTGTGCTTCCTGTCCGCGGTGCCGACGGGTCTTACTTTTGGACTTGACTACTGCTGAACCTGACGTTGACACCAGGTGGAAAACTTGTTAAAAAAATAATAGAGAGCACAACAGATTAACCTTCGGCAAAGGGCAAGGCTGACATAGTATTCGGTCGGATAGGTGCTGCGCGCTTTGTGCTCTGCCCACTGCCACCAGCTTGCTGTTCCGTTGGGCTATGTCGGTTATTTTCGTTCTGCTACCTCTCCTCATTCCTGATTTGATCTCTTAGAGAAACACTGAACATAGCTCTCTCCATGGCTCACTCACTGGATGATTAATAATAAAGACAAACATTTAATTACAAAATTAGTTATTAAGAGGTAGTTACTAATAGGTATGTCCACTAATTAAACTTTTGTCTTAACAAACTTTAATTAGTTGCTTGTTATTCCTACAAATTGATCTGGTTTATATATTAGTTATTTTTATTTAATTTCATTGTAGGTAAATTATTGTGAACTGCTTTTGGAAAGCAATAAATAATTTTCGTGTGACTTTGGTACATGCCATTTTTTTTATACTTACAAAAATAAGTAAAATTATTATAGGTTTGGTATATAAAGTGCGTGCCGGTGGGCGTGTCCCAGGTGCGGCAGGTAAAGGTGCGCAGGTGCGCGGGTCGCGGGGCGTGGCCACTGCGCCGCCCCGCGACCACCTGACTCACCTGGCGGAGACTTAACCCGTCGGCAGTGCGTGGCGAGACGCTCGCTCGCGACATGTCGCGTGGGACTTACAAACCACCTTGAATACGTAAAAGTTTTGCTATTGCTTTCGTTCATCTTATTCGTTCGGACAGTTTTAAGCTACAAAAAAGTTTCATAAAACATCTGACAAAAATAAACACTTTATTTATTGTTAAATCAGGCATTCCAAAACACCTGTATAAAAGGTGTTAAGGTGTTACGTAAAAAAAGTAATGTGTTACGTGTATACACATTCATACACGTACGTAACACATTACTTTTGTTAAGTACTACAGAATATTATTTACGATTATTTTTTATATTGTTAGGCACAAGGAGTCAGCCAGCCATTCTTATTTTTTATACCAGTTTTATTTGACTCAAAAATACAGAATTATAAGGGGTGTTTTAAACCTGTTTTTATTCTGTTACTGTATTGCCCTTAAAATCTAATAAAATTTTACATGAAGCCTTGTAAATAAAGGTATTCTGCATTCTGTCTGTTTATATCTATAGACATAGTCAAATATTTTTATTCAAATATGCCTACTACTACTTAGGCGAGTAAGCTCTTTCGAATCGTCACATTTTTTCCCTAACCACCACCAGTGGGCAGATTTGTACTAAAATAAAAAGAAGTGGCAAGAAGTTTGGGCACTTGCTCTTTTATAATGTTACTAATAAAATGTCTAAGCCCAAATTGTATTGAACAAAAACAAAGCAAACCTCGATAAGGCGCTGTCACCTTTGCGGGGCATAAATTTTTTGGTCACTTGACCCCCCGCGCCCCCCGCGCCCCGCGGGCCCCGCGACACGGAAGAGGAGGCGCCTTCTTACAGTGAAGGGTTGACCTCTTTGTGACCCGCGGGACCCGCGACAAGCCCGCGCTAGTTTCACACACCACATGTGTTTTTGATAGAGTCCCATTTTTAGGGTACCGTGAACAAAAAGTTCGAGAAACCTTTGCATTATGGCTAATAAAAATAAAAAAACTATTCTATTCTATTATTTTTGAATATTGAAATAAATTTTACACATTTCACAGTGCAACTTGGTCCCAAAGTAAGCTGGGCTTAACCCGCTTGTGTTATGGGCACCTACCAGGCAACGGATAATATTATTTTCCTTTTTTTTTTAACTCGAGAAAAACACAAGTGTCGTCACATTTAACACCTACAAATTTCACATATGATAATAATTGAATTTGATTTTTGTCTTTGATTTTTTTTTCTTGACGATGTTGTGCAAGCTAGTGAAGCGCTAACGGGATACGCTTCACCAGCAACATTGGTTTTACGTGGGCGAGGTGTCAACCCGCCGCACAACCCCCGAAATGCTGGAGGACCACACCCGTCGTTGGTCAGCGAGTCCATCGGACTTAGCCGGTTAGTGTAGCTAGGCTGTACTACCGACCATTCCCCTATCCGCCACCTTGGGGACGCTCCCCTTCGCTGCGAGCGCCAGCGCGGGGTTGTCTTTGATTTTGACTCATAAATGTTTTTCTCAAACGGAATTCGAACCCGCGCCCTCTGGTGCCAAAGGTGCCACCGCGCTGTCGCTGTCGGGCTAAGACCTATGTTGTCTAACCTATGTTGTTTTTTGTAGTCAATACAACGATTTTGCAATAATTATACTAAGTTAAAGCTAGGTATTCGGAACTTCGTGATATTCTTTTTGTCGTCTCCAGTAACTCGCCGCGGAATTAGCATACCCTCCCTAGACCTTTGTTCTGTCTGAAGTAACCAACTTCGTAACAGTATTTCTTTGTTTCAATTGAATTTAAATTTACAGTACCTTTTTTACCATATTGTTAATGCTGGATAAAGGGATACCGTATCTCCATTTAACCCTTGGCATGAATGATAGGATAAAAACCAGCGTAGTATATTCAAATTTGTATTGCGTGTCTTAACCGTAATATAAGCTGATCGAAGGGCAGGTAAAGTGGCCCGGGTCTCACAAGCCCCATCAGACAAATGATGTTATTGTCTGCCAGTTCTGCCACCAATCATGCCAAGGCTTAACATTAAATGTGCTTGTTTGCTACATTTCGGAATGTTAAAAACAACTACACAATTTAGCCGAGCTACGGTTGTGGAGTTGTGGGTCCTTGAAAACCTGACGTATCGCAGTCACAAAGTGAATCAAAACATTTCAGACACTTGAAGTTCCCAATGTTTTAACGCCGAACAGTAAATACATTTTATACAACTGATTGATTTGGATTCATGGATTGACTTACGCTTAAATCCTGTAAAGCATGACCATTAGAAATAGTGAAATCTGAAGAAATATTTCACCACATCAGCAAATTCATTAATATAGTGTCATTTTATAATTATTAACTCCAGCAAGTCCGAAGTCCGCATTAGAACATCAATCGACGCGTGCACTCTTTTTGTATTATCTTTTAGAATATAAATTTTAAACTAAATATTATATTAACAGTTTTTACGTACTAACAATTTTTTTTTCATTTCTATGAATCAGTAGTGTCCCGTACACACGTAAATTAGTACATTGATGTACCTGGTACCATCACTCGTTTGTTTTCAGATGACATACTTCTTTGATATGTGCTCTGTGGGAGTGGGTCGTATTGTTAGCAGCACGGTATCCCGCGGGAGCGTCGCCGATGTAATTGGAATTTTAATGGGAACAGGTGTGTTGCAAATAGGAGCCACAGCCTACGCCATGTGAGCAAATATTTGATTATCTGCATCTGTGTACTGTATTTACACATATGTGTATACTCTTGTCTATGTTTTATTTGAAAGAAAACCATTGTAGCTTCGAATAGGGCGGTATTTATTTATTTATTTTTATTTAATTATCTTTATTGACCACAATACACTAAGTACCTACCGATACAGGCGGACTTAATGCTAAATGCATTCTCTACCAGTCAACCCTTGGGAGTGCAAAAATTCACGAACGCGGCTTGTTATAATAAAATATTATCCTAAAATAAATATAATATATACATATATAATATAATACAATATAATAAGATACATAGATAATAAATGTATGTATATATGATGATGATGATACGGTATCATCATAATGTTGATTAATTTAAGAGTGCCAGAGCCTAGCCACTACTATGAACAGGTACTCGTACGTAATTGGGCTGGCTCGACCGGGGCAGCACCACCCTCTCACAGAATATCGACGTGAAATAGCGGTGATAGATATGCCGTTATGTTTCGCACGATGAGTGAGAGAGTCTAAAGCCGGAAGAATCGCATAGTCGAGAAAGTATGTTTTTTTGTATTTCATTAGGTATCTTTAAAAATGTAGTAAAAATATAGGACACATAATTACAGATGTTATGCAACCTTCAATCCTAAATGCAATTTCGGGTACGAGTGTATCACAATATTCTCGTAATAAACAAAGCCAAAATCAAATATTGCTCTACAAAATATGTATAACACGAGTGAGATAGCGCTTGAAATTGAGACTAGATTTAAACTGTGTTTATTACGAGAATAGACCTACTGTTGTATCGTTTCGTGTTGTTTGCAAACCTAAATCCAGTACGTTAATTTTGGATTCGTCTCAATGTTTACGATCACAACTCAATCAAACGCCTCCGCCTCTCATCGCCGGCAAAAATGCCCGCCAGCCAAGGAACCTGGATTCAAGTGCAAATGGAGTAATTTCGCGCCAGGGGGGAGGGGGTGCGAGGGGGGCCCGGGCAGGGAGGGGAGGGGGCGAGGGCTCTCAAGACGAACAAACATAAATTTGATTAGGCAGGTTCCGCCGGTGCGCAATCAACAATGCTGCAGATATATTTTGTTTGCACGTGGGCCTGATTGAAACCGACGCGAAACATTTCATACTATTAGAAGGATTAAACGAGAGGATCTTCTTTGATCTTGTGTACACGTCGCATCAATCTCAGACAAATTGGACGCGGACGAGTAGCCTCCTAAATCACAGGTAGAGACTCAAACGTCTTTGATTCATAAGTACTTACGTATTGAAATATTTGTCAATTAAATCTGATTGTACATCACTAATAGTTCGCTTTCTTTTTTACATTACGAATATTCGCTGTAGCCCGCTAATGTAGCTAAGCCCTAACACAGGAAAAACCAGCATTGAAACCATGTCTCATGAACGATGTGCGAAGGCACACCTCACACGTAGAATAGGCGCAATATGGCGTAGTACCGTTCAATAATATTTTTCAATCAAGCCTGAGATTTGATTGCCCTTTGTAAAAGCCAATATAGAAATGGGAGATGAACGGCCAATATCGCCCGCACCTCGCCTCGCGATGAGCGGGCCTCGTATTCATAGGGAGGCAGCGAGCGTGTTGGACAAGCGAGCGGGGGAGGTATGGTCGGCTACAACAATTTTAGTAATTTTAAACAAAAGTATACAATTAATCATAAGTGTAATGAAAGCACGGTGATGTCGATAGATTTCACAAAAACCCTTTACAACATCCTTACACAGTATTCAATAAAATCGCTTCTGCTGTCTGTTCGTTTAGATATTTTAAACTACTCAACGGATTTTAATGCAGCAATAGTGTGATTCAAGAGGAAGGTTTGTTCACCAATAATTTGCTTGTTACATTTAGATTAGATTTGGAGTTATATATTATGTTATGTACATGAATGAATGTAAACAAACGCTGGCAAACATAAATAAATAAATAAAAATAAATAAAGGTTTTGTGTAATGCATACAAGGATTTTCTGAAATTCCCACGGGAAAGCGGAGTTACGCGGGTTTCGCTAGTATTTAATAAGACGTGACACGAACAGGCTTTTTCGCTCATTTCCAATTAAAATATTCGTACTAGAAAAATTACAATAATCAAAATGTTCTCTATTCGACACTTATTGACTTTTTGTCTGAATATTTGATAACCTAACTGTACCTTAGTACCTTTTTGAATTACTAAAATAAAGCTATTGTAGTTCGCTCCGTTCATGCCTCGTGTCCGCCTTCCCTAATATAGGTTTGGCTGTGTCGGCTGTACGTCGACAGGTATCCGATATGATTTTATTACGCCTCGCCAAATATTTGAGCCTCGCCCACACCACCCAGCACTCGCGCTGATTCAAGCCCCCGAATCAATTTGTTTTGTTTATACTCGCTTATTACTTAAATACATAAAATAAGTCACATCTTGTCTATCCAGATCTCAACGACCTACGAGTATGTTGGGAATGATCCTCGGCCAAATCAGCCAGCTCTGGAGACCTTACCTACCGTAGGAACACAACATGGCAGAGACGAATGCTATTCGGCTACGATCTTCTGTAAGGTGGAGGTCCTTCCCCGGCGGCCTGCTCCGATTTGAGCGGATTATCCGCCGTGCCCTACCTCTCTTTAAGTTACAAACTCTAAGTCGGCAAATGGTCCGGGAAAATTCCCGGAAAAATCTAAGAAGGTAGGTAGTAAATGACAGTAAACTCTATTTACGTGCACTTGGATGCATATTGTGGCTTATCCAGGCTATTACATCGTCTCCCTATCACTGACCTGCGTGTTTGCAAATTGTATTCATCTCCCGCGACCCGCACCCCTGCGAACTTCAATGTGCTTGTAATTGAATTATCTTTACTGAAAGGTACATGTTTTAATGTGTCTATTGATGTCGGCAATACACTTTGAATTAACGACAATTATTATTGAATATATTTTAATTAAATTTGTTTATTAACTTAAGGAATTGAAACAGAAAAAAATTTAATACATTCTAGACCATTCACACAGCGCCACCTGGTCCCTAAGATATATACCACCCAGATAGTAGAAGACGGTAGCGCGATGATTGTGCACTTTGGTATAGAAGCATGAAATTTCTACCATGGATAGAGTGTCCCACGGTGATCGTTTTAAGATGTGGAGGGAAGTCAGATTCTTCCTCTGTGAGTGGGGGGAGGGGGGCAAAGGGGGTGAATTCCACGTCTTGATGATTATTTTTTTACTGATCCGTTGATGTTACTAGGGCTTGTATGGTGTCGTTTTCATATAAACCGAATACAAGGAATTCATTTTTAACAATAAAAATGTACGGTCCCATACAAAAAAATTAAAAATACTGCCAAAAAGTAAAAAGTTCCGCTAGGTTTTTTTTGTAAGCACGTTATTTTTACTTTCAAATCTTAATTATTATGATATTAAAAAAATACTGTGTTATAGCTTATTTAATGTAGTTTACAAATATATATAATTGTAGTATACTTGTCATACAAAAACTATTTAAAAAAAAAGAAGAACGTGCAAATTCCAGAATATGCGCGCGGTGATTCGGTGAGATGTAGGTACGCGTAGCGACAAATTTTCATAATGTACTATGGTCATTTGTTATAAATATTTATAGCAATGCTACTAGCCATTATGCGACGTAGTTTTAATGTAATCAAATGTAAGAAATGCGTTTTTATTGCTTCCACGGAAAAAAACATTTAATAATTTTGACATAGAGAAGGTTACTAATAAAACGTCAGAAATAAAAGTAAAATGATGTTTCTGAAATTGATTTTTTGAAAGAAAAATTTCACCTCCTCCCCCAGGTGGGATTCGAACCCACGACCCCTCGATATCCGGCCGTGGGTTCGAATCCCACCTGGGGGGAGGAGGTGAAATTTTTCTTTCAAAAAATCAATTTCAGAAATATGAATGGCTAGTTGCCTAACAACTATAAATAAAAAATCATAAAATGATGTTTAACCAGCAGTCACCAGTACAAAAGCAAAGTGCTGTACATTTGAGTGCAGCTTTGTTACATTTACATCTTCCAGTACACCCTTTTTTAACGCTGCACCTAATTAACTCAGTACA
Source organism: Endotricha flammealis (assembly GCA_905163395.2). NCBI lineage: Eukaryota > Metazoa > Arthropoda > Insecta > Lepidoptera > Pyralidae > Endotricha > Endotricha flammealis. The sequence goes on along the minus strand of LR990859.1, from coordinate 17,398,037 downwards.
TAAAGTTGCTACTTCAAGTACCGTCGTCCAGACTGGCTGTCATTCGTTCGAATCTTTAATCCAACCCCAGTTAGATGGTTCAGGAATATCTGGAACTTTTGTTAAAGATTGCATCCAAATGTAAGCCTGATAAGAAGCGCGTTTTATATATTGCTAGAGTGCCTTTTTTGTGGGGGGGGTATGTTCTCTATGGCTCGGGATTTTTGGGTAAAGAGTTTTTTTTCTGGCTTCATTTATAGTCAGCATTTCACTAATGCGGTCATACATTAAAACCACAAATCTGCAATGAGTCGTCGCTTATTTGTTGTGGCATTGTTGTCATTTCTTCAAAGGCGCTGTTTACTTCTGGAAAAGATCGCCATGTTTCCCATGCTGTTTTTTCCCTATAACAACAAAAGTGAACTCCGTATCACACCCTGTGAACGCATGAAAGACGGGAACGTACTCACATTGTGACAAACTCATTGACGCTACCAGGTCGTGTAGCGGAAACTTGAGCCAACACCAAATGCAACCTGTAGTTCAGATAAATATATCTTTCTGAAGAATGCCACAGCCAGTACTAATACATCTGTGTCTACGGTGCGTATTGTCACTCTGCTAAATCCTTTCTTTACTGCACTAGCTAAATGCAAAAACATTCGGGTGTCAGCTTCATCGTGAAAACATGGGGCTATGTCACGTATATCTGAGATATTGATAGAACAGAGAACTTCGATTCAATGTGTCGCGTATATTTCTTTTTCTCCTGCCTGTAAAGAACAAGTTGTTGTGATAAAAATAAAAACAATTCGGTCTTGTTCTCATTCACTGAAAGGAAACTCTTCCAGTTCTTAGGCATCGCATGCGTGGGAAGCCACTCTTTTCCTTGTGCCTTTTTCTCGTAACGCAGCTTTAAAGCTCAACTCAAACAACTTGTGCCGATAGCTAGATAGATAGATGTTTTCACGATGAAGCTGACTGAATGTTTTTACATTTAGCTGATGCAGTAAAGAAAGGATTTAGCAGAGTGACAATACGCACCGTCTGTAGACACAGATGTATTAGTACTGGCTGTGGCATTCTTCAGAAAGTTATCTTTATCTGTACTATGGGTTGCATTTGGCGTTGCCTCCAGTTTCCGCAAGACCTGGTAGTGTCAATGAGTTTGTCACAATGTGAGTACGTTCCCGTCTTTCATGCGTTCACAGGGTGTGATACGGAGTTCACTTTTGTTGTTATAAGGAAAAAACAGCATGGGAAACATGGCGATCTTTTCCAGAAGTAAACAGCGCCTTTGAAGAAATGACAACAATGCCACAACAAATAAGCGACGACTCATTGCAGATTTGTGGTTTTAATGTATGACCGCATTAGTGAAATGCTGACTATAAATGAAGCCAGAAAAAAAACTCTTTACCCAAAAATCCCGAGTCATAGAGAACATACCCCCCCACAAAAAAGGCACTCTAGCAATATATAAAACGCGCTTCCTATCAGGCTTACAATTGGATGCAATCTTTAACAAAAGTTTCAGATATTCCTGAACCATCTAACTAGGGTTGGATTAAAAATTCGAACGAATGGCAGCCAGCCTGGACAACACTATCCCCACTATCACTATGTTAATTACGTGCAGTGCAGCGTTAAAAAAGGGTGTACTGGAAGATGCAAATGTAACAAAGCTGCACTCAAATGTACAGCACTTTGCTTTTGTACTGGTGACTGCTGGTTAAACGTCATTTTACTTTTATTTCTGATGTTTTATTAGTAACCTTCTCTATGTCAAAATTATTAAATGTTTTTCTCCGTGGAAGCAATAAAAACGCATTTCTTTCATTTGTTTACATTAAAACTATGTCGCAAAATGGCTAGTAGCATTGCTATAAAATATTAATAACAAATGTCTATAGTACATTATGAAAATTTGTCGCTACGCGTACATACATCTCACCGAATCACCGCGCGCATCTTCTGGAATTTGCACGTTCTTCTTTTTTTAAAAATAGTTTTTGTATGACAAGTATACTACAATTATATATATTTGTGAACTACAATAAATAAGCTTTATCACAGTATTTTTAAATATCATAATAATTAAGATTTGAAAGTAAAAATAACGTGCTAACAAAAAAAAAGTAGCGGCACTTTTCACTTTTTGGCAGTATTTTTATTTTTTTTGTATGGGACCATACATTTTTATTGTTAAAAATGAATTCCTTGTATTCGGTTTATATGAAAACGACACCATACAAGCCCTAGTAACATTAACGGATCAGTAAAAAAATAATCATCAAGACGTGGAATTCACCCCCTTTGCCCCCCTCCCCCCACTCACAGAGGAAGAATCTGACTTCCCTCCACATCTTAAAACGATCATTGTGAGACACTCTATCCATGGTAGAAATTTCATGCTTCTATACCAAAGTGCACAATAAGGCTCAAATATGGCACAACCGTCTTCTACTAAGACTCGAGAACAGACACAAATGCCATCACATAAATGTTTGCTCCGAGCGAGAATCAAACCCACACCCTCTAGTGCCGAAGGTACGATTACTACTACCGCACCACCGGGCTGTCAAATAGTTAATAGACTTGTTGTGTTCCTACGGTGGGTAAGGTCTCCAGAGCTCAACATGGGGTGTGCTCCGCGTGAGTCATACCCCCGGTAATGCAAGCGTCTATAAGCTACGGTGACGGCTTACCATCGGGCCGACCGTATGCTTGTTTGCCACCTGTGTGGTATAAAAAAAGTGATGTTTGTAAATTGTCATTGTTATGTACATGTGAGTATATCATTCCATATCCTCGGTTTCTGTTGTTTACCTCTCCGTCCCGGTGAACCCGCGGCGTGGGTCCCGGCGTGGGCGGGCGGCGAGCGGTTTATTGGCGCTTTACAACCGCGATCATACCGCCGCCCGTAATAGCCCTGATTCGCGAAACGCTCCGCCGTTTTATTGCTGAACAAATCAAATTACTACGGTACACGTCAACTTTCTTTTACTCCGCACTGTAAAACACTTGGATGTTGCGTTTTTATGTCGACTTAGTGTATTGCTTTGATTGTTTCGGTGTTTTTTGTTTTGAGTCCCGTGTCCCTCGGGGGCTGTGCACAGTTCCCTGTCTACTAATCTTTACTGTTGTTTGTCTTAAAAAATGTTATGCGATTATCTATCTGCCTGTTCCGCATTTACAAAAAGTTACATTGTAGTATAACCTTCAGTGCTGTAAGTAAAGCGTTGTCAGTCGTATTTTAAATTAATAAAAAATCTTTAAAAACAAATTATTTTTACTACATAATAAGTTTTTTTACAAATAGTGTTAATAAAAGGAAGTAGTCCGTTGTTAAGATATAAATAGGATGACTTAACAAATTATTGTTTAACTGTTTATGTAATATCAAACGCATTATGTATTTACATGTATTTACTTACATAAAATACCGACAAACAAGTGAATGGTGTGGAATAATCAGTGTTGATAAGTCTACACGAGGCCGCGTCGACGGCGGCGAGGTGCATGCGGCGACCTTGCTCGCTATTATGCTATCGCTTACATGTGCGTGCATTATGTTTATTGTATTTATATTATTTATTTGAGTGAAAGTTCCTGCCTGCTAATCTCAAAGTCTAATCACAACAATTATCAACTAGCGTATGACGTCAGACGACAATAAGCGAGTATAACGCCCGGACAAAATGGTCCTTCGAGCTGGACTTTATAAACGAAGCGAAAATATTTATTTGAAGCAGGAAACTGTTAATATATTTCTTTATATCTACACTATATGAACTATTCTGTAGATATCGTTTTACGAAGCACGGAAAGGCCGCGTTTAAAATACGATTAAAATACGAGTGTTTGGATGGTTTCGATATTTCGAAATAACGAAACCATCCAAACACTGGCTAGGGTCGACGTTGCTTAACTTGCGTGTTCATTTTTGAGTGTCATACAGCGACGACGCCATGGAGCTCCTCTGGATTTCACTTACTCTACTATCGCATACTGAGTAATATAGTTTCATTTCTTCATCCTCAAATATTATCATTAAGTAGTCATTAGCTTTCCGCGAGTCACGCTCAGTACAACTGAAGGATTGTTTCTGCACTGAATACGATCAAGTGCTCAGGTTATTGTGCCACTGATAGATCGACGCCATGATTGATACGCGTAATGTCTGTACGCTAAAACACGTTGAAAAGTCGTGTTTAGTAGCTACATACGTAATTTATCAGTCAGTATATTTTTTTCTTTTGTGTGTAATAATTTAATAGTGATACCCCCGGTATTGCAAGCGTTCGTAGGCTACGGTGACTGCTGACCATCAGGCGGGTCGTATGCTTGTTTGCCATCTAAATGGTATAAAAAACACCCCATAAAGTTTATTCTAAATCCAAAATAAAATATCCTCGATGGATTCAAAACAAACTTTATACATTTTTATTAGCTACGCAACGAACTTTATTTTCCTTTCCACTGTAAAGAATTATAAACCAGCGAAATAGATAAAAATGCATGTGTGTGAATTGTGTAAAATTAATTTATGTTTAACCACTAGAACGTCCCGTTTTTCCCTAAAAAAACCTTGACAGCTAGAGCTCCCCAATTTGGGCCAACAGATGGCGTCCTACACCTCCCGAGACATAAAAAAATATATATCTCGTAAATTATTACCCCTATTCTAATAAGAAAACTAGTACTGTTTAGCTAGATAAATTATCTTTCAATAAAATAATATAACAACATACGAAAACTTATAAATAAGGTATATTTTTAGCATATAATGTCAACATGAGAGGTTTTTTTTTACGACTTTGAGATTTACGGGCCTATTATTCCACTTTCGTATTCTTATTAGAATTTTTGTTATTAGAATCTTATTGCAAATGTACTTACCTTTCTGGAAATATACGTATTGTATACTAATATCCAAATAGTTTTGCCAAGAAAAGCATAAATCTTTTCTCTTACTTTCTCCACTTTCTGACTTTCACTTTTTGACGAGCCGTAGGTACTTTTCCAGTGAGTCAAGAACTTCGAAATATGTTAGAAATTAATGGTATTTCTGCTAAAACAGCGTCAAAATATGTTTATAATGAACGTAAGGCGTTGTTTTATATATATATCTACACAGATTTATTATAAAAACACTTACTTGTTACTTCGGCACACGAATCGATCACTTTTTTTTTCACTTGTTAATATATCAAATTAAACACTTTATCTACACTCAATTATTTGTAAATATGACACTTTGTTTAATAATGATTGTTTTTATAACGTTTGCATGTATAAATGATAACAACAGTTCACTCATTTAATAAAATATTGTCAGATCGTCTGACATGTTATATTCAAAATGGCCAGTATCATTTTGCCCGCGGGTAGGTATTTTGCAAAGAGGTCAATTACCTTGAAATCTATTAGAAATTAATGGTTTTTCTACTAAAAAGCGTCAAAATATGTTTATAATTAACGTAAGGCGTTGTTTAATATATATTTCTACACAGATTTATTGTAAAACCATTACCCCGAATCCCGGAACGTAATAATTTATTTTCGTAACTTCACTTTTTCACATGTTAATATTTCGGTCTAAAGAAATTTATTTCTCATTATTTATTTGTAAATATGAAAGCTTATTTAATAACGATCGTTTGTATGCAGTTTGCATGTATAAATTATAACAAATGTCCACATTTTAGAATAAAACAGTCTAAACAGTCCGAACAATTCCGGCTGCTGGACGACTGACTGATGACTTTTGACTTTGGCATTTTTTTTCTTAATTTTTTGCTACTGGTGTGGTACAAACTAAGAACGCTACGCTACTTCTCATTTTATTCCGGGCAACACCAAAAATACTCGTACGTGAGAGCCGTACTATTTTTATTTAAAAAAATAAAATGTATAGACAAACCGCGACATTTTGAGTGACAGCTGGCGACGGCTATATATAGCCACGGACTGTTGGGCATTTTGATTTTTGGTCAATAAATAGCCACGGACTGTCTAGAGGTTAACAGCGGCGGTATCTAACAAATTGATAATTAAGAAGCAAAGATGATTGACATCTTCGAAGTAGAAACTAAGAATTGATTGTATCGTATTGTAAAAGTAGAAATTGATCCTTGTACAATTTATGCAGATTAATTAAATAGTAACATGCAAAGTTACCTGGTGAATAGAGTCCTCAATATTCTGGTGGGTCAGCGATCCTCAGCGTAATCTGTGAAGTAATCAAAGTTGCTTCATTCATATGTATCAACGGACACCCCAATTTAAATTAAACCACCGTCTCCACTCGTATCAATCTATTACCGTTTGAGATTACTTAACGAAGTCTCGTGTACACGGAAAACGGTGATTGCTTACATTTGGGAGAGGCCTATGTCCAGCAGTGGAGTTCTTGTGGCTGATGATGGTGACACATGGACCATAGAGGTTCCACCATGATTTTCACATATCCATAAAGAATTATTAAAATTCTGGTCTTTTAATTTCCATGATCAAAAACACTAGGACTTAAAATAAATGCAAATTCCTATTAACGTCGAGAACTTTATATGCATCTTATGTATAACTTGTGTGTATAGTGATCATTCATTGAAGAGCTTCAAATTACTGTCGGATCCCGGCCCCGTTAGCAACTTGTGACCGCTGGCCTCTTGGCGTGGACAACTCGCTAACTTACAATGTACAGTCAGCAGTATCTATTACTCATTTGTATCGCTGGTTAACAAAATAGCATGTTTGAAATGGTCGCCAACTTAAATGGTATTATTTTTGGAGCAAATGCCCATTTGCTTTAGGTCTATTTACGTCACCATAACTTATTAAAAAAACTTTTACAAACACGTTTATACGATCAAGGAATGATTTTATTGTACTTATTCGGATTATTTTTATCATAATATAATTTTATTTGTTCTTTGAACCTTGCTATATGCGCCTCTTATGTCAAAATTTAGATACTGTGCATCATGATGAGTTATCCCAGGGCTGTGACAAGACGTGCAATTCTCGTGGACGTGTGCAAACAGCAACGAACTTGTATGGCCTCTCGTTCGTTCGCTAATTGTACTTGCGACTTGTTCGGCCGGCTACAGCCCTGTCGGCTCACACTACTCGACATTTGCTACTCATTATAAATTAATCATTGCAGAGTTTGTAAACTATTATGATTTGCGATATGCATTTAATCTTTGATAACAGCGTCGTTGGCAATTGGAGATGTTAGCCAAGTAGGCAAAGAATCAGCACATTAACCGTCTGTTTCATGGTTCAAATTCTAGTGAAGGCATAGGCATGTATCACTAAATTGGCGGTAGTTATTAGTGGTAAGCACTATAACCAAAAAAAAAAATCCGTTAAAATGTGACAAGTTGAAGCAAGGATTTGGTTTCCTTTTAAATTGTAATGGCAGTCGACATCAGTTACACTACACTGACACTTTACATAACGGCTTTGTATAATGCACTGACGGCTTTCCTATCTCAAACCATTTTTCCTATATCTGGAGATAAGAAAAATTATTTCTTTAATTCTTTAATGACGAACCGTCAAAATCCACCTAATGTAGTCCAACAGCAAGTCGACAAGTCAGAAGTTTCTTGAAGTTGTTAAGAGGTCAGCAATTAGTCAAATTGAGTCCGTCGGTGACCGCTGTGTGCGCGGCCTTTGATTCGCGCCGCCCCAATTAAAGGGTTGCGGGCCCGATACCTTCGCTCACTAATTACTCATTTAAACTCGAATCTTGACAAAAGTGCCCAACTATGATTGAGAGGCGAATGCCAAGGAGGTCACAGGCCGTGGTTTATTAAAATCTATAGTTTCTGAGCTGCGTTTTCAATGGAGACGAGAAAAACGGACTATAGGAAAGGAACGTGTAAAATAATATGTATATCGTTTTTCCTTATATATTTTCATCTTCAATGAAGTCATCACACTCACCACCTAAGTCATTTCAATAGATTTTTTAAATAGAATTAATACAATAAATTATTAAATAATTAGTACATTATAAACCTTTTGCGAAGACGAGGTGTGTGTACAAGGTGTATGTTTTGTGCATTCAATTGCAAGTCAAAAGCTTGTAATTTTATTCGAGGTAGTTGCCATTCACACTTTTAAAAATACTTTTTTACTCAAGGTTTTCGAGTTGCTATTATTGTCGTCGTCCATCTTAGCAGTGAAAGCTTTAACCAGAAGACTACAAATTAGACCATTTTAATTATTTGTGAAAAAATTGTAGATCAATGTAGCGTCTACGTTATCATCAGCGGACATTTAAAAAAAATTCACAGATTTCGTGCTTCACACGACTATCGTGCACATTGGAAATGAATCTTCGGAATTCGAAAAAATATTGTCCCTGAGCGACGAGGAGCTCGATGGCGTCGGAGGAGCTCGATGGCGTCGGAGGAGCTCGATTGCGTCGCTGTGTGGTGTGTCGTACTCTAATATGAACACGCAAGTTAAGCAACATCGACCCTAGCCAGCGTCTGGATAGGTTTTGTTATCTTGAGCTTCTCCGTGCTTCGGAGGGCACGACCCATGGGCACGACCCTTTCTTTATAAGGCAGCGGGAATATATTTCCCACCATATCTTTTTGGTTTTTTTTTGAAAACGAATCTAGTGATCGAATTTATTCCTATGGCAACAAATTGTGGATTTTATATTTTTTTTTATATACATTAGACATTAAGTTTAATAACAACTTATCTTTCGAAAGTCGCAAAATTTGAAGATGCATAAAGATTTAAGGTGATCCGTTTCGGTCCGCGCGGGAAATTCAATTTTTTGGGGTTTTTTACAAATTGCATCTCAATCATTGATAGAATTTTCGTAAAAATTGATTTGACGACAACAAATACAATATATCTACTGACTAAATAACAAATAAATTATAAATATTAGCTCTTCCTATTATGAATGTCCACTATGCATCTTTTTCCCTATAAACGTGCATTATGCACATTCATGATGAGAAGAGCCAATATTTATAATTTATATGATAATATTCAGTAGATATTTTATATTTGTTGTCGTAAAATCAATTTTCACGAAAATTCTATCAATGATTGAGATGCAATTTGTGAAAAACCCCCAAAAAATTGAATTTCCCGCGCGGACCGAAACGGATCACCTTAAATCTTTATGCATCTTCAAATTTTGCGACTTTCGAAAGATAAGTTGTTATTAAACTTAATGTCTAATGTATATTGCATTTGGAATAAGTTTAATTTTTCATTATGTATTTACGAGGCTTTTCTTACACTTTTTGTGGTGGTAAAAATATTCCCTTTGCCCGTGGGGTGACCAAATTCAAATTCAAAACTTTTATTTAGAAACACGTTCACAAACACGTTCTCTTGTCAGAGTATACAGTTGTAATAAATGATTTGTATAAATCTCGCACGAGACGAGCCAAGCGGAGCGCAAGGGCACTACCTACCTTTTCTCGAAACGTTTCGTCGTTTTTTTGAACTCTCATAACTTTGTTTTGGATGATGCTAAATAGTTTAAAATTTCAAGATATAATAACACCAGTACAATCATTAAACAAAAACTTTGAATGTCGTAGCTATTAAACTTTAGATTTTATTAATGTCCTAAAACCCCCGATTTCGTCACTTGAAGGTGTAGAGTTTGTGAAGTTAGGCCTTGTAGAGGTAGGGCGTGTAGAGTTAGATGCTTGGCTCTACATGAGATCTGATAACTTTTTGACAATGCGAGTCATTATGGTCTCGTCTTGGTAACATTTTACATGTAAATGTTTTTGGTGGGATTAATCTACTCTATATACTACTACTATTTCGGAAACAAAAGCAAAATGACCACTGGTAAAAGAAATGGCGAAAGAAAACCTGTTACGGCCTTTTTTAGCATTTATAAATATATCGTGTTTTTTTTTTAACATAAAATTTAAAACTAGGTACATACAACATTACGTCAATAAATAGTGCCATTAATTTGTCTTAACATAAAATTAAATCTAAAATATAAAATGCAAAATCGGTGTTAAAGATAGGAGCAGACCAGGCCCGCAAGGCAGCAACCGTTCTCGTGTATTTTCGAGTTGACGTGAGAGTCAGCCTGCCAGCCCCCATTACTGGGCTCACCATCAACAATATTATGAACAATATTAATTATATTGAAGGGAACAACAGTAACCCGACCCACAACGCCACCTGCGGTGAGAGCCCTACGCTCCCGCAACAGTCCGGTGTCTCAGTAAAGGGTGTCAGTACACCCAAACTGATTAGTCCATACAAAAAAAAAAAAACAACGCCACCGCCAGTTTGGACACATTAACATCCTTGTCACCAATTATTTAATGTAAATTATATTAAAATGTAAATAATATAAAAAAACAGTCCCATTTGGATGACACTACGACGCGTGTACATATTACAATATTGAAAACAATTTTTTTTTAATATAATTTATTGAACATTGACTGGCTTTTCACGACAAGTTTTAGCATTTCACCTTCGCAAGGGGGCTTTAGTACGCTTTACTGGTTAAGAAATTTTTTACATTTAATTTAAATCGATTGGGCAATTTTTTTTATATATTCTGGAATTTTATTATACATAATGCAAACTTTGAATCATAAATAACTTGCCCGCTTTCCTAAGCCTGAATTTAGGAACAGCTAATTTATTTCTGTTACGCGTATTTAAATTATGAATATCCACACCTGGTTATAGTCATGAATGTTCTTACGAACAAACATGATGCTGTCAAGAATGCACTGTGAGCCACCGTGAGAATAATAGTGCTTTTGAAAAACTCGCGAAGAGACTCTCGGACCACGTTAAGCCTATTTCCTTTTTTGCTTATTACAGACTATCTGGCAAATGAGTAGGAGTAGAAAAATACTTAACGACTAGCTGTGCCCGCGGCTTCGACCGAGTGGAATTGGGCTTATGACTATGATAGTATAGACGGATTTAACAGTCTCCTATTACTACTGCTATAGTTTTTCCCCGAGACGTCAGTGTTCTTTATTGCTCATTGTCTATTTACTTGCCGCTGTGTTTTATTTAATTTTATCGTACCTAATCAAAATACCTAATGTAAAATCAGTATGAAAAATTTAAATTATATTTAAATTGAAATGGTCAGCTCAGTTATACTAAAAAACTTTCATAGCGCGATTCAGAATCTAACAGTGCCATCTAGTGAATTTTAGAGGAACAAAATTTTAAATGGTTAACTCAAGTAAAAAAAAACTTTCAAACATAGTGCTACTGAATTTAAAAATGGTCGTTTTGAGATATCGGGCGATTCCGACTCAGCAGTGAGTGACAATTTAAAAATTCTTAGGCTGTTGAAAATTTAAATGAGTAACTTCTATTCCTGACATCCGGTCCGGTTCGATTCGGTTCGATCCGGTTCGGTTCGGTTCGGTCCGGTTCGGTCCGGTCCGGTCTAGTCTGTTGTCGGTAGTTATGGTGTACCAAGTCTCAAGTTTGTAAGTGCGAGAAATATTTTTCTTCTTACATAGACAGGGTAGAGACCTTTAAATGACCATAACTTATTTTACTGATATTCTATTTAAATGCGACAAAGCCTATATTCTGCTCCAAGCCGAACTCTATCTTCCTGTGAAAACAGCATTAAAATCCATTCAGTAATTTAGAAGATGTGCGCGTTCAAACAGAGAGACAGACAGACAAAAAAATTAAAATATTTTTTTTTTGCTTTTATTACCTTCCTCTAACTGTTCCCTCTTAATTTTTGGCAAATTATGTTCAGACATCGGGGTCTACTGTTTTATTATATGTATATAAATTTACAAATAGTCAATGAATTGGAAGACTTATTTTGTCTTCCCGATGTATCTGATGATGGTTTTGAATCTGTTGAAGACGAGGTTCATACAATACGTACTGTATTGAACGATCCTAAAAAACTATGACGAGCCTAATGACGGGCCTATGGCACCGACACCTGATCCACCTAGCAGCATAATACCTCTCGAAAGTCGAACCTAGCAGTTCATCTGTTGATTTTTCATCTAGCCCTCCGTCCTCCATCGTCCCATCCCAACGCGATCGTTCTAGGCGGGCAGCAAGATTTGAAATTTTACTCAATATATCTGGTACTCAGCAGACCTCAGAACCTCAAGCCACACGGGCAGAGGGAATATTTTTATCACCGTGTTTTTATTTTTATTTTTTGAAAAACATAAAAAAGCAATCTAAAAACATAGTTTTTTTTATGTACCCTAGATGCTTATGCCCTATAAAGGGTTAAGCCATCGGTCCCGGCTGTTATCGATGGATGACAGTCGTTAGGCCAAGTCGGTGGCCTTAGGGCGGTTTGAAAACACCGGCCTCTGCCAATCCTCATTGGAGCAGCGTGGCAGAGTACGCTCTAATCACCTTCGTCTGAAGGGAGACCCGTAGCCCAGCAATGGGATGATTATGAGTTGTCCCTATATGATGATGATGATGAGCGACGATAAAGTCGGGATAAGGAAAAAGTTACAAAATTAAACTACAACGTTTTTGACTTTGTTCAAAAAGGTTAAGCTACAGGGCAAGCCCTTAACCCGATCATCTTTGTTTTAGGCTCAAATTATAGCTGACTAAATTGTCCAGACGAGTTTTTCTCAAATTTTTGATATCATTCTTCGTTTCCAAAATATCGAGCGCCAAAATCAAAAATTCGGAAAGAAATGATTTTTATTTTCACAATTTCGGCTATAACTTTTTTCGTTTTTTACTTTCTCAAATAATTCTTTTTGCACCTTACAGCTCTCGTGAATACACGTCTTTTGAGCCTATTATGAATATCATATCTTCACAACTCTCCGAGATATAAGGGGATCGCACTTTTTCGTGAAATCGAAGCCTATACTGAAGCGAACGAAAAGACATTTCCAATGTCAAAACTGGAAGAAAGTAACATCTGAATGAAGGTAACTTTAAATGAAACACTGTACAAAGTACAAGAATAGATAATGAAAACATTAGTGGGGCGATGCAAAAAGCTAGAAACATTTCAGGCTGTATTCGGCGGCGGGTATAAATTTCCCCATGACAGCGACCCCGTCCCCGTCCGGGGCGACCGCGGGACGGTTTCGTTTGCTATTATTACTTTAAATAAGTAAATTGAATTAAATTATTCAATACAAGTAATACATTCGGTTACATAACCGAACCTGTGAACCTGTTTTTATGTGCAATGCAAGGAAATAATACAATAAAACAATGTTGTGTATTAATAGTAAAGCTTACCAGTAAAAAACGTGAGGGAATAGAATACCTGACGGCAGGGCTGCGCGAACTATTTATGACTTCCGCAGTAACTTAATTTCTTGCTTATTTGTATTCATTTTAGGATTCTTTAAAAATTAGAAGCAGTAGTACAAATAGTTGAAATAAATAATGAATTAAATGCTACGGTAGTCGGAATAAGCGTTTCCATTAATCGCTCAGTGGCGCGACTATAAATTAGTGTGGGGCCATAAATCGGGCGGCTTCAACGCCAGTTACGCGCGCGAGCGGCCGCTGTCCGCCCCCCGCTCCACGAACGAACGCGAGCACGCTGTATGTTATTTATTAAAACTACACGATATTTAAAAATCTACATTCAAGTATCAAGCATCATCATATTTTTTTATTTTAGAAGCTAGCTGTTAGTCTCTATAAAACTCTAATAACGAAATAACAATAAAAAAACATTTATTTACATTACTGAAGTATGACTATCCCAGTTGTCTTACAGTAGGTACTGAAATTAATAGATAACGAAGCCTAACAGCCAGTTTCTAAAACGAATTCTAATTCCACATTGTCTCATGCTTTCTCTTTGTTTCTTCTTTAGTTTGAGAATAAAAGACATCATGTAATGTGCCATTAACTTTAAAAATGGGTTTCAGCAGTTCACCGTTTGTATTTCGTAGATTACCATTCGTAAAGTAATGATATACATCTGTAGATAAATATATACTTTTAAAGTTTTTCATGTCCATTTCAACGTGTGTCAAAATATTGACATTCGATTATTTTCGGATACCGCGTTGTGCGGTATTGCAGTAAGTAAGGTTTTAATATTAATTGCATCTCGAAGTCGCCAAGAGCGGGGCTCGATCGGCGGTAAATAAAACGCGCGTCGCCAGTCAATTTACCTAAACACAATAAAATCCTTGGCCGTTGACTCGCCAATGCTTAACCCCACTCAATAAGAGATTAAAAGGTTTTCATTTAGAAAGAAAGAAAGTAATAAATTGTTTTGCAAAGAAACGCTTAAAACTATGAACAAATTCAAAATTGTATACCTATTAGACCATAAATCTATTTTTATTTTCTGGCCTCTTATTGCGTATAAAATTTTAATAAACAATTTAATTCCGCGATTGACTTGTGAAATATTGAGCTTTATTTTTTTAGTTGAGTTTTTTTCTATCTACTTCATGCACCACCACAGACAAAACAAAACACATATAGACGGAGACGGCACAATATTTTTTATTGAATGAGGTACGTAAAATATCAGCGCGCTTCCACTGTCCACCGACCCACTATTATAAGTAGCATAATAATCGCCGGCCCCCGGAGGCTTGCGCGGGGACATAATAAAGTTTCGCGTATTATTCCACCTATAATTTATTTTAAGTGCGCAACCAACAAAAGCGAATCCAATGAATAATTCATAAGATCTGTAATCAGAAGTATTTTCTTGATAAATCTCAGCAATAATTTGAATAGCTATCCACCTCAATGATTTCTCTCGATGATACAGAAAAAGTGTGTGAGCGAGAAATTATGTAGATTTATTGTAGGGGGTGACATCCCCCCTTGGGAGGGAGTAGTTCGCTTTACACACTGTTGCGTTTCTCAATATTCAACACCGGTAAGGCTCCAGGGCTGGGTCACTATTTTATGGAGAAATACATTTAAACTTAAAGTTACTGGACGTCTGCGATATTGAATTTTATTTTCATGCGAATTTCGAAAAATACAGACATTCTCAACTGATCCTTCGTTCTTGTATCTCCGAACTCATCAAATCATTTATTTAGAGACTAGTCCTTCACAGGCAGTTTCCCTAGTAATTTACAACTTATAAACTTATTTAAATTAATATTAAAAAAAAACTTTACAAAACAGCCATCAACACTGGTAAAAGAAAATCGGTTATGACCTTTTTTTGTCATGTCGTATTTTTTTCCATCGTCAATGTAATTACACATTTACATGAAAATGTGGGGAATGTCATACAATTCAATATGTATTAAAAAGGTTTCATTTCATTCATTCTACCATACCAGGAATTTCAAATTATATCATCATCATCGTCATGATCATCACCAGGATTTGAAATAAGGATGAAACAAGGTAGCTTATGCTAATAAAAATTGTGTAAAATAAGTTTTTCTAAATTATATTTAATTTTCAATATAAAACCGTACCGTGGCAACCATAGCCCCTCTATCGAAGTTCAAGACTTTTTCCTCGGACCTGCGACTGACAAGGTTTATGCAAATTAATTGGGGAAAATATTAAATAAACTCGATCCGCTTGATTTGGCGCCGCGAAGAGGAGTAGGCATTGTTTTTTATTCGATATAATCAAAGTTCAATGTCCGTAAGTTAGTGCTACGTGTCAAAGCATGTCAAACTATCAGTGATCTAAAGTATCCTAAGTGTCCTAGTGCAAATAGACTAAAATCTATAATAATAAAAAAAAATCTCTTACTCATTTGAAAATGAAATAATCGTTTATTCCGAAAATAGGACTTAGCCGAAACATTCTCTACTCATGTTTTTCAAATTATTTATAGGTAATTAACACAATGTGAAGAAGTTTCATTCTTCATTATCGAGACGTTTTTGTGGAAATACAAAGAGGAATTATCGAGATCGAGATGTGTATTGTGGCAATTTGTCAAAGAGCAGCATTTAGGCAAACGGGCATGGCGGGCCATGGCGGGCCTCGGCGCGCCCCATCATCATTCGGACCACAAAAGGCCAGCTTTAGCTTTTGCTTATCGTAAGTTTTTATGGCCGCGTCTACCTATAACCATGTACTGTATTTATGATTCAGACTTAATAAAGAAAAAATGAATGTAAATATATTTCGGGATAAACATGTTGTACCGACAGAACAAACATTGTAAACTATACTAAAAACGTTACAAAATTGTAGACAACTTGCTACATGGGCAACTTGCGTTTTCAACTATTTCATTTGTAGACGAGTTGCTATATAGGCGACTTACGTTTGCACCGACTTGACACTAACTCCTACGCAGGAATGTAGCTTCATGACGTAGAGCCTACCTCTACGCGCACCGTAGCATTTGTAGCTTGCATTCGTAGACTGCGTAGCTGTGAGATATTGTTGTAGCGCGTAGAGCCTACTTCTACGTGAGGTATTGTAGCTTCGTAGCAGGTTACGTTTTACCTTAAAAGCCGGTCTACGAGCGTTTAATCTCATAACAATTAATACTCATAACAAGTTGCATAAAAAAATTAAAGTTAATGAAGTCTCAGGCTATCTTATTTTTATCTTCCTTAAATACAAAGACAGCGTCAGATTGTGTTACTATTAATGTTAACATGTATTGCAACTCACCGTCAATGATTTTGATTGTTCTTTGATCTGTTATGTGGAGATGGATGTTTCTGCTGTCAGTACCCAACAATAAGGTCCTGGTGTGGACGTACCTAGTTGAAATGAAGCACAGATAAAGCCTATTATATTTGCATAGAGAGCGGGGCGGGGGCGGGGGCGGGGCGGGCGCGGGGCGGCTCGCGGTCGCCGCTCATATTTATTGCCGTATTTGCCGTTTCGACCAGAGTTTTATCTGCCCAAGGAGCAGACATGAGACCACCATTACTATTATACATTTAATACACTCCACTACATACAATTCATATTCATTTTATTAACAAGATACGTTTTCTGAATTGGCCGGATATGAAACAGGACGAGACTATTTAATAAATTGAATACTTCATACGTACAAGACTAGTGGCCCGCCTCGGATTTGCACGGCTTTTTAGTTTTAGCACAAACAATCAAATCAAATGAAGTTTAAATCCGGCATTTGAGCGTTATAGAAATAGGCACAGACCACAGACTTCAATTAACTCAAAGTTTAGCTCAATTTGTCATAATCATCAACAATATCTAAAAAAACATCTTTCAACCACGAATAAAGCAATTTATTACGACTTTCTTCAAACATATTGTATTTTATTAGAATGATTCCAATGATAAGATATCGTCCTAAGCGTTCGCCATTCTATCAGAGCCCGATTAAAAGACGGACGAGCGACACAGGTGGCTTGTACGCGTCGTGTCGTTTAATTTCAGCGATGTATGATGGGTGGCCGGAGTGACCTTTTATCGGCGTCGTCGCATTGTTATCGTTTTGTGCCGTGATAGATATCTCCACTCGCTAATGGGCCGATAAATTATTCAGTTTAAAATAGAAATACTTAATGTTTTCTTATTGTATAAGAGAGTTAGGGCACAGCGGATAATCCGCTCAAATCGGAGCAGCAGCCCCCGTCTGGGGCAGGACCTCCACCTTACATCGTATCGTAGCCAAATAGCATTAGTCTCGGCCATGTTGTGTTCCTACGTTGACTAAGGTCTCCAGAGCTCCACTTTTTATAGGGTGATACCCCCGGTATTGCAAGCGTCCATAGGCTACAGTGACTGCTTACCTTCAGGCGGTACGTATGCTTGTTTGCCACCTTAGTGATATAAAAAAATGTAATACTATTTGTGATAGATAAATAATAATAAGCAGTTAATTCGTTGAGTGAAAAATATATTATCATAATAAAGCCCCAACATTTAATACATATTGCACGTTGGAAATCGCATTTCCGAATAGAAATTAATTGTTGATATTATATTTACCGTTTATCATAATTTGAATTTAAAACTAAGTACTTTATTGTTGTCTTAAACTACAAATTACTGAAATGACTTCTTTTGAGTCGCAAATGAGCGTGGGCAAATAGTTAAAATCATTTCAGTCACAAATTATTGCTGCCCATAGATCTCCAGATCCATACAAATATTATAAATGCGAAAGTGAGTTTGTTTGTCCTTCTTTTACGTCAAAAGTAACGAATGGATTGGCATGATTTTATTTCTGGGGATAGATTAAGGTCTGGAGAGTGACATAGGCTATCCCGGAAAACATCATGTTCCCACAAGGAAGAATAAAGTATGACAGATGCTCTGAACCACGCGGGTGAAGCCGTGGTTAACAGCTAGTATGTACCATAATAAAGTAAACACAATTCTTTTTACCTTGAAAAGTAAATTGTAATGAAGGAAAAAAAAAAGAAAAATTCGTGTAAATCATTTGTGCATTCTGACTCATAGGTTAAATATTATGAAATTATTTTTAAGATGTTTAGACATAAATTTTTGAGGCGGCGCGTTGTCGTGTCGTTACAGATGTGGCCACATACCTGGTTTATATCTAGCTGCATAAATCTAGATGGAAATAAAGTAAATAAATGAGATAATCGTTGGCAACTCCAGTCATAATAGATCAGTGTCGCCCGCGCCCGTCGCCGCCCGTCGCCGCCCGCCCGGAGCACGCGCACCTTCATCTTTTATTCAACTCAAATTATTTATTGAGACACTGATTGATTCTGAATAAAATATAAAGAATACATTAAAAATGATGAAATGAGTAAAAGAAACCTGAATATGTAAATAATCCAAATTCCAGCCCCCGACATCTATTCTATAGTGGTTCCATGTGATAATGTTAATTTTAAGACTTATAGATATTATACATAGTAGTAATCTATACTAATATAATAAAGAGGTAAAGTTTGTGACGTAGGGCGTACTCAGAACTGATTTTAAAAATTATTTTACCAATAGAAAGCCACTTTATTTGTGTCAGTGGCGAAAACTCGGGCGAAGCAATGAGCTACAGCTAGTAAATAATAAAATATTGGTTTATGTCCTTTGATAATATATTTCTCTTTAAACACAGTCATAGTATGTAATGTAACACACAGCCATATACACGATATGTAATATTATATTTCGAGTTCTATATTTATTATTGGTGTCACCTTTACAGACACATTGAATATTATAATGTAACATATTTTATATTTTCTAGTGTAAATTAGAATGTGATTTTTACACTGTTCGCGAGCGGAGCTCACAGAAACATGTTACTTAAGCAAATTGGACGGAGTGTGCGCCACGAGTGCGGTGCTTGGCAATCAACTTGGCACAATTCTAGGGAAAAGACAAAAATATTTGATAGGGCATGTATATCCTATGTAAAATGCAGCAGTAAAAAAAAACTGGATACCAGATTATAAGAATATTTGCATTTATTGAATTATATAAACTTTCTTCTGTAGTCGTTTCTGGACTAAATTAAGGTATTGTTGGAGTTAGGTACTAGCTTCGTTTTGTTTGATAAAGTAAGTAGGTACTATATATAGGCTGGAATAGGCAAATTGTATAAAAAAGTGCAACTTTTCCGTCGTCAAAATCAGAAATATATTATGTTTTACGCGTTAAATAAAATTCAGTAATAGGGATATTGTACAAAAAAATTCACAGTAAAACAGTATAGCTGTGTCAAATAAAACATCTAGATGTGTATTTCTTTGAAGGTGGAGTTCACTATCCCGAATAAAAATAAACAGACGTCTCAATCAGACGCGCAATCAGGTGGTCTTCTTCTCATGCAAGCCATACACACACATACAACACACACACACACACTGGGGCCCGTAAATACTGCGTTTAACACACTGAGACGCCCCACGTATGGTTACGGCGCGCTTTGAGAACAGGCCACGAGACCAGCGTGGTTAAGGCTTCACTAATGTCCGAATGACACTCGCTATACAATCATTCACAAGATACTTAAACGAGATGAAGGTAACATAGATAGAAGCTGGCTAAATGTAGATCTTCTGGACTTTATAGGGATGCCTATGTCCAGCAATGAATGTGTGATGAGTAACATTAGAGACTCGTACTTCAAATTAATTTACTTTCATTATTACATTTTGTACAAGAATACTCTCGGGTAATTAACGAGAAAGAGCATTCGGTCTAGTAGCTCGAGACCTATTGGAGATCAGCCTCAGCTCCGATACCAGCCACCGTTACTAAAGGTGATAAACGAACTTATGAAACGCGATGCACAGGACGCATGGGCTGGGAGTAACAGCTGCAGACAAGCAAAATTGTTTGTAAAAGGAAAGAACCACAAAAGAACCCGGTCACTACTATCATTAAGTCGGGAAAGACTGGGCATAGTCATGGGCATCATCACGGGGCACTGTAGACATAACCGACATATGTCCCTAATAGACAACACCATAGACCCCGCTTGTCCTGAATGCGGGGAACCAGAGACCAGCCAGCACTTCCTGGCTGAGTGCATACACTACAGCAGGCTCAAGTGGGAGACTTTTGAAGCCGATAGGATCGAAGAAGGAAAACTATGTGACCTGGACACTGGTCGCATAGCGGAGTTCTGCAGAAGGTGTTAAAGGTTTTCTGGTGGGAGGTCATCGGGGCCACAGTAACAACCGTATCCACACGGGAATAGGGTGTAATGAGTCCAAATAGCGACTTGAACACCCGGCTGTGCCCCGCAGGCGTCCCACCCTATAATAATAATAAGTCGGTCTAGTATAAAGACAAACTCAAAGTTTTTTATTAAAATTGAACTGATTTTGAAAATTAAAAAGCATCACCTTTGTCTCCATAACCTGATCTCCTGACGTGGCCGCTTTCTCAGTGGCCTCTCTGAATGTGTGGTACGCGTCACGCGCGCCATTCCGTCAGCAATATTGTCTAAAGCAATTTGTATGTAAATCAATTGTTGTTAATACTATTTATGTCGACGGTTATTGAGCTCCGCTTACTTTCACTCGCGAACTTGTTACGCGACAAAGGATGTTATTGTGTATGACATAAACATGATTTTTAATACGACAATGTTATGTGACTTGTGGTGTATTGGCAAAAAAACATTCAGCTAAGACGTGATAGGGAATTGTTAATAAGGGATTGGCTTACATTCGGCTCGCTCGGGCGGATTATGGTGGTTGTAAATTTTATTATATTATAAATAAGAAATTTATGAATTCGCTTTATCGTCGTTAAAAGATACGATGGGCAATGAATTGCACCCCCCTGATAGCGCCGATTGGGACGGAATGAGTGCTTACGGGTTAGGCCAGGCCGGGCTGGGACATACCGGGCTGAAAATCCAATTATATTTTCTATCTTCTCCTGGGAATTTTGAATATAAAAAGAATACATAAAAAAGTAATGATAATTCGCAGCGACCTCAACCCGGGGTTCTCCTCGACGCAACAATCATCTAATTGAAAATATAAATCGATATGAAATGAACATGAATCGATTACAAATCTTTATGGCGATAGCTTTATCGCGGAATAGATTATAGGTACGACTGCCGCTTCTAGCATAAATAAGGGTTTTGAAGTCTCGAGTCACCTTGAAATCTGCTGATCTAGCCTTCATTTCCTTTATCGTGGTGTGCCCCTACACTAAGTAACATTATATTTTACGCGTCGTAACGTGTCGCGCAATGCCAGCGGGTAGTAAGTAAATAGGCCAACAAATCACCGCGTATCGGATTACTTTATACGTTATTTATGTGTGCTGAGTCGGCGATACGTGGCGACGCGCGGACGTGTCTCGTGGTAGAAGGCCAACTCAACCAGCCTGTCACCGGCCTATTAATTTCATTCAAATGTTTCGCTGGTGGGTCTCCGGTGCTGTTTAACACCACGTGGTTATCTTGTTTGACCAAAATAAAAAATAATAATCATTACAGCCAGAAGAAGTCCACTGCTGGACATTGGCCTCCCCACAAACGTTTCCAAGGCGACCGGTTGGCAGCGGTTTTATAGTTAGTTTTATATTTAGTTAGAAATAATTAACTTAATATAAGTCAATTATTATACAAAC
This sequence comes from Endotricha flammealis, assembly GCA_905163395.2. Taxonomy (NCBI): domain Eukaryota; kingdom Metazoa; phylum Arthropoda; class Insecta; order Lepidoptera; family Pyralidae; genus Endotricha; species Endotricha flammealis. The sequence goes on along the minus strand of LR990859.1, from coordinate 17,376,071 downwards.
CCAGATAAATGATAAACTGATTGTTCAAAACAATGTACCTATTTACTCACACAACTAGTGAACCAATGGCGCCCCATCGGAGTACTGAATCCTCAAATTGCTACACTGTTTGTTTTACGTAGTTACAACACATTCGTCTTACGATACATATCGGGGGACAATTAATTTAGATATGCTTAATTGGACAGATTGAATAAGATCGGGCTGCGGCGCCCGAGACGACGCTGTCGGTGCCCGCTGATTTACGGCCATAAAATACTGACATATCGATATAGGCCTGCTGACAATTTTAGGGTTAACATGCTGTATTTTCTTCTGTCGCTCCTGTAGACCAGTAGACAAAACTTCTTGTGCGTACCGAGCATGCGGGGCGATACATACGCTACGGTCGCTATGAGTCGCTTTACCGGGTTACCAAAATGAAGGCTGCTTAAATTGTGTAAAATGAAGCTACTAAGTACTATTGCCTCACTTTAAGTGACTGGACGTTTATCTAAAAATATTTTTGCACTTCTTATGCTCTGAAATTGCTTATTTGTCCTAGATATATGATGCACAAAATCGATTTTTGTGCACTAGGGCAAAAACGTATCTACTCATAAATGTATCTATATTAAGGCAAAGAAAATGAGCCATACAGCCAAACACAATAAAAAGTTCAGAGATAAAATTTGTTATTTTAAAATATTTTACATAAATTTATTTGCTTTATGTGTTTTTAAGACATAAAAGATATTAAAATTTAAATTAAAGTACGGTAGGTTTTTTAATAAATTTAAGAAAATTATTATTACAAAATTAAATTAATATTTAGTAGGCTTGTATAGGTCTGCAGCCCAAGCCTACTCTACTAATCAATGTCGTCAGATTTAAAAAAAAGCGGTTGCAGTTGTTGTAAAATCTACTATATTTAGAGACTAGGCCTTCACAAGCACTTTCTCCGGTCATTACAACTTGTATACTTAATTAAAATATAATAAACCACTTTATAAACTGCCACTATTTCGGAAACAAGAAAAGTGGCCACCGGTAAAAGAATGTAATATTGGGGCCAAAGTGGGTTTCTATCAAATGTAGTCAAAATTGGACATTCAATTTTTTACAGCCGAATGGCGGCCGCCTCCGCGGATGCCATAAACAAAATCAACCGCAGATGAAAAATATTCATCGCAAATAACATTAACGAATAAAAGAGGAGAGTGACTTGCGGATGCCATTCCATCGAATAATCAAGTACAGACAAAGAGAGCCTCTACAGAGGCTTTCATAAATCAAAACACGAGTAAACGTCAGTTTTGGACGATCGTAAACTGAAACAAGGCGTACATATTACAATACTTTCACTTCACAGCCTAAATACAACCCCTACATTTTATGCCAGATAGTACCAGTATGGCAAAAAATATTTTGGATTGGTTTTTCTCTGTGGTGTTTGAGGGTGTACGGTGTTGTGTATTGTACGCCGGGGATAAAACTGTGGGCATTAAAAAGGGCCAGCAATTTGAATAAGAGCGACCGCGATCCAATTTTGAGATTGCCGCGAGGGCGAGTGGATGTATTGAGATATCAATGGCAGTGTTGACAGTCAGAGGTTCATGATATATTGAAATGGGCAAGTGGCGGAAAAGAAATCATATTAAGTATTAATCAATGCACTTTACAGTGTTCAATAAAATTATCTATTACGGCAGAATCATTAAGCCTGGAGTATATTCTGGGGTCGAAGGCGATTAGAGCGTACCTACTCTACCACACGAAGATTTTTTCACTAATTATAACTAATTTAAACATGTAAAATTGTTAATTTTCTATTCAAAATAAAAATAAAATAATTTATTTTGCAAGTAGATTCACAGGAAATACTTACTTCAGCACGTCAATTTTTTAAATCCTACCAGCACATCGACATAAATGGCCAGAAGTGCGCAAGAAACTCAATAAAATAGCCTTTTTTGAAAGCCATTATAACACGAAAGTTCATCATCATTCATCAAGTGAATTAGAGTGAGTGTGATGTTTAGATTATTTTTTTGTTTGCCTGATCTGAAATTTTATTCCCCATAATATAGTCAATACCACGGATAAATCCACGGGCCGGGGCTATATATATAACATGGACTGGTTAGAGGGCCATTTGTATGCGGTGACGTCCAACTGTCCGCATTATGCCAATAACATAAAAACACAATAAAAAATATTTACTTCATGTATACTTAGCGAGTGTTTTATGGGAGCGAGCCACTTTGTATGGCCGTCGTAACTTGGGCATGTGTAACTGGCATAATAAAAAACGTCCAGTTACATAAAGTGAGGCAAGTAGCGAGTTATAGGTACGCTCGTGCAAATTTGCTATCTTTATTGGACATTTTGTTTTTTTGCTTTTTTACTTAAGATATTTTGTCACTTGTTCTTTGTTCTAGTAAAAATATAATAAACCATATTATTATGCATTCCATTTAAATAGCATTTAAATTATTGGTGATTGATGAGAAAACGTAACGTACCTAGTCTAAAATTTTCAGTTTTATTAAATTATGAAGTGGTGGTTGGTATACGGGACATTCCCACCGTAGTATCTTCTGTATAGTCAAGATCAACAACGTTGACCTAAGATCGACAATAAGCAATGAAACTTATTACGCCCGGGGGAAAAACTACAGTTGTCTTAAATAAAATTACACTGATTGATTACAAAGAACTACCAATTAATGTAATTCTACAGACCTGGCTGTAAGTGTCTGACAAGAATACCGCATTACTCTGCGCAGAGAAAAGAGTCTGAACTGATTCCTAATCTCAAATCTGTGATCTCAGCTTAAAATATAAAAGACGAAATGAAATTCGCAATACGAATTGTTTCGCAGTAAAGGCCAGGTCGCGTTTATGGAGCCGCTAGCCGGCTATGGTCGAATTCAATCGGCGACGCCGCCCACCGCGCCCTCAATCGTTACTGAGCATAAACAAACAGTTTGCGCTTTTTACACTTTACAGCGACCCTCGTAAACGCGACCAACAAGACACACCGAATCAGCGCTTTGTAAACCCAGTGATGGCTGCTGCTTTTGGTAGTTTGTTTATCGATGGATTTCAATAATTTGTTTTTGAAATTATTAGTAATAACAACCCGGCCTCAGGCTAACAAAACTAAAGGGATGGAAGAAGAAGGATAAGTTAAAAAAATGGTAGTATGAGAGAATAAGTTTTCTTTTATCATATATTTTATAGTGTCAAAAAAACTAAAATACCATCTGGTTCCAAATTAAGCAAAATTACTTGTTCAATGGTTACCATACAATAGCTGATAATTCAAATAGTTCTGAATTCACACTAGACGCATCAAATCCAACTAAGAACCACGACGATTTCGACGAACGATTTCTCTATCACACAAGAAAATCCTAAAAGAATTACTACTTATAATATTTTCATAATTTGAACAGAAACATCGAGAATGCATTCCCAGCACTACGGCCTTAGAAATTTTCCGTCCTCAGAGCAGGGCAAGGCATACACTACAGTTATTTGCATTTTATTCGCCCGGGGCCGTCCTCTCTGCGTCCTCGGCCACTCTTTATGTCCTTCAGGTAATAACCTCTTTGACGAACAAGCTTCTTGAATCCTTACATTCAAGAAAGAATATTCTCAACCTTATAAAGACGCCAGTAAGAATGTTTCGAAGTGCAAACGTGTGTTTGTGTGTCGGAGGGTAGAGAGATAAAAGTAAACGGATTATTGCTTGTGTATCGTCTTAGATCTGTCCACTCGCTGGAATACTGTCTACGTGAACAATTTTTATTATTCGTATGTATCTACTGATACATCTTGGCCGGACAGCCTCGGAGTATTCCTGCCATATGTCTTCCTAAGGTTCAAATTCTTGCGCATACCATGAGAGGAATTTTGAATTTCACTATAATTTTGGCTGTATATTCTGTTCTGATAAGATAAGTAAAATTATATTAACTTTATCTTAGACATGAAATTATCGAGATTATATTTCAGAGTAATTTAGATTACAACCTATCATCACTTACTGATAAGTTACATTAAACATACATGTCGTTAGTAGTAATAGTTAAAATCGTATCGATATTCTTTCAATCGAAGAAGATTAGAGCGTACTATGCTCCGCTGTTCCAATGCGGATTGGATACATACAAAACTGTTTATTTGACAACTAGTTAGTCTCATCTCTTCTAAGATTGTCTACCCATTAGTGAAGAAACAGGCCCTTAGTTATGTATATCTTGCGCTGCGCAGGTATTCATTATTAAGTAATTCTACATTCTTTATAGTCCTCTTTTATGATGTCATGAACGTCAGTATAAAATGAATATTACAGCACTGGCCGCCGGGGAATGTCACGTTTTATTGAATGCGCACCTCTATGCCGACAATGCGCAGAGCGCGTAATGAAACTCCACTATTTCTTTGTACAAACTTTACAAGTAAAGTAGAGAATATAAAAGAAGTTACTTCTTCGAGACTGATTTAAGATGATGAAGATGGGAATGTGGTGGGCTTCACGAATAACCGCAACATGAGGACAAACGATTCAAATTAAATTAAAATATGTAGAGAGAAAAGGCTCAAATGCTGGCACTGTTCCATCTTATCAGCATCAGTGATGAAAAATTTTAAAATCGAAGCCTGACCAGCGTAACAACAGAAGTTTTATTTTCTAAAACTCCAGTGACAAGAGAACCAAAATCGACATCCCTAAAAATTGTTCGATATACGTAGAAGCTGTTGGCAATTATGGAGCTCCGTACCTCCCGTTATCTGGAGTTGGCGCGAGTCGGCCATTACTGTGTATCCACCTTGTTTACCTCAGGCTAATGCGATGCTAATGAGCTATTCCGATGTGTAATGTGCTTGCTTTGTAATTTCACTGTTGATTTTAATATCTCTAAATGCTACGTCCTACGTTTCAAGTACAAGAGAATAGCTAAGTAATTGTTGATTATTGGCACACGGTAAATTTGGAAATTTTCCGTATTTAAAATCAGTATTAGACTGACTTAACAACTACTTTCACATCCTTTCATATCAACCCTCAATCATCCCATTGCAGGGCTCGTATCCCTACAATGGGATGGGATACTCCCTTCAACTAAAAGAGATTAAAGCGTACTTTGCCACGCTGCTCTAAAGTGGATTGGCAAAGGCCAGTGTTTTCAGTGAACTTTAGGGCCACTGATAACGGGCAGATAATGACAAAAAAAATGAAAATATTTTTAATAGTACTCAATTACGGCTCATCGTTTTGATCAGTGATAACACCATACAGCAATTAATATAGGTGCCAAATGAGTGCGTACTAAACAGCAATTACGCAGACAAACGAAATAATGGACGCGCAATTAGAGATTAGGCCGAATGCCGCCATACAACGCGCAGCCACTAACACGCTGCACCGGATCACGTCCACGTGAAATAGTTAACGCTTTAGCACGTTATACGCTGGATACGACATGCGACATGAAGAAATTTTCATACATTTACAATTTTCTATATCAGTCATGTATCAGTCAAAAGGGTGTAGGCAGATTCAGCATTTTTCTTTATTATGAAATGAAACCATTATACAGAGAGTAGGCTTACACTGACACGTTCTCTAGTCATATTTACACATACCACCATTTCGGGAAAAAATCAAAATGACATTATTCGTGTAATTAATCTACTTACTCGGTAAGCTAAAACCTAGGAAACAAAAGCAACTAGTAAAAAAACTGCCATACATTTGTATCATGTTCCACTACTAGAAAAAAAAAACCATTTCAAGGGAAATGGGGGGGGAATTTTTTCAAGTAGAAAACTAATGGAAAAGGTTCCACACGTCACTATCTAGGGCTTTCACTTACTCCTTATTATAGGCGCTGAAGCAGTACCATCTCATCACCCGTCGGACGGTATTCACGTGGTAAGAATGCGAGCCCATCTTTTGTCGTGCGTACGTCATCTACGAGATGTGTTAGCATTTAGTAAATGTTAATAAAATCCATTACTTTTCTATGTAAACAGAAAAGCTGGCACATAAGTAATATGTAATACCAAAGCTTTTTAAAAAGAGCTCTTTTAGTCCTTGATAAATGTTTCAACCATTACGTATTTCACATTACGTTATGTTGTTTTTAAGATTATTATAGAGTAGCAAGCCTAGACTAAAATTACTTAGAATTAGAAGTATCCATTAGGTAAAAAAAACTTATTTTTTCTAGATGAAAGGTTCTAATAAATCCCTTTTTGTAGTTCTGTCAACATGTATGCCTAATTACATATAAAGATTAGTGTTTACATGAAGAAGGATTTAGCCGTTAGGGTGTGAAAATGTATCGTTCAAAAAATCTTAAATGACGAAGAAGACCGTGACTGGTTTTCTCTCGGTAAATCTTTTACCAGTGGTCATTTTTATTTCCGAAAAGGTAGTAGTTTAAGTAGATTAATTACAAAAATCATTTAAGCACTCTCTAACAAGAGAAAGTATCTGTTTTAAGACCTATTCTCTGAACACAAGTTTTGAATTGAATCTTTCGAATCTATCAAATTAAAATATATAATAGTGGACTTAATCAGGGAACTCTTCCAGTTTAATGCGAGTGGTGTTTCCGCAGTCGATAGGCGAGCTCTCGTTGATTTGAGCGTGACAAAGATCCGCCGACAACAATCCACGTCAATTTGTGAGCTGACAAGGTGCGGCCGCGAGCGCAGCCGCCCACAGCACACCCCGACCCGCCCGGCGCACCAGTGCAGCGGAGTTGCATCTACTCACAATTATTTGAAGGAATAAAACCATACATATAATATAGGAATTCCAGAACTAAGCGGTGTTGTTTAGGCTTTAGCGCGATGGTGTGGATGAATAGTATACAGTACACTTTTAAGCCTTCAGACAAGAAAATTAAAATCTTTTTGAAATTTGAATTTGAATTAAAAATTACCCGAAACTTTACTTCTTGATTGTCATGTGATTTGGGTATGTGATTTGTCTCCTTACGTGGACTATCAAAAGCAAAAAGATTTTGTTAAATATACCGTGAAATTATAGAGATATCTTAACAATTTAATTATTTCGACCATATTTTTGAGTACAATTCGTCTCTATAGCATCCGTATCTCGCGATGGAACGGACAGGTCAGCGGTAGTTTTGCCGGACTCTCGAGTCCCGTTCGGCGGTGGTGCAACGTCAGGCGACCTACTGATGTTTGCCGATTGAAATCCAATCGATTTACGTAGTGCTCGCAAATGTGGGATTTGGTAATGACTGCGACGAGTATATCATCTGTTATCGGTGTCACAGTTATAGTAAGGGTCGCTGAACAATGTTCGAATGTAGAAACGGACTGGGATGAACCAACGAAATAGAGTTTGTGCGAAATGACGGAGGGGCTCGATGGCGTCGCTGTGGCATACTCCAAAAAAAATTCACAGATATCGTGCCTCACACGACTATCGCGCACATTGGAAATGAATCTACGGAATTCGAAAAAATATTGTCGCTGAGCGACGAGGAGCTCGATGGCGTCGGAGGAGCTTGATGGCGTCGCTGTGTGGTGTGTCGCACTCTAATATGAACACGCAAGCTAAGCGACATCGGCCCCAGCCAGCGTTTGGATGGGTTTTGTTATCTTGAGCTTCTCCGTGCTTCGGAGGGCACGACCCGTGGGCACGACCCGTGGGCACGACCCTTTCTTTATAAGGCAGCGGGAATATATTTCCCACCATATTTTTTTTTTTTTTTTTTAAAACGAAACTAGTGATCGAAAATATTCCTATGGCAACAAATTGTGGATTTCATATTAACATTTTTTATCTAGGAGTTAAGAACGGACGTCATAATATTTTTTTAATCTGTGACAGTTAAATAAAAATAAATAAAATCATTTATTTTGCAAGTAGATTTACAAGAAATACTTTTACACGTCAATTTTTTTTTTTATCCTACTAGCACTTCAGACGTGAATGGCCTGTTGAGAAGAAGTGCCGCAAGAAACTCAACTATAGCCTTTTTTTAAAAAGCCATTTTAACATATATATATATATTTTTTTTAATTACATTTTAAATAAAATATTTTTGAAAAGAAAATTATAGTGACCACAAATTTTTATCTTTAAAATAATCTTCCACTTTATAATAACCTTTTTTCATCAAGCGACCTTTAATAGTGGATTTAAATTTATGAAGAGGCAAATCTATAAAACTTTGTGGCAGTCTATTGAACATTTTTATGCTTATACCTATGAAACAATTACCAGTCTTATGAAGTCTGAGGCTTGGTACGGCAAGCTTATGCTTATTTCTGGTGTTTAAGCTATGACAGTCTGAATTTTTAAGAAAAGCACCATAGTTTTTGCGTACATACATAATACAATCAAAAATGTATTGGGACGCCACGGTTAGGATGTTAATCTCCTTAAATAATTCCTTAAGCGAGTCGCGTCGTCTAAGGTTGTATATGGAACGAATGGCCCTTTTTTGAAGTACAAAGATAGTCTGAATGTCGGCAGCGGAGCCCCACAACAGTAGACCATACGACATTACGCTATGAAAATAGCTGAAATACACTAATCTTGCCGTTCCAACATCAGTAAGCTGCCTAATTTTCCTAACTGCATACGCTGCTGAACTAAGTCTTCCTGCCAGGGCCGTAATATGTGGGCCCCATTGCAGTTTTGAATCCACGGTAATCCCAAGAAAAGTAGTAGAACTAATTAGATCAATGGATTCGTCATTCACACTAATGCTACTATTGACCGGCCTTACGTTAGGCATGCTAAATTTAATACATTTGGTCTTTTTTGAATTCAATAAAAGGTTATTGGTAGTGAACCAGTGAAGGACCTGAGAAAGAGTATTGTTTACATCGTCAGATACGTTTTTATGCCTGTCAGCATTGAAAATCAAAGAAGTGTCGTCAGCAAACAATACAATTTCACATAGGTCCCTAGCAAAGTAAGGCAGATCATTTATATATATCAGAAACAATAATGGGCCCAATATAGAACCCTGGGGCACTCCCATATGAAGAGGTGCACCGGAAGAATTAGTTCCATTTATGTTTACTGTTTGTATTCGACCCGTAAGATATGACTGTATAAGGCGTAACGAATTAGTTGAAGCACCATAATGTTTTAGCTTTAATAATAGAATCTGGTGATCGACACAATCAAATGCTTTTGATAGATCGCAAAATACACCTATTGCATCTTGTTTATTCTCCCAGGCATCAAATATATGTTTGATAAGTGCAACCCCTGCATCAGTAGTATTTTTATTTTTTGTAAAACCGAATTGTTTTTCGTGTAATAATTTATTATCGTTAAAATGTAAAAGCACCTGATGAAATATAATTTTTTCAAAAATTTTACTAAGTGCAGGTAGAATAGATATAGGACGAAAGTTAGATGGATCACTCTTATCACCTGCTTTAAATAACGGAATTATTTTGCTATATTTCATCAAATCAGGGAACTGGCCGTCATCAATACATTTATTGAATATAAAAGCTATCTCTGGTGAAATCGAATCTATAATTGTTTTTAGAAGGTCAGTCGAAATTCCCCACAAATCTTTAGTTCTCTTTATATTAAGAGTTTTAAAAGTTTTAATAATATCAAGCGGAGTTACATATTTAAAGTTAAAATCAGTTTTACATGCCTCAACACTTGACTCGAGTAATGATTTAGCGAGATGAGTGAGTATAATATCAAATTTTATTTGTTAACCACTTATTTATGTTTCGTACACGATATTGGGCTTAAATTACACAAAAAATGATTAAATAATTAAATTAAATACGGGACTGACGTAAATCAGCTGTTAGCCAGAGTGTTGCCACAAGCAAAAAAAAAAAAAAAAGTTACAAGTTTAATAACTTAGCGCCTAGCGGTCCCCCGACGTGATGACGCTTTGGAAGTATTATGACTAACTACTATTAACTAATATAAATATTATATCATAAAATTAAAAGGTCGAATAGGGGGTACATAATTGTTATTTATTTACTTTTTAGAGGTTTCGAGTCGGGGGTTTTTAAAATTTAAAATTTAAGTTTTATTTGACGTTTTTTATAGTTTCGTTCCTATTTTATTCTAATCTCTATACGTTTCATTTGTATTTTAGATATGTATGAGAGGTATTGCGAAATTTGAATGAGTGTATTGCGAAATATGTATGAGAGTTATTGCGGAATATGTATGAGGGTATTGCGATATATGTGTGAGAGGTACTGCAAAATATGTGTGAGAGGTATTGCGAAATATGTATGAGAGTTATTGCGGAATATGTATGAGGGTATTGCGATATATGTGTGAGAGGTACTGCAAAATATGTGTGAGAGGTATTGCGAAATATGTATGAGAGCGAAATATGTACGAGAGGTATTGCGAACTATGTATTAGGGTATTGCGAATTATGTATGAGAGGTATTGTGAAATATGTATAAATGGTATTGCGAAATATGTATGAGAACTCGATGGTGTTATGTCGTTTAATTACTGAGTTCCTATGGCCACCTTCCAGCTCCATCATCAGACCCTGGTTACCATCTAGCACCAAAGTACACAGTCCTTTTGCGTCGGGGGTTAAAAACAACTGAATTTCGACACCTGCTGTTAAATGAACTCTCATAACTTTGTTTTGGATGATGCTAAATAGTTAAAAATTTCAAGATATAATAACACCAGTACAATCATTAAACATAAACTTTGAATGTCGTAGCTATTATACTTTAGATTTTATTAATGTCCTAAAACCCCCGATTTCGTCACTTGAAGGTGTAGAGTTTGTGAAGTTAGGCCTTGTAGAGGTAGGGAGTGTAGAGTTAGAAGCTTGTCTCTACATGAGATCTGATAACTTTTTGACAATGCAAGTCATTATGGTCTCGTCTTGGCAACATTTTACATGAAAATGTTTTTGGTGGGATTAATCTACTCTATATACTACTACTATTTCGGAAACAAAAGCAAAATGACCACTGGTAAAAGAAATGGCGAAAGAAAATCTGTTACGGCCTTTTTTAGCATTTATAAATATATCGTGGTTTTTTTTAACATAAAATTTAAAACTAGGTACATACAACATTACGTCAATAAATAGTGCCATTAATTTGTCTTATCATAAAATTAAATCTAAAATATAAAATGCAAAATCGGTGTCAAAGATAGGAGCAGACCAGGCCCGCAAGGCAGCAACCGTTCTCGTGTATTTTCGAGTTGACGTGAGAGTCAGCCTGCCAGCCCCCATTACTGGGCTCACCATCAACAATATTATGAACAATATTGAAGGGAACAACAGTAACCCGACCCACAACGCCACCGCCAGTTTGGACAATTTGCGAGTATGGTGATGACGTGCCCGTACACATTAACATCCTTGTCACCAATTATTTAATCTAAATTATATTAAAATGTAAATAATATAAAAAACAGTCCCATTTGGATGACACTACGACGCGTGTACATATTACAATTTTGAAAACATTTTGTTATTTATATAATTTATTGAACATTGACTGGCTTTTCACGACAAATTTTAGCATTTCACCTTCGCAAGGGGGCCAGGGAGACCTTTCATTTAGATACTCGTTGGTAGTATAGTACGCTTTACTGGTTAAGAATTTTTTGACATTTAATTTAAATCGATTGGGCAATTTTTTTTTATATATTCTGGAATTTTATTATACATAATGCAAACTTTGAATCATAAATAACTTGCCCGCTTTCCTAAGCCTGAATTTAGGAACAGCTAATTTTTTTAAATAATTCTGTTACGCGTATTCAAATTATGAATATCCACACCTGGTTATAGTCATGAATGTTCTTACGAACAAACATGATGCTGTCAAGAATGCACTGTGAGCCACCGTGAGAATATTAGTGCTTTTGAAAAGCTCGCGAAGAGACTCTCGGACCACGTTAAGCCTATTTCCTTTTTTGCTTACTACAGATTATCTGGCAAATGAGTAGGAGTAGAAAAATACTTAACGACTAGCTGTGCCCGCGGCTTCGCCCGAGTGGAATTGGGCTTATGACTATAATAGTATAGACGGATTTAACAGTCTCCTATTACTACTGCTATAGTTTTTCCCCGAGACGTCAGTGTTCTTTATTGCTCATTGTCTATTTACTCGCCGCTGTGTTTTATTTAATTTTATCGTACCTAATCAAAATACCTAATGTAAAATCAGTATGAAAAATTAAAATTATATTTAAATTGAAATGGTCAGCTCAGTTATACTAAAAAACTTTCATAGCGCGATTTAGAATCTAACAGTGCCATTTAGTGAATTTTAGAGGAACAAAATTTTAAATGGTTAACTCAAGTAAAAAAAAACTTTCAAACATAGTGCTACTGAATTTAAAAATGGTCGTTATGAGATATCGGGCGATTCCGACTCAGCAGTGAGTGACAATTTAAAAATTCTTAGGCTGTTGAAAATTTAAATGAAATAACTTCTATTCCTGACATCCGGTCCGGTTCGATTCGGTTCGGTCCGGTTCGGTTCGGTCCAGTCTAGTCTGTTGTCGGTAGTTATGGTGTACCAAGTCTCAAGTTTGTAAGTGCGAGAAATATTTTTCTTCATACATAGACAGGGTAGAGACCTTTAAATGACCATAACTTATTTTCCTGATATCCTATTTAAATGCGACAATAGTCTATATTCTGCTCCAAGCCGAACTCTATCTTCCTGTGAAAACAGCATTAAAATCCATTCAGTAATTTAGAAGATGTGCGCGTTCACAGAGACAACAACTCAACAGAGAGACAGACAGACAAAAAAATAAAAAAAATTTTTTTTTTGCTTTTATTACCGTCCTCTAACTGTTCCCTCTCCATTTTTGCCAAATTATGTTCAGACATCGGGGTCTACTGTTTTATTATATGTATATAGATTTACAAATAGTCAACGAATTGGAAGACATATTTTGTCTTCCCGATGTATCTGATGATGGTTTTGAATCTGTTGAAGACGAGGTTCGTACAATACGTACTGTATTGAACGATCCTAAAAAACTATGACGAGCCTAATGACGGGCCTATGGCACCGACACCTGATCCACCTAGCAGCATAATACCTCTCGAAAGTCGAACCTAGCAGTTCATCTGTTGATTTTTCATCTAGCCCTCCGTCCTCCGTCGTTCCATCCCAACGCGATCGTTCTAGGCGGGCAGCAAGATTTTAAATTTTACCCAATATATCTGGTACTCAGCAGACCTCAGAACCTCAAGCCACAGGGGCAGAGGGTATATTTTTACCACCGTGTTTTTATTTTTATTTTTTGAAAAACATAAAAGAAACAATCTAAAACATAGTTTTTTTATCTACCCTAGATGCTTATGCCCTATAAAGGGTTAAGCCATCGGTCCCGGCTGTTATCGATGGATGACAGTCGTTAGGCCAAGTCGGTGGCCTTAGGGCGGTTTGAAAACACCGGCCTCTGCCAATCCTCATTGGAGCAGCGTGGCAGAGTACGCTCTAATCACCTTCGACTAAAGGGAGACCCGTATCCCAGCAATGGGATGATTATGAGTTGATATGATGATGATGATGAGCGACGATAAAGTCGGGATAAGGAAAAGATTACAAAATAAAACTACAACGTTTTGACTTTGTTCAAAAAGGTTAAGCTACAGGGCAAACTCTTAACCCGATCATCTTTGTTGTAGGCTCAAATTATAGCTGACTAAATTGTCCAGACGAATTTTTCTCAAATTTTTGATATCATTCTTCGTTTCCAAAATATCGAGCGCCAAAATCAAAAATTCGGAAAGCAATGATTTTTATTTTCACAATTTCGGCTATAACATTTTTCGTTTTTGACTTTCTCAAATAATTCTTTTTGCACCTTACAGCTCTCATGAATACGCGTCTTTTGAGCCTTTTATGAATATCATATCTTCACAACTCTCCGAGATATAAGGGGATCGCACTTTTTCGTGAAATCGAAACCTATACTGAAGCGAACGAAAAGACATTTCAAGCGAACGAAAAGACATTTCTAGCGAACGAAAAGACATTTCCAATGTCAAAATACATGCAAGTTACGCAACGTCGATCCTAGTCAGTGTTTGAAAGGGTTTTGTTCTCTCGAGTTTCTCGGTGCTTTCGGAGGGCATGTTGAGCCGTTGGGCCCGGCGGTTGTCGATGGATGACAACCGTTAATTGTGACTTTAAGGCGGCTTGAATCCGCCAATTCGCATTAGAGCAGCGTCACAGAGTACATAATAATCCCCTTCTCCTCTTCGATTGAAGGCAGACCCGTGTGATTATGGTTTATGAAATAACTCAGAAGTACAGAGAACAAAACATTAGTCATTGCGATTGTTTTGATAATAGGAGGTAAACTGTAACAAAAATAATAAGTGTATCATTTAGGCGTCTGTTATGGAAGACAATTATCGGTTATCCGGTGGTCGGGAGGGAACAAACAGGCATTATCTTGGAGCGCGCGGGGGCGGCACGTCCTGCCACCTCGCCGCTCGCGGGAACATTATAACGGACAGTGTATCAATTACTGTCAATTGTTGATGCACGGGATCCGGATATGGTAGCTGTTGCCGTGCAAGCTCCACAATCTGTGAGAAATGGGTGATTCATGCCAGTGAACTTCCAGAATTGTAAATGTAGCAAATAAATAAATCATTTAATTTGCATGCACAAGAAATAATTATGCGCATGAATATTTACTTTATTAGCACCTACAATTTGTATTAGCAGCAGTAACAGTATTCATTTCTTTTTTGCTCTTGTCTTGTTTTCCGTCTATCCGTATTTTCTTCTTCATATCATTACATTACTTACTATAATTTTAGCAGTCACTGCATTTCTACTTCTTTCTTGATGATATCTTTTGTCGATATTTTTATTTTTAGTCCATTTCTTTGTCACACCACCTACGTGTTCCTGTGTATATTTATCTACCCTAAGGTAGTCTGGAACAGATTTCTTAGCTATCAGATCGCTTGTTGTACTTTTGTAACTTGTATTTTTCTTGATATCACATTTTTTTCGATGCCACAAAGAAAATTGTATGGTATTATGACATTTTAGACACTGTTTATAATTTTGCCATTTGTGTAGCATTATCTGATATTTATTTATTGGTTGTGATCAGCTAACGAGCTTGATAATGGCTTATTGCTCTCGAAAGGCGCGAGGTGGAGGAGTCTTCCTAATGACGTGAAATGGCTAGTTAGCGGAGCGCCCACGACGGATGAGAGGCCGTGTTACGTATGAATTGCGGCATTGTTATCCGTTGTTAGTATTGAATGTACTACATGTTAGACAGCTGCAGACGATCTAGGGAGCAACTCGGACACTAAAAATCCGTGTCCCAAATTTACAGTAACTTCTTAGCACAAATCTGCCGTCTGAACTGGTGGTAGGGAAAAAAAAGTGACGATTCGAAAGTGCTTGTAATATGCCTATTTGAATAAAAATATTTTGATTTGATTTGATTTGGGTCCTGGGTCACCTGGGTCCCAAAGTAAGCAAGGGTTAATCTCCTTGTGTTCTGGAAAATATTTTAATAATAATAATAATATATTTATTTATCAGACAATTAAAATCCATAATATTGTTAGTACATGCCACTTACCCTATGTTAGTTTATTTCATTAATTCTGAACAATAATATGAAAATATTTAATTTATGATCTGCCCCACCCAATGTCTCAGAATGGGACAGTCAACTTTGTCAGCTATTGCCATCAGGACGCTGTTAGAGCTGTCCCGCATCCTGCTCAGCAAGGACGCTATACGTTTGCGTCTTATGGCGAAGAAGTCGTCAGTGCGCTCTTGTGCAAACATTAAGGACGCGCTACAGTAGCGGGGCAGCCTCAACAGCATCCTGAAGGCATTGTTGTATTGAACCCGGAGAGCATTGTAAGCTTTCTGAGTATACTTGACCCACAGACTGCTCGTGTAGAATACTTGACAGTACGCCTTAAATAGGGTGATTTTAACTTGTTTCGTACAGCGAGCGAACCTGCGGGCCAACATATTACTTCTCACTACCAATGCTCTCCGTTCTCGTTCTATATCAGCATCGTCTCTTAAAGTGCTGGTTATAACATGCCCTAAATATTTAAATTGGCTAACCACTTTGACATTTAGTCCGGCGAGACATATAGGAGGCACATCGCTCGGTTTTTTACTTCCCGACGCGAACACTACAATTTCACTCTTGCCAGAATTGTACATAAGTCCGTGTGCTGAGGCATATGCCTCACACACAGCGACTAGTTTTCTTAACGCTCCGATAGAGGGGGCCAGCAGCACCATATCGTCAGCATAACTTATATTGTTGACACTTAAACCGTCAATGTAGCAGCCGGCATGCATGCTGCTGAGCCCCTCTATCAGAGCGTTTACATACAGGTTAAATAGGTTGGGTGAACTTAGTCCACCCTGTCTTACTCCGCACTCCAACCGATAGGAATCCGACAGAGTGTCCTTCCATCTCACCTGATTACTTTGGTTGTTGTACCAATATTTAAGAACCGCTGTTATATCCGCGGGCACAGTAGTGTTTTCGAAAAGCGGTGACTTATAACAGGTATTCTGGATGATCCTTGATCGGTTAAATTAGCTGTTTAATTTGAAGTACACCGGACAGTTAATTGGATGGTTGTAGAACCATCCAATTAACTGTCCGGTGGTTAGTTGGTAGTGATCCTGGTGACTACCTCAGAGGACGCGGCTTTGATTCCTACTCGGGGCAAACATTTATGTGATGGCATTTTTGTATTCGCGAGCCTGGGTGTACTGTGTATTATAAGTACATGTTTACAATAATATAATCCATTCTCTAGTACCCATAACACAAGGAGGTTAAACCTAGATTACTTTGACGGTAGCGCTTTGTGTAGGATTTTTTTATGTGTAAGAAAATCTGACATGATCATGAATTGACTAAGCTCATTTGCTCAAATATTGCATTTCAATTCTTTTCTATATTTCATCATGTCAACGAGATTCATTACTTAAACAAAGAGAGAAGGTCTCCGTTTATGGCGCGTACAAAAGGAATCAATTATATCGAACGAGCCAAAGCATAAACCCACAAATTGTTATTCATAATAAATCTAGACAAGAAACAAGCCATAAAAGCAGCGTCCGCGGCCTCCGCTCGTAAAAACATAATTTTATTTTACCTCGAAACAGTGGAAATGCACGCTCCGAAAACAATCGTACCGCAAATACTTGTCCCGCAAACTGTTATCCCGTATAACCTGCAAAAGGTGAGTTTTCTTATCGCTGACTACTTAACGGATAATTAAATAGCTTCTTATACTTATACGTATTGCTGTGTTGGTAATCCACAGCACCTCTTCCAATTTGTATTCTAACTGAATGTCGTAAACTGAGTTTCTATTGCCTATAGAATTAAAAAAATATTTAATAAGGCTTCAATTTTAAAAATATTTAATTCGTGGAAAGTGTGATGATGACTAAACTATTTACAAACTGTTTTTCGTAACCAAACTTACTGAGTTACTATTAGATATAATCTCGAAACTTGCGTTAGTTAGTTGCTCTTTGGTTATGAGTTTATGAGTAAACGTTTTACGTTGATCCTCAAGAGTTAGATCAGAGGGTCCCCGAGGCATATTTTTATAAATTTAATGCTCTCTGTGAAGAGTTAATGTGTAAAGTTTAAATTGAAATTTGATCTCGTGCCATTTGCGGGCGCGGTTTGTGCCGTGGACTTAATTAAACGAGAGTACACGCACTGCAATTGCAATTACAGAGGAAACGCGACACCCGCATTTGTCATCATTTCTAATTTTAATGATTATTATAAAAAAATTAAAACATCTGTCGGTGATTTGCAGAAACTTTCTTGATATATTTGATAACTGTCATATTACTCACCATTTCCTGTTGGACCAACTGCTACGCACAACTAAAATTGTTCTTGTTGAACCAACTAGTTGTTTGGACCAACTAGTTGGTCCAACAGGAATCTTTCTTTAGGCCATTTACAACTTACAAGAGTTACGAGTTGATAAATAGACCAGTTGCTACATAAGCGAGTTACAAGTGCACCGATATGATACTTTGTCCTTTCCATCGATTTCTTGACTCTTTTTATTATAAGTATTTTCTATTTTATTTTGAGCTCTCTTGTTTTCGACTGAGTTTAGTAAATAACTGATAAGTGTATCAAACATATTAAAAGCAAGACAAAGAGACGTGTTTCTTGTTATTTAAACAAGTTATAACATTCCTTTAATTACAGTTTAGTATAAAGGTGGCACCACACACAATGGCGGCTGTTTGCGAAGCACGCGCCATTACCCGCTGTTTGCATTCGATAAGGGGCTCGTACTGTTATCTTAATTAATTGTTTATACCAAGGTACACTCATTAAAGGTATTGTTTGTTTGCTCTATTCTGATAACCCATTCTCGCAGGGCTGCCGATTGTGGGACGACTAAATACCTAGTTCCTATTTTATTTGTTTGTCTCGTTATGTTTTTAGAAACTAGCGGTACCCGCACAAGTATATACCGGTTTCCCGTGGGAATTTATGAAAATCCTTTCTTATCGGATACCTACGTCTACGTCATACAAAGAACACGCCTAAACCGCTGATAATAGAAACCTGAAACTTAAAGGAAGTTTCAGGCTTCTACGATCTGCGGCAGTGCGGTGAGCTGTGACCCGTCAGTCAGTCTTTCAGGACAAAGCGTTTTATATGTATAGATTTATACTCTCAAAATGTCGCATAGAAAACAGGTGTGAAGGTGCTATAACTAAGCTTCAAAATCCACCACAGTTTGGCAATAATCCGTTAAAATTCAAATATACACGGCGATATAATCCCAAAATATGTTAACGCACGACAGAATCAAAATGGCGGGCGACGCGTGCGCACAATCGCACACATGTCCCAAATGGGCATTACCATAATTGAATATTCTATTGTACGTATCTAATGCACTTACCTGTTTGCACATGCTGCGCTTCCACCGCTCACTGATAACCCCTCGTGTTTGCACGCGGAGATGTAAAGCGATGTAAAGCGCTCGCCGGTTTAATGTGGGGCTTTCGGTATAAAGTTACCTGTATTAGGGGTGGCTCAGCGCTCAGCGCCATCTGTCGCGCGAGGAACAATGCATGGATTTATTGTTGCGAATGCGTTTACGGGGATTGTCGGAGCGGGGTTTTTTGTTGGCTATCAAGTTTCCATTAGCTAATTTTCATCGATCGGGACATTGGAGTTCGCCGTGCAATTTCTATTTGATGGATCGTTTTTATTCGTTTTGGCCGGAATGAATGCGAGAACTTTTTGAATTCGATATTAGTGGATAGGTATCGAAAAGTTTGCGCGGTGAATTTTTAATTTATCTGTCTGACGATTGTTCCTCACGTATACACGAGTACCTGCCGTGGGGAAGAAGCAGTATGTATGTATTTTGATATCAGGGTCACTGCAGTAGTATTTCTGTAACTGTTTTCTTAATTGAATTTCAAGATTGCAAATATTTTTTTAAACTTAACTGCTGTCATCTTTTGATAATAGCAGTGACCGACGATTCCCTCAGAAGCACGGTGCACTTCGATACGTGCCATTATCCCCGTTGCCTTCGGTAGCGATACATTTATATTAATTGAAAACGTCGCGAGCGAGCGCTCCTGTCATCAATACAGCGAACTCCAGGGGCCGACCCCCGAACATCTGCATTATCTTACCTCGGCCCTCGCGAAATCAGTTACTGCCTTGCACGGGCATTCACCAAAGTGCATTTGCCATTCCGTCCGTCAAACCCTACAATTACACTTCCAACTAATAAACAAGCGAAAGTAAACGTTGCGGTGTCCAAAATAACGTTCTTCTACAATTCTGCACTTTAGTCTTTTCGAAGGTAACTAACCAATAAACGATGATAACTTGTAGTTTGGTTGTGTTAAACAGAAATATGTTTTATGCGTTTTGCATTAGAAGCTATTTTGCGTGTGTACGGTTGTTGGTCGCGGAGTACGGACCGTTTAAGCTAAGAGGGTAGTTCACATGTTGGCGGTGCGATTTATCAAATTTTATACGATTGTGGGGCAGCGACATGTGCGGAGCGGAGCGGAGTTTACAATGAATGAAGATTGTTCACTCACTTTTATAAGCATAGGATATTCGTGACATTGAGATATTTACTACTGTAGGCAAAACAGCATTACAATTTTGTCTGATTGAAATGCAGCCGTGTTCACTCGTAATAATAACTATCAAAGACAATATAAAAATTAATACAAAATTTGTAAACATTTATTCACTCATATCCAAGACAAATTGTCCGTTACACACCTAATGTTTTAAGTCACCCGTGAACTTTGACGCATGCTACTAGCAACCTCAAGCGTAGTCCATGCCACTGCGTATATTGTAAGTGGGGAAAGAAATAAAATATGAAAGTGGGCTAATGTATTAGAGCAGATGAGCCCGACACCTCGCAGATGCGCCTGCAGCCGCTGATTGCATGGGGAACTATTCAATGTAATCTCATTTAGTATTCTGCGTATAGCTTTTCTTATTTCCCATTAGTTAGTTGGAATGGTTTTAGTCATAGATACTTACTTGTATTCAATTTTGTGTGGTGCAGAGGTAGTAGTTTATCAATTTATTAATTGTATGTTATGAAATATTCAGTCATATTGTCTTACCTTATCTACTATCAATTTAAAAATAGCGAGTGCTAAGTTTATTGCCAGTTCTTTTAAGTACAAATCTGAACTGGTGGTAGAATAAGAAAAGTCGATTAGAAGAGCTTGTAATAGGCCTATTTATTTATTTCTATGTATTATTTGTGCTTTTTTTTATTACGTGTAGTTTCAGTCTATAAATTAATCAAGATCGAGATCGAACTATGGTCAAAATAAACTGAGATAATTGTTTTCAACTTTTTATCCTATAATTTGAACTTATGTAAATACGTTTTGCAATTCCTCTTAGTGTCCGTGCAAGCCATGTGTTCACCATCGCCGGTGATCATTAGGGCGGCCGCAGATGATCGATCGCGGGCCGCATTACAGCATTATTACGAGTACGCGACGAACGCCACGTGTGCAGTCGCGGTGAAATTGCACGCCCGTCACTGTCTGATCTTGTACGAATTGCAGAATCATTATACATTATATTTTAAGAATAACTTCTTCTTCTACTTGTCTGCAACGCATTGTGCGAAGAGGGATATGGACAATATGGAGAGACTGGTGGTGACAGGAAAGATAGAGGGTAAAAGACCACGAGGCCGAAGTTTCATTCGATGGTCAGATCTGAAGTCCAGTCAGCTGAATATGACTGTCTGCGCTGCCCTACACCAGGCTGAGCGCAACCCATGGCAGCAACTAGTCGATAAGCTCGTGTAGAGTCATGATCCTCAGCAGTGAGGGAACGATCAAGAAGAGAGAAGAATAGCTTTAAACATATATGTTGGGTACATAAAATCTTCTGAAAGCCCTGTGTCGAGTGCCTAACAATACATTATTGTATTTTAAATGATCCTAAATTAAATATTCTGTCAAGAATGTAATTTAATTATTACTATGTACACGGCGCCAATCCATGAATCTGCATTAAAAGGCCAGCTTAAAGACACCATTGCACTGGATTGTCAGTGCATTATTGTGATGGTACAATGGGCGAAATGATTGTTTTCTTCCAATCTCAAATTAACATAGGTAACTCTAATTTGTAATCAGTGCGGTGCAGTAGTACCAAGCCAAATTCAAAGTCATTATTTGTATTACTATCTCAGAATCACAGTTCCCATCTGTCAGAGCTTACAAAAACCAAATCGGTATAACTTTGCGTGCAGTCGGTACAAACTCACCTATTCCCGGTGATGGATTGCGGCGTCGATTAGGGCGCGCTGACCTGTTCTTTCATATCTCGCTAATGGCCGCGTGTACCGACCGCCACCTCGCATCTAGCCTAACGTTCGCTGGATGAATTTCCAATAAATACAATGCCTAGAGAATATTATTGGAAATTAGTATTGGTTAAAATTATGTCATACTTACTATCATTTTGTGTTGGATATGGGATCTTTTCTGAAATCATTATGCTATTACTAAGAGAGAAACTAATGAGAATTAATATAGGACCGAAGCGCATCGGTCGAAGGATAGGCACCTCCAATATTATATGTACGGCAATACATAGAGCGCTAGATTCCAGAAGAATGATATGACTGCATATGGAATAATAAGAAAGCTGGAGTGATTTTGAAAATACTGCAAGTATGTATGGAAAAATGAAAACATCGAGGGGATATGTATTAGATGAATGGAAATCATAATGCCGATCTCAAATAGGACAAGGCATGGACGATGTCTATATAAAAACTAAGATTTTTGAAATTTTGCTTATAGTTCTGTAGTGTCTGATAGTGATAAATTTAATACCGTTCACTATAAACTATAAATAAATATATAGGGACAATTCATACAGATTGAGCTAGCCCCAAAGTAATTTCGAAACTTGTGTTATGGGATACTACCTCAACGATATTATATTTTATAACAAATACATAAATAGAAAAACATCCAAGACCCGAGGCCAATCAGAAAAAGTTCGTTTTTCATCATGACCCAACCGGGGATCGAACCCCGGACCTCCTGGGTGGCGGTCTGGCGTGGTAGCCATTACGCCACGGAGGTCGTCAAACTAGATAAGAAATGTTGATACTTAGAACTAAATTGACTGAACAGACGTGATTAGCAATAGAAAATGAAAATGAATAGCATTAGAATAATAATATTGGAGTAAGGGTATATGGATAGGCAGATCCAGCAGCACATGGCTCCTGGTTCACCTGTCGGGGCCGGCTGTCAAATGTACAAGGGTCATTACTTAGCGTATCATCGCGCCCGTAATTAATACCGACCCGCCGCCACGTGCCGGGGCCCAAATTGGTACCTCTGATGTATCGGTATTCTTGTGCGATTTTTTCCCTGTCGATATTTCGGTACGGTTAAAAAAGATCTCATTACCTGAATAGGCATCCAAAACGAATATTTTTTTTAAAAAGTCTAACTATTGGTCTTTTGAGCCAAATTCAAACTCAAATCATTTATTCAGAGACAAGGCCTTAACAAGCACATTATCTAGTCATTTACAACTTATATAATTAAATCAATATAAAATAAACTTCCACCATTTCGGAAACAAGCAAAATACTATTTCTTACAGTAAGTTATTTTATTTTACTAAGCGTCAAAAGACAGTCCCTTCATATTTTATTATAACAAAGTACACAAAACCGCTCAAGATCCTGTTCCCATTGCCAACTTTTCAGCAATAACCAGTAATGTTATATGGTCCACTAGATTTTCGGCACGTTGCTAGTGGTCAGCAGTTAGCAGTAAATCAGCGGGCAGACAGGGCAGTAACGTCGCGTCAGTCAGTACCTGGGGTCCTGTAGCGGGATCAAACAGTAATTAATCTCGGGACAGCATCCCGCGCTGCCCTCTCCGCCCCCACACGGCCACAGGCGACAGTGCGGCGCCAAGCGATTTCAGGTGACCGCGTGATGGCTACCGTTAGCAAATAAATTGTTTCTAATATTACAAATTTTTGGGTAATAGTGACGGTAAGGTCAGTAAGATTATTGTTATTATATTTGAACTGACACTATAAAGCATAAGGCCCAGATCTAACTAGAAGTTGACACAATGTGTCATACGTTCGTACATGTATGTAGCGATGTAGTATTTTTTAATAATTGAAGCTTACTGCAAATAGGATTTTGATCGTTACATGCGTGAAACAAAATCACCTGTGTCCTATAGAAAAACTATTATAAGTTAAACAATATGTAAATATAAAAATATTTTTTGTGAAAATGTACAATTACCAAATGTTACATTGTATACTGTAGTTTTTATTTCAAATAATACTTTGCTTATTATTTTATATTATTTCAAGAATATTAGAATAATTTATAAGTTTTGCATTTGCTAATAGTGCAATATAATATAACGGCCCGTCTGCCAGGCGTCCGTTCGGATTGCTCTGTAATTAATCTCACCTCCTGGCCCCCCGCACCCCTGCGTCCCAACTTGCTCCCACTTGTCCGTGTGTTGATGTCATTGTTCATGGGAATATTAATAACATTCTCCTGACGCTTAACAAATACGTCAAAGGAAAATTAACTTTAACTTTGTCATTGAGAGTTCTGTTTACCTTAATAAATTCAAAAAGGAAACTTGATAACGATACTTCATAAATAATTTATATTTTGATGGACCATTCAAATTACATTTTATGAAAGTTAACAACCGCGTTTACTGCCCTTCTGATAGGTGTATGCCACGTGAATGTATTAGAAAGGGTTCAGTGTATGTAGACGATAATTTATATCGTGAATTATGTTTGATCTTAAACAAAGATTGTTAATGACCAATCTTCTAAGTCAAAAAAAGTGCAATATTTTTATGATATATTTTGTCAAAGCGGAAATAGACCTACAGAGATTTCTATCATACATCCTCTATCAGATCCTTTGCTGTTGTGAAAGAAGTAACTTTTTCAGGTTGCTAGTTAATTGTGGTATTAGTTGAAAATTACTTTTTTAAAACTTTTCTAAAGATATGCTCGCTGGATTTTATCAGTTACCAATGAAATAAGCCCGTAGCTAAAGTACAATATATTGGTTGTAGAATCGGTTAGATCGTCAATTCGGATCGCCATTCGGTACATGCAGTTACATATTGGAGTGTTAACTGGAGTCATGTGGCGATGCGTCGAGTGCACATTTCATCGCGAGCGGACGAAATGGTCCCGATATTAAGGAATCAATATGGCGATCTACTGCGAGTCCGGCCGCCGCAGCCCCGCAATCAAACCGCAGTAAAATCGCACTCTGATAACTGCCCACGGGTGTGGGCACACCGAGATTTTTGTTACAATATTTTTATTATTATTATAAGTAAGCTGGAGCTTAAATAGGGATTATAATTTAAACCTTGAGTGACTGACGAGGGATTACGTACGAGTATAACTAGATTTTTTACCAACACACACATATAAGCTACTATCATTTTACCAGAAAAGAAAATGACCAGTGGTAAAAGAAACGGCGAAATAAAACCTCTCTTTAGAAGCCTGTAGTAACGTCTCAAAGAATTATACTTCACACAACTTGTATTAGGTACTATCTATTGCCAACTACACTACGCGGAGTACCTATAGTGAAATGATGCAGAGTTATATAGAATTTAATAAAATAGGAGATCGAGGCACACCATATCTTCGAAATGTTAAAAACGACAAGTTTTTTTTATAGCCCATACTATACCTACCGACAGTCTAAGTCACGTTGTTTCATCCATTTAGGATAAAGGAATACTGATCAGTTACTGCGTCAGACTCAGCAATTTTGTGCACTCGGTGTGGCCGTGGCCTTGCGTCGTAAAGAAGTGTTCATATGCTGGGGTGATTTATCTGGCGCGCGCGGCACATGGCTGCTGACTGAGACGTCACCTCCGGTTATGAGAACTGCTCCTCGACGCACACGTATGCGGGAATGCTTTATGATACTATAGCTTGAAGTAGAGCTTACTACTGTCGATTGTAAAATGTCTTTAGGACTTATTTTAAAAATTTACTGTTACATACTCCAAGAAACACGACCAACACTTGCCTCGAACAGAATATGGTAGGCACGTAATTGTTTAATAAATTACTGACTACAATTAATGTACGAGTCGAGTCTCGAGTTATATTTCGAAAAAATCTATGAAATACACATTCCAATCTTTCTCGGATTATATGTATTGTTGTACAGAAAGTTTGACACCGTCATTGTCAAAAGAAAGAAGTGTCATTAACTTTAAAATGGTTTTGTGTAACTCGGTGTCAGTGGAAAAAATGAAAAGGTGTTTTATAAATAAATTGAGGTCAAAGTATATTGACAATGTTAGTGCCTACGTGTATGGAATGTAAATTAGTATGATTAATTGTTTATATGGTGCACTATACAATACTGTGTGGTTTCCGTCAATTTAGCTATCAGACTAATTAAGTGAGTCAGAAGTCTATAATCTCGCAAAAAATGGCCTCGGACCAATAATAACTCCTGAAGTGCGACGTTTGTCTGGGAATTTAGTGTAAACCTACTGTTTTTATTTGTTTGAGGTGGCAAACAAATCTGGAACATGGTAATCTAAACAAAGCTGTTATACAATCAGCTGGGGAGAACCCTGCTTGATCCCAAACGAAGTAAGAATTAAGTTTCTCATGTACCTACCTAATAATTCTCAATGTATTTAAATGAAAATTAATAAGACTTTCATTTTAATTAAGTCTAGCATTTTATGAAATTTCGTTGAAATCTGATTAGAGTTACCTAAAACTGTACATTTAAGTATTTTTTTAACAGTTTTTATCTGACAAAATGTGCTATTCGTAAGTAAATGTGGTTTTGAATTGAATAAAAAACATTTTATCGAATATGCAATTATCGATATGGCTGGAGTCGGTACCTAATTGACATCAGTTTCACCTCTTAAACGAGTGTCTCCGGACAATATCGAGTTCTCAGAACATCACAATCGATCAACGGCTTCATCCGTATCAATTGGCCACGAGATAAACTCGAGCACTTGATTCCTGGGTGTGCTTTAAGTCATTGACACAAATCTGCTAAAGATGAATGAAAACCTGTTTGTATTAGGGCTAAAAACAGCCTATTAACGATAGTGGATAATAACTTGGGCCTTAGGTAAAATGCCAAAAGAAAACCGATTACGGCCTTTTACGAATGAAATCACAAACTCCGGAACAAAAAAATTATGTATATGACCGAATAGTTTGTACATTACGAGGACGACCTCATGGTAAGAAAATTCTTAACATAACGTGGACTTCAAAGTTGTAGTAGAAATTGAAGACGAGTTGCTATAATATAGGCTACTAACGTTTGCACCGATCTGATACTAACTTGGAAAATTATGTAGGTAATAATATACAGTAGTATAGTAGTGACAGTGTATGGTATCAACCCTAATATAATTAAGAAAATTCCGTAGTGTGCAGCTGTCTGTATTACTAACGGGCGATGCTCGCTATTCATTTGGTGGAAATGTGAGCAATTTGTATGCAGAAAGACGCGGTCGCGGGCGCCTTGACTCGGGTGATCTCCGCTCATGTAGGTACTCGTTTCGGAGTCACTCTCTAAAACATATTCAATTTACATACAAATAATATAATATATCATTGGATTTTTTCTTTATCGTTGCGCGGAGAAATGAAATCCACGATTGCGAACTACGATATACTATACTTGCAAAACGAAAGATAAAAAAAAAACAGTGGAGTAAATCAGACATTATTATCTAATAAACTAGCGAAACCCGCACAACTTCGTTTGCGTGTATTTCGAAAATCCTTTCTTATTCTGATAAGATGTTATGAGAGAGGTAGGGCACAGCGGATAATCCGCTTAAATCGGAGCAGTCCGTTTGGGGAAGGACCTCCACCTTACAGAAGATCGAAGCCAAATAGCATTGGTCTCAGCCATGTTGTGTTCCTAGGGTGAGTAAGATCTCCAGAGCTTCACACGTAGGTTGGCAACGCATGAGTGATACCCCCGGTATTGACAGCGTCTATAGGCCATGGTGACGGCTTACCATCAGGCCGACCGTATGCTTGTTTGCCACCTTTGTACTCCGAGTTCCAGGTCTCTACGATCAGCGGTTCAGGCTGTGCGTTTATCCATCAGTCATTCAAGACAAAGCATTTTTATATGTATAGATTAAGTACAAAAGTTTTCACACAAGTTTAGTGCACATAGGAACGTAGTTCCACATATAATAGGAAAACTTTTTATCAGCACCATCAAGGATACCTCGCTATCGCAAGTATACAGGTTCAATCTTCGCGATGGCATCTCTGAGCCCGCGGGGCGATACGAGTCCACTTGATTTATACGTGGAGTTAATCCCACTATTTACTAGTTTTAGTGGAAGGTAAAAGGCCCTTTTCTCCGCCCTTCACCCTAAGGCTTGCTGGTGACGTAAGATTGAAGACATGAGCGATTTTCTTTTATTTTTAAACAACAAGTAAACATATCTTAATTATTAAACTGCTAAGGTATTATTAACAGGTTAAACATAACCGTGTATGTAACGTATTTTTCTTATATTGCATTGCAGTGTAACGACACTAGAATGTAAAATAAGAAAAATTCAACCCAAGTAAACGTAAATATTTTTAATTGTGCCCATGTACGTAGAAGACAGGCTAACACAAAGCAGCAAGGCATTAAGTACATCATAAAATAATAAAAAAACTGTTATTTCAGACCATGCAACAGATAGTTAGTAGTTGCTGTGTCAATTGCAAAATAATCATAATAAATAGAGAAATACAACGAAAAATCCAAAATTTATCACACTTAAAAAGTTTTATTTCTATTATTGTTACAATTTCTTGCCTCCGCTCTGCTTTTAATTTGCACCAGCACTGCTTACTAAGAACGGTTATCAGTCACCGTTGTGATGTATGTCCCGTGGCCGCGGCCTGGGACATCAGCCTACAGATAATTATCTATGTCACTCGCACTACACTGGACTAGCTGGACCTAATCCCCACCAAACATAATGTGACAGTACAATCTAACATGAATCTAAAATCTACTTCTCAAGAACTGAAATAAAGGTGAGAAGAACTAGAGAGCTCAAAGTAAAATAAAAGGTACAGGAAAACTCGATAGAATGATCAATGGATAAAAGACAATAATAAATGATAATCTTTCTAAAAGTATTTATTTCCAACCTGATGGCTAGCCCGTAGCAATCTTCTAGACTCCACATCCTTCTAAAGCATTCTTTAAAGAAACTTCACAATTAAGGAAGGAACCAATTAAGAAAAAGTATTTTTACAAATCGCGGAACAATCCCCAACAATGAGTGTTCGGAGCCCCGCCACAATTAAAGCCAGATCACTTTCCATCTAAGAAGGTGATTCCTATTATTTTTCCGGGGCTTTGCAGCCAGCATCCCTCCTCGGCTGCTCGTTAATTAGACGGAGTATTTTATTATGGCCAATTTGCCGGAATACCTGGCAGATTGCTGGGGCTTCCGATTGCGACGGTAAGGCGATTTGTTTGAATTTTTTCATGGCGAGGGGAAGTTTTATTCCCGCCTTTGTTGATGGAAGTGTTGGTGTCAGGTAATTTGCTTAGAGGAAATGCGTGATTGCTTCTTTTTGTGTATTCGCGGAATTAAATTTTCAGTGAATATGCTCATCACGGCAATTTCTTAAAGCAGGTGGGGGCTACAATGATTTACAGTGACAGATTGATGATGTCATCCAACTCCTTCGTATTTGGTATTACAGTCTCACCGAATTAACCGTGTTCTCATTGTTTATATAAACTGGACACGTTTGTCTCAATTATAAGTTTGTGTAACTCATAATTAGAGTAGCAGAAGATGACTAGTCCGTAGATTAAACTGTTGATGTTATAAACTAAGACAAATAGGTGAGTCAGGGCCGTGGAACATGAAATCGGGAGCGATGTGTCGTCGCCGAAATAAGTATAATAAACGAAACATCAATTGTTGCGCAGCACTCGTGAGTAAATAAATCACCAGATGGTATCTCACCCAGAGGAGCAAAGATATAGAGCAATATCAGATAATAATAGGTGATGTGTACCTACATACAGGAGCATAATGTACATGTTGTTTTTAAATATTACCTTAGAAGAAAATATTGTTCTTGCTCCTTTATTTATTAACTTACTAAAATTGTTAATTGTTATATGATTGACATTTTTGACGAGAAATAAATGAAATGGGAAAGCAACAAAAAATCCATGGTACTACACCACCTACGTTAATCTATGATAATGGCATAAAGTGGAAAGATTTGATTGCATTGAATAGGCTGCGAAACTACTGGACCGATTTGAAATTTTTTTTTCTCTGTTGGGGTGACTTAGGCTATAATAAATATTTAGGCATAGGCTAAATGGGATCTTTTAGGAACCTTTAAAAATTGGAACCGGTGCAAAGCCGGGCGCCACTTAATGAGTAAATATTATAATGATATTTATTTTTTAACTTAATCTGCTGATAAAATCAATCTGAATGTTAAAGGAGCGAGCAACAAGTTTTGTTTATTGGATAATATTATGTTTGTTACAACTTTCGATCAGTACTGAGTTCAATGAATGTCTTCTATTTGTTGACTAGTACATCTCTGGTGTCTCCGGTGTAACTGGCGTTACTGTGAGGGATAGCGTTTCCCACGTCTGCGCTCGGGCAATTGGTTGAATTGACCGGTATGCGAGCGACGACGCCGTCGTTGTTGACCCCGCCTAACTGTTAATTGTCCTCCACCTCTTGCTATAGAAAACTATAGAGCTCATACAATAGAAAGTTTTTTTCAAATTTATTGTATTTGATCTGAATACATGCTAAATTATATGTTAAAATACCATTATAATATCACTTTTAATATGGTTTTCGTTAGTTTACTTCAATAGTTTCGAGCTTTATCAAACTTTGGGTTGATTTATTTGTGATGCTTTATCAGCATAATCACCAATCATATTCATTTAAAAATAAATTATATGTTACTTGTTTTAGGTAGCATTGTTTAAGTTTTTAAAACAAGAGCTTTAAGAAGTAACTGGTTTTATTTCGCCATTTTCTTTTACCAGTGGTTATTTTGCTTTGTTTCCAAAATAGTAGTCCGTTAGTAGCTTATACAGTAGAT
The DNA here is from genome assembly GCA_905163395.2 of Endotricha flammealis. NCBI lineage: Eukaryota > Metazoa > Arthropoda > Insecta > Lepidoptera > Pyralidae > Endotricha > Endotricha flammealis. The sequence goes on along the minus strand of LR990859.1, from coordinate 17,345,335 downwards.
TAATTACACAAATAAATTACTCTTTGACGAGAGAAAGCGTCTGTGAAGACCTACTCTCTAAATAAACGTTTTGAATCATTTTTTTAATCTTTTTCGTATCCACTCTACAGCTTCAGTAGCCCCTGTTGATGGAGTGGCGTGCACCGCTCCCATGCGTTGTATGACAACTCATGTAATCATCCCGCGGCGAGGTGACTCACGCGCTTTGATCAAGCTGGCTGCTCTCGTGTACACGTACACTTAATAGGTGTCGTTTAGGAGAATCGTCTTCGTTGTGCTTATTAAAAGTCTGTCGTTGAGTAACAGCTTAAGTGGCGTAACGGGTTAAAGTGATACCAATTTGTTATGCATCACTGAATTTTAACTGATTCAGTAATTCTAATATTTTTTTGGATGACTGGTTAGCGATTGTCTACTATCTCACCTGATGGAAAATGATAGCGATGGTGTAGCTCGTTGACAGTAGTAGTAGCCTATTCACTCTAGGTTTAAACTTATCCAAATAAGTTTAGTCTAATTTCATTCATCATCATTCATTCTCTTCATCTACATCAACCACTGTTAATCCTACTTCTTGCATATTAAATTGCTACTTCATCTATTTTTATTAAAATCGGCGTAAGACAATTGAAGATAGATACGTGGCAGATTCCACGTGTTTTAAAAAATCTGGTGTCAGGACTTGGAAGAAATGATTTAGTAATGTATTGTTATCTAGTCATAATGTAGTGTCTGTTGCTAATACTGTGCGGGCGCCGGTCATTAGTTCGTCGTTGGAGACCGTCTATATCCAATATCGGCCAATTATCTCGAGTGGAGAGTGTTGAAGTGGGCTCTATCTAATGTGGATATATTGTCACTGTATAACACTATTAGTTAACAGTTGTAGTGACATAGAAGAAGTCCAACAGAATAATGGCACTATTATTCTTATTGTTGACGAATCTAAAATAACTTTTTCTTGTTGTTGAATTCGTTATTCAACATTTTACTTGTATTGTTAAATGTAGACATGCTAATTTAAGTCTCAGAAATAGGCGCGGTTATGCAAAAAACCAAGATAGAAATGCTATAACGCCGATCGCAGCGGCTAAAAGTAGTAGGCCCCAATTTGATGTACGTGATCTAGCCAGATTAATCAAATTCTTAATAAGATAATAATTATTTATTTATTTCACGAACAATTCGTTACAAATACAATAGTTGATTCCCAGACTTCACACTAGGATTCCCTGTGCCGTGAAGTCCAGGGCCCTCTTATTTTAATTTTTGTATCATGTGTAGCCATAATGATACAAGGGTCGACTGGTACTTTCTAAGTGGCAGTAGCCCTTTATTAACAAGGTTTTGGTTATTAAGTACGCTGTTAAGAACTAAGTGAAACATTCATCAACATTTGCTTACGATTTATTCGATGGATGTCAAGAGCACACTTGATGTGATCTTGATCTTCTTAATAGTGTACTGGGTACATAAAGTACCTATCACCTACACATGTCGCGAGGTAATTAAAAAGTACGCCAGTGTGCGCCGCCGCACCGCACCGCCAATAAAACAACTAGTGTGTAATCAACACATGCGAGGCGTTCTCACGCCGCTCCTTGCCATAGAACAAGGAATGGGCGCAGGGGCGATAGAATCTCATTTCTCATACAGACTAAGTCAATGGACTTCCTTACTTTTCCCTTCACAAAATTACTCCTGTCACTTCTATAGTGGAGAGCATTACTTGTGGAGTGGAGACATTACTATGTACTGTTAGTGGCTCGTAAATGGGCTGGCCCAATCGGGGCAGTACCACCCCCTCATACATTATCGATGAGTGAGAGAGCCAGAAGTCCTGCTGCTGCTACTCCCCTTTTCACTCTCCTTCCCCCCCGTCCGTCCTTTTTCATTCCTTCATAGGTGGGCAACGTATCCAAGATCATGTAGTTGTAAATATTAATGGGTAGCGATGATTGCATACCATCAAGTGAATCGTTCGTCTGTACTGAATAAAGGAATCTTCAAATGCAGGAAAAGGTAGGCTTCGTGTCTTATAGAGGGGTGACAGAGCTGAACAGAGGACAGTGGAAAATAGTGGCTGCTACACAATTGCTTTGCATGTTGCAAACAAAATTTTTTCGTACGACATACGAGTACATTGGTAATTCCATTTACGGTATTTAATTTAGGTGGACAACTAGTACACGTTTTCCGTGTTTTTGGTCCGTTTTCTTGATTAGGTGATTTAGGTGAGAAGAGAAAGGAACCTTGCATAGACTGTCGCTTCTGCGCGATGCGTGCGCGGTCCGCCGCCGGTGTATCAGTATTATTCAGTATCGAGGTCGCATGTGCGCCTGTGAATCACATCACGTCCATTGCCCGCGCACCTAATGCCACTAGGTGCTGTCTGCTTATAACATCTGTTACATTCAGAATTTTAATTATAATCATGTTTTAGAGTACCTCATATATCTATCCATATAGCGAAGTCGACAACCACTGTCATCATTTTTTTTTGGGACAGAGTAGGACAGACGTTGCTGGTCACCTGGCGGTAAGCAATCACCGCTGCCCATGGACATTCACGACTACAAGATCTTGTATGCGTTGCCCACCTATGAAGGAATTAAAAAGGAAGGACGGTGAAGGAAAGTGAAAAATGGAGTAGGAAGCAGGAGGGGTATTAAGCTTCCGACTCTCTCACTTATCGTACGAAACACAGTAGCATATCACCCCAATATCACGTCGATGTCTCACAGAATGTGAGAGCCCATTTACGAGCCGCTACCTGTTCATAGTAGTGGGTTCTAACACTATCATTTTTTAATACCTACGTGATAATGTTAAGGCAACATCACGCCACAAGAAGACAAGAATCTCAAATAAACATTCTGTGTACGGATTTAAGATTTCTTGTAGAGATTTCTTTGAGAGATATTTTAATTGAAACTTATCATAAACTTGTGAAACTGTAATACATCGAACAGACGCAATTCCCACGGCAAAGCGCGTTCTGAACTATGGTTTCGCGTGTTTTGCTGGTAAATAGCGAATTAATTTATTTTGATACTAAATATTGATAATTATAATGTGGTTTCCCTCAAATTAGCAATTACGTTAATTATGTGAATCAGAATAAATTATATCTCACCATAAAACGACCTTCCGAATAATAATAACTCAATCATGTACGTAATAGTAATATTATTAATTTGTTATTAGATTATTACTTTGATTTTACTCATAATATTAATTTTATTTCTTACTCCAGACACATAGAGTCGATAAAAATTAAAAAAATAAAATATTCAAACAAAAATAATAAAAAACTGAACATTGTAAATAACTTTATTTATGTGTTTCTAATTTTTGTTTGATTTTTATCGTCTGCATGAGTCGGAGCAAGAAATAAACATTTTATCTATTTATCGAGGAAATAAGGAAGCCCAAATCTCCCATACAAAATGTCATCTGATTATGTAAGTCTTGTAAATTTTTAAAAGTAATGGCTCTTGAAAATATTTTTGAAACAATTTTACCTTATCCCTAGGTGGCATTCGTGGGCGGGCAGGTGAAATTTTAAAACTATTTTCAAAATAAGAATGGCTAGTTGCCTAACAACTATTTAAAAAAACAATCGTAAATAGGTCCTTTCTTCCCTAACTGTGACACACTCGCGGCGCCACTCGGCTCTAGGCGCCAGCGGTAATAGGCGTGCTACAATTACGGCTTTGTCTCACGTCAACCGGTGATGTCATGATACTAACCGTACATTTTTAGGTATCACTTCTATACCAGCGATGGTATGAATTTTTGGAATATTTTTAAATATCTAGGATTTGGAAAGTTTGGGGGAGGTGTCCTTACACTGGACTGGCTGAGATGATGATGATGATCTAGGAGGTATCACCTACCTATGGCTTTATATTTTAGAAAAAATATCTAGGGGCAATTCATTTTTTTTTCTACTCAATTACACAGCGTTGTTTTTTTTTAAGGCTACCAGACAACGGATAAACAGTTTACGCAAGTTCATCAAGTTATTAGTCTTCTTGATAAATAAATTTGACAGATTTTGTAGATCATTCTACTACACATATCTGACAGGCTATAGAGACCTATGGGGCAACCGGGTCGAACCCCGTATTGGTCGTGGTCCACCTGGGCGGACCACGGGTATTTTTTCTTGCCCCTGGTCCACCTCTGTCCACCCAGGTGTACCCCGCACGTGGACCACGACCAATACGGGACTCGGACACCAAAAAACAGATCCGTGTTTACTACTTCCAAAATTGTATCAGTTTGACATCTTTTGTGTTGTTAATGAAACGGATAATTTATTTCAGATAAATTAGTTTGTTATTACAGTCTCATCATTTCTTAATGGCTAGGTTATATTTCCAACCTTCCAATTCGCCTGTTGACACAGCATAATACATTGATATTTACGAGCCGTCTCAAACTGTTAGCGATGCGATACAACGAGCGGAATGTCTTCCGACACCCACACCTCGCACACGCTGGCTCGTGGGTTGCTCATGTATTATCCAATTTGGATTATTCTACATTGTTATTGCAATCAAAGTTCATTTTTGACAGCCTGATGGCTCAGTTGGTAAATCTTCGGCACTAGAGAGCGCGAGTTCGATCTTCGCACGAGGCAAACATTTTATGTGATAGACTTTGTGTTTGTCGCAAGACTGGATCTTTTCTATTTTTTTTAATGCCACGAAGGTGGCAAACATACGGCCCACCTGATGGTAAACATCACCGTAGCTTGCAATACCGGGGGTATCACTCACGCGTTGCCAACCCTCCCACCCCCCCAAGTGGAACTCTGGAGACCTTACCTTGACCCTGACCTTACGATCTTCCATAAGGTGGAGGTCCTTCGCCAGACGGGCAGCTCCGATTTGAGCGGATTATCCGCTGTGCCCTACCTCTCACGTTATAATATCTAGATTTTAAGTATATTTACAATATATCCGTTGTACAGTACCCACAACTCAAGCAGGTTTAAGCTTAGCTTACTTTGGGACCAGGTGGCGCTGCGTGAACTTGCGTAGAATTTATTTGATATCATACTAGGAACATTACAGAACAGACACACATCAAAAAAGATGTGATTGTTTATAGTACTTATGTATAATCACGAGTGGCCCTTATTTTGTTTTGAGTTATATACGTACATATTATTAATTTCACCTTTTCAAAGTTCAAGAACAATCACTTTAGACCCCCTCGCAAGGTAGCCGAATCGCCTTGACCGCCCGCCCGTGCATAACGCCACTCGTTCATAGGGATTAATTAAATTCTAAACTACCCCCCAACACCCCAAACCCCCTCCAACTTAACCTGCAAGACTAAGATATTACTTGTTTGTACTGTTACGAGGCTGACCACAGAATCCATTACTTGAGTACTAAGTTCTTGATATCCGTTTATTGATGGTAAACAAACGCACAGAATAGCTCTGTATGTACGTGTTCATGGAGATGTGAATTGCACGTACGCAAATATATAATGCTCTTTATTATTGTAGAAAGTTTTTATATGCTAGCTATAAATAGAGATTTCAGATGCTTATTTTTGGTATAAATGAAACAGATTGAAGTTTAGTGTAATCCGATGTGTATATTTTAAGAATTTCGAGATAACAGAAATGTCACAATAAGAATAGAACATATTCACTAAACATTACTCGAAGTTACGGGGAAACGGTAGCTGTTTTTTATAATAACATTTATTGGTCTCGGCGGTCCGCCTCGGCTTCATGTGTATTTTTTTTTGAGAAACATAATATTGCTTATGTCACCCAGGGATCTTGTAGTTTACCAACGATATTATAGTTGATTTGCTGCATAAATTTAAGTCGAATATCAAAAGTGGCTTGATGAAAAAAGATTAGTTTATAGTAGAAGATTATTTCAAAGAGAAAAATTTGTGATCATAGTAATTTGCTCCTCTGTACCAAACATATTTTGCAATGTATAAAAAACAAAATCAATATCCAAATATACTTTATTCTGTAGTGTTCGCGGGCACTTCGACACGTCACTTACAATAAGTATTATTATTAGTTATTAAATAAATAAGCTACTCTATAAACAACCACCATTTCGAAAACAAAGAAAAATGACCACTGGGGAAAGAAATGGCGAAAGAAACCCAGTAACGGCCTTTTTTCCAATTTTTTTTTCTTCTCTTTCAATTTTTTTATACATACAGACCATACAGTACATATTGTAAAGAATATTAAATTAATAACATTAAGTATAAAAATAATGTAAAAAGCAATAAAAAAAAAGGTAATAATAATAAAGACAATAAACAAAATACGCGGAATGCTATCAATAAAAGTGGTTTGTAAAATAAGGAAAAAAAAGAAAAGAAAAAATCAGTACTGATATAAAAGATATGACCAGGTCCCCCCAGGCGGCACCCGTTCACGAGTTGACGCGAGTGCCAGTCATCACTGTGCTCAACCATATTAGAAGGAACTCAGCGACCCGACTCCCAACGCGACGCCACCACCAGTTTGGACATTAAAGTGAGCATGACATCCTCATTCATATCAGACGTTGTCATAGAAAACTTAAAATTAACACATTAGCACTTAATGCATAACAATTTATTAATGACACTACGGCGCATGTAGGTACACATAACGTCTTTTAATATTAGCACGCTTTAAACTTTAAACAATTCAAACTTTAAACTACTTCTAAATAATTATGTATATTGGCTTTTAAAAAGGCTGTTTGTTGAGTTTCTTGCGGCACTTCTTCTCAACAGGCCATTCATGTCGAAGTGCTAAGTGCTAGTAGGATAAAAATAAAATTTTTGACGTGCGAAAGTATTTCCTGTAAATATACTTGCAAAATAAATTCAAATTCAAATTCAAATAATTTATTTGCAAGACAAAGGTATACATAGGGGTGTTAGGTTGTGAGTAGTTCAGTTACACTTCGCCAGCTATATAATAGCATGCAAAAAATAATAATAATACAATATTAGAAGTTATAAACAAGTTATCAATTTTAGCATAATATGTCAACATATGAATTTAGATATTCATTTAATGAATAAAAAGACCCGTCATTCAACCATTTTGTCAATTTAGCTTTATAAAACGTTGGGTGGAGTTCTTTTATATTTTTGGGTAATTTGTTGTAAATTTTTATGCTGTTGGTATAGGAATTAGAGTGAAAATATTTTGTCCGTATCTTGGGAAACATTAATCTTTCTGGGTGTCTTACGGATTTTATTGCATTGTGATCTTTGCGAGTAAATAAGTCCATATGTAATTTCACGAACATGCAACATTCCAGTATGAATAGTGATGGTAAAGTTAGTAACTTGAGTTTTTGTAAAAGTGGCCTGCATGAGGTCATGGGTGGTACATCACATATCGCTCTAATGCATTGCTTCTGTGAAATGAATGCAGAATTTCCGCTAACGGAATTACCCCATAAGAGTATACCATACCTGAGAGTTGACGCAACGTAGCCATGATAGGCCATCAAGGCGGTCTTTTCATTAATTTGTTTAGTCAGTCGCCATAAAGCATATGCAAACCTATTTAATTTGGTACAGACTTTTTTAACATGTTGTTTCCATGAGCATTGATTATCTATAGTGATGCCTAAGAAATTAACTTCAATCGATTCAGTTATTGGTATATTCCTCGATAATATTTCTAGATGTGAAATTTGAGGATTTCTGTTGAAGAATCTGATAAATTTTGTTTTCTTAATGTTAACGTGTAAATTATTATCTTCCAGCCAGTTAACAATATTACTCACCGTCAAATTGATCTCATCATTGAAAACTACACTTTCATTGTCAGCTATCACAATGGAGATATCATCTGCAAACAGGGTACAATTATGACGAGTTATGTTAGGTAAATCGTTTATATATATAATAAATAGTAATGGTCCCAGGATGGTACCTTGATAAATGATTTTATTTTATGTATTTTTTAACGGTACAGGATTTTTTCAAATCGGTCTACTAATTTTGGAGCGTATTCAATACTAACAAGCAAATAATCAAATCTCTCATCTATATAAATAAATATTTTTCAATTAATAGGCAGTTACTTCGTTCAACGGATCTCTATCGCCATTCAGCGAGGTAACGCTGCTTGCATTTTGGGCACAATACCACAGGGACCATGTCTTTTTAATTTTTAATACATATTATTGGTTTTAAATTTTTATTGTAAGTTTAGTTTTTCGTTAATTTTGTTCATGTTACTTATTTATTTTAAATATTGTCTTGTTAATGTTAATATCTTTCTATTTATTTCACAATCATAACTACTTTAAAGTCCATTTCATGTTAGTAACAGAGAGTTCTTAAAAACTATTATAATAGTAGAATAGATAAACTAATACAATCCCAATAGTAAAACTAACAACTGTTACTCGATAAAGGTTCCAGATATTCAGTCTAAAAACGAAACACAACGTGTCGGTTTCATGTAAATCCCGAATTAGACAGGGGGCTTGTCTTCGAAGCCCAGTTTCGCAAGTAGTCCCGCGGGAAAGTTTAATTGAATAGAATTGTCCCAATAGTTATGTTAGCAAAACCCGTGTCCAACAGACAGCTACAGTCCGCGGCGGAGAGCTACAAATATTTAGAAGTGAAATGTAATGCTATTAGTTTATTGCAAGACAGTAAAATTGTTTAGTCATTCTTTGGTTATGATATGAGGCTGGTGAAATAGTGTAGCACATTATAACATTTGTGTCTGGAATAAATTTTACTATAGGTACTTTGTTATCAGTTTTAACAGTCATGTATACCTAAAATATTCATAAATTATTAAAATTGTGTACTATATCATATTATATCATAAAATTTTATTGAATTTGAAATTGAGAAAACTAGATATCGATCTAGAGTACATTTCTGACGACGGTTCGCCGCTTTTCCGACATTTGAACCAGTTGTAAGAGTGGTTGTTAGTATTTCTTCTAAGGATTGTTAAGTCTGTGGCAGTTGGACCGAAGTACCCCGACCGCGGGTAGTGCGCCCCACATTGGAAATAGACGCGTTACTTGCCAACTTGCCGATCGGCACCGCTTCTATACTTCATCCTTTGTACGCACTTGTGTTGTTTCACGCCACTTTCTAAGAACGTCTTTAAATAGTTAAAGCAATAAAAATTCAGGTAAGTAAATTATAACACCGAATTCGCCTTATTGCCTGTAATGTCTTTTTTATTCATTTTATTGTGAGTTTTGACCTAGTCGTGGGACATTCCTAGTGGTGGGATTTTCTTATGAATTTTAAAAGAACTAGGATGCGATTTTGTATTATACTAGTGAAACCCGCACAACTACGTTCGGAAATTTGGAAAATGCTTTCTTATGGGATGCTTACGTCATACAAAGAACACACCCTCCGAGTTTCAGGTCTCTACGATCAGCGTTCATGCAAAGTATTTGATACATACAGATTATTTCTAAGTCGGCGTCCATTCACTTTAAACGTCTGTTTTTTTATCGCAGTGCGTGCACCGGTCAAAGGGCAAACAGAATAGTCCCGTCCACAAGTAGTTCTCAAGTCGGGGCTCTATTTGCGTACGAGTTGCTAATCCTGCGAGCATCGCAAACAAGTACGTTTGAACTAAACTCGACCCTTCGATTAACGATATCCCATAATAGTGGAAGTTTAATATTATCATAAAATTATTTATGTTTGTAGTCACTAAATTCTTAGGGGTCTTAACTCTCGCTCTCCGTACGAAACGCATAGCTTCTTCATGCCCTTATTCTGTGAGAGGGTGGTTTCTTCTCCGGTCCAACTAGGCCATTTTATAAAGGCTCCACTCCAAACACTGTTCTAGTTAATGACGTTGTTTAGTCTTTTTTCGATTAGTGACAGTCAGTGACCGTTAGGTGACTTAAAAACACTGGTACCAGCTAACCGTAGTTAATACTAACTGCCGGAACCACACGAAAAGAAGAAGATTTTGAAAATACGTTGACTCTCTGCCAAGGTACCCAAACAGACTGCAGTAACCAGTCTGATATAAGATTATACCGTGTTTAATGTTATGTTTCATTATTTACCTAGGATTTGTCGATGGCGACGGGGGTGGGTGGTGTCCACTCCGTTTACAAGACTCTCCGCGAGTTTAACACCTCGTACAATTTGCCGGTCGCAGGGCCCTGACTTGGGGTCGCAATTTAAATCACATAGCCGCATACAGGCTGATTGTTAGGAAGTAGTCATCGGGCTGGAAATACTTTTTGGTACATTTTTATAATTTTGATATTTTGATCTATGTCAATTTGCTGTTTCTTCTTATCTTTTTTCTCTCTTGACTGTGTACGTAATTTTATGACTGTATAGATCTCGTTTGACAACAAAACAACCCATAGCGCGACTTATGGCGCCATCTGTTGGCCGATACAGCGCCCTCTATAGTAGAAAATTTATTTCCCCATTGGAACGACATACTTTCACGGGATAAAAGTAGCCTATGTTGGGCTCTGTACCCCTATCAATAGTATTCAAATTTTCATAATGATCGGCTGCTTAGTCAATCCGTGAAGGAATAACAAACAAACAAACAAACTCACTTTCTCATTTATAATATTAGTAAGGAGTAAGGATTTCTCATTAGTTAGGATTCTATTTTGAGTTCTCTTTTTTTTTCCACTTTTTTTAAAATCTTATTCCATGGCATCTTCCATGTATACAACTACATTATTTTCATTTAACTGATCTGAGCCATAATTTAATGTGTCATTTTGAAAATGCGTTTTAGAAACTGGCATCTTTTCAAGAAAATATGGAAATATAAACATCAACCTGTATATAATTGAGAAGTCCCCTTAAGGGCGGCGGCACACACGGCACTCGAAACTTTAAGCAAATAGTCGCCCGCCACCCCCGGGTCCGAGCGAGAACAATTTCTTAATAGGCCATAACTCGCCGTTAGCCGCTTACGTGCCGAATTACTGTCAACTTTACTGTGGCACCACTATCGCATACACGCTGATTTTCGGTATACGTTTTATTAAATTATATAGCAGCTTGGTGGCAGGAGACGCGCGCTGTCGTAGTCGCGGTCACAGCCACACTCCATCGACTACCGCCGCTTTTAGTTTGATATCGTTCACACAAATTAGTATATGAATAAGATGCTCCGGCTCCTCTCTCAATCCGCTGCCGCTGGTAAATCGGGCCTTACTAGGCCCGCTGAGATTCATGTTACCAGTTATTAAATCTATTTTTTATAACATTACATTAGTTACAAACCAGCAGCTAGTTCTACTTAGGTTGTCTGGTTCTGCTATATTTATAAAATCAAATAAAATACAATAGAAAGAAAATACATAAAGAAAAATGAAAACAGTAGGTTTTCAAACTAGTGTATTACTTTTACCGTATTATTTCACGCATCAAAAGGAGATTATGCCTTCGTGTTTCAATAGGAACCTCTCTTTGAAGGCTGTTTGTCAAAGCGCCGGAAGTGGTCGCGGGCCCGACCCATCCTCGCCTTGTCCGCTTCACACGCTGTTTGACAATCCTGTGAAATAGGGAAAGCACACAAACATACAATTTTCAATGCATTGATAATAATATAATTACATACAGTTAGAAGACTTACGGTTCACGTTTCAGCTTATTTTTAATTTTAAGTTATATCCGTTTCCCGTGGGATAACACAAAAGAAACTTCTCCTTAATAATATTAATTATTACTAGTGTGACAATATTTTATTAATAATTACGTTTTCAAGCGGCCTGCATGATTAACAATCTGTCATCCATCGACAACAGCCGTCCATCCCCATCAAAACACTGGCTAGGGCCAACGTTGCTGATGCCATCGAGCTTCTCATATACAAAATTATTTTCATGATAATTTGTTTGTAATAATATGTTTAGTTTAGTTTTAGTTTTAAAAGTCATGTAATTTTTAATTATTATAATTTGTTTTAAATTTTATGTTAATTAGACAACGATTACATATTTTGGTATCTCTTGTCAATATCAGGTGTCAACAAATTATTTTTAAATTATTAACTGATGTTCAGACACTTCCGACAATCTGACACTTAGTTTTCGTATTAGATAATGTGTAAAAAATATATCGAGTAGGTGTATTGGGAAGGCGCGCGGCGGCGGGCGCCGTGTCTCTCTCCGGCTCGGGCTGTCCGTCTTGTTATTATTTACAGCATATTTTCGGCGTCGGCTTTCGCCGCACATATCTCCCACGCGATATGTCTGATGTCCGAAGGCATAAATCAACATCGAGGCATGCCTATAGCAAGTTTTGGGTAAATAATTTTTATTAGGTTTAACAATCACTCAAAATAGAAATAAACTAACGTTTGTCTTAGGCACCTAGTGTATTAAGCAGCTTCTAACTTTGGAAGACTGGTGTACTGAGGTACAAGCTTGTACAAGCTTACGCTTTGTTCAGTTACCAGTCCCTCACAGTCTTAATTTGGTTTTCTGT